>JAUCMS010000019.1:11628532-11675861 GCA_032357445.1 Enteromius radiatus | reverse complement strand
ACAAAAATGCATTATCTGTGAGCATTTTAAGACCAAACAATGGCAATGATGTATTTTAAGATATCTCAGTGCAAGCCGTTTATACAGCTCTTAACATTTATTTTAATCTAGGACTAGTCTTAATCCCTGTACGGGAAACTGGCCCAATATGTATATGAATATAAATGTATGCATGTTATTACAAAATAACCTAAAACATATTTTCAATAATAAAAAGTAAATGTATATATATATAATCCTGCATTCTCGTTAATATCAGTCAAACTTGATATTAAATAATAATAAAAAAAAAGAAATCTAAATGTTCCGTGATATTTTCACATTTTAAAATGTGATATTTTTAAACTATTTCCCCCAATTATTATTTCCCTATATCTATCTCAAATATAGGCCCAGGTAATAAAATAAAATTATGCGTGTTCATGCAACATAAGCTTAAAGGTAAGATTAATATTGATGAGTGAAGCTTTCGTTAGTTGTAAAGAGGGTACGGCCAGTGTCTAGAAACCAGCTGGTGAAACGAAACTGAAAGTGTAGCGAATGCCATAACAAGCCGAGCCGAGAGGAGCTGGAATGAATAGTTCGGTTTGATGACAGGAGTGATGGCTGTACAGCGAGAGTGACTCTCCAAAACATCTATGTGTCATCTTTTTACAATGTCAAGGGTCAGTTCAGGTAAGTCATAATGTATTTTGTTGTTAATGGACACTCGTTTTGTTTGCAAACGATGTTTGTGATTCATCTAACGTAGGCTATTTTTTCTAACGTGCTTCTTTTAAATTCTATATTTCACTCAAATTTGCCCGAGTTTGACTATATTTAGACCCTTTTTTAAAGATGTATCTTTTCGAGAAGTGTGTGAAGCAGTATTGTTTCTGATAAAGGAAACCTAAGCGAAGTTATAAGGAAGTTGTTTTTGATGAGCAGAAATTCTAATGGGATTAAGTTTGGAGCTGAGGAAAAACAATAAAACGTTGTTATGAATTTGGAAATATATGTCGTTGCAGTCATCGAGGCAATGCGATATTATGTGATCCCTTGTGAAAAGTTTCCGTAGTTGTATAAATAACATTGTTTTAACCGTAGTTTTAACCACAGGTAAAATCATCAATGGCTTCTAGACTGTGGTTTCTTTAAGGCATATGATAAAAAAACAAACGAATGAACAACCAAAAAAAAATGCATAAAATTGGTATGTACGTCTTTTGCAACAACAGGAAGCCACAAGCTGTGAGAGGACAGAAAATGACAAGGAAGAGAAAGAGTAGAGAAAAAGGAAAGGAAGGTGCACAGAAGAAGGGGGCCCAAAAAAGAGATGGTAGGACATCCAGAACACGTTCACAGAGCCAAACAAAAGGCAAGCATTGTCACCCAAGCCTACCCAGATCCAGATCCATAGGTCATGGAGGGCACAGCACCAGCACAACAGAGCCTGAACCATTGAGTAAAGATGCTCAGACTCAAACGAGCCCAAGTCGGGCAAAAAGCAAGATTACTCAGACAGAGATTGTTAGTCAAGCAACACAGCAGACACAAACAGAGCTCAATGGTAACACAGAGACCACAGAAGTGTCACAGCCAACAGAGCTCAGTCCTGAAGATGCTAAGATGGAGGTGGAAACTGGCCAGTCAATAATCAAAGGAAATGAAAGTGATGGAGAAAAAGATGAAAGTGTTGAGAGGAAGAAAAGAAAAGTGAATGAACCTACAGAGGAGACAAAGGAAAGGACCAAGCTATCAGATAGTTGCAGAAAACAAGACGGAGACAATCAGAAAGACAAAGTTGCAAATAAAACCGGTTCAGAAGGAGATTCACAAAAGGACACTAAACTCAAGTCAGGAACCGAAGAACCAAAATCATATGCAGCAGCTGCTGGAGCAGGGAAGACTGAACAGTGTAAGGATTTGGAGAAGAGGAATCAGACAGCAGCAGTTCAAGACAAAAACAAAAGGTTTGCAAAATTACAATATAGTGCACTTATCAAATCAAACATTTAACCTAAATAGATACAAAATATGACCTCTAATAATAATAATAATATTAATATTATTTCCATAGGAAACCTTCCCCAGTGAGGGCTCCAGGCGAACAGCCAGTGTTCATTTTCTACATTTATGCTGTTCTGGACAAAAAATTCAGATTTAACAAACAGCATGACACTCTTTTGCTCCTTCATCGGAATGAAGCCTTTAATCTAGAGATTACATACTTTTTGTAAGTCTCTCATTAATGTATAATGACCACATAAATTTGCCTATATATATATATATATATATATATATATATATATATAGGCCTATATATATTTATATAGCCTGTAGGTAGCAAATACAATTTTAATTGTACTATAACATTATATGTGATCTGTGTGTTATAAAGTGTCAGTGTTTTTTACTTTAATGTTATTTACTTCTGCTTAGGGGTCTACAACAGAAAGGCTATTTGATTGAAGCAAAACTTTCACTTTGGGAAAGCGCAGGGGTTGGCAGGGGTGTTCCAATAGAATACACATATGCAGTTCAGAAACAAAATGGCCGCATTATGGAAACAGCCTTAAGATTGGTTTATGTCCCCACTGAAAATACAGTAAAAGGTACTGAAAGTGTTAAAAAAATTTTTTTTATATAACTCATTATACATTGTATGTGATATAATGCCTGATCTGTGTTGTTTCCTCTTAAGAAATGCACCTTTATGAAGGATACATAAGTTCAAGTTCAAGATCTGTTAAAGAATGGATGACGAACTTGATCTTCCAGAATGCACAAACAGAAATTTGCAAGTGCTGGGAGACCTCTGCACATGCACTGTTGGACAGAGTATTTCAGAAATGGGGGTCATTTAAGGATGAGCACAACAAGACACTTATTGAACACCTAAACAGTTATAAGCAAGGTTTTCAGTCAGTCATGAGGCGCTTGAAATTTCCAGAGCATCTCTCCCCTTCTCAAATAGAAGTAAGTGTGACTTTTTATTCTGTTTTCAAAAGACTATCCTAACAGTAGAATAATTATAGCTCTGCCCTCTTTGTTTTAGGTCTCAGAACTGATTTCTAGTAGACTGAGTAGGATTTTGAAAGAATCTGGTGGGAAACCTTCAGAGAGCTCATCTGGCGCCAAATCATTGGAAGCGGCCCTCTCAGTTTTCAAGGTGTGCTGTGGCTGTGGTGTGGATCTCAGCCAAAAGGACTGGGGCAAACTCTGCCAAGTAGTCTCTGAAAGGACTGGTTCTCCGGGAGAAATGCAAACAACTCTATCAGCTGCATCTTCAATTGACTTGTGAGTAAGGTTTATTGGAAAAATATGCAATTTCAGATGATTTCATTTTATCTGTCCCCTAGTGCACAATATCATGTCTACTGAATAGTTGTTATTGTTTTACATAATGACTTAGGTCATCCTAATTTGGTTGCTTTTTAGCATTGTGATAGGACTGATGAATAAATGTGCAAGGAAGCTGATCTCAGAAGTGGTGCTACTTGTTCCTGTCCTTCATTTACTAAGAAAGCCAGGAGCAAAGCCAGATTCAGACTCGGCTATGAATGAACAGAGATGGGCAGGGCTTGAACGCATTGAGTATCCATCTTTCAGGGAGAGCATTAGAGGACGCCCTGATAAAAGGAGGTTTGTGTAAATATTTTCAGAGGAGCTCATTTTTATTTCTCAAAATTAAAAGGTTAGTTCACCCAAAAATGAAAATTCTGTCATTAATTACTCACCCTCATGTCGTTTCAAACCCATAAAACCTTTGTTTATCTTCGGAACACAAATTAAGATATTTTTGATGATGTCAGAGCCATCCTACCCATAGACAGCAATACAACTGAAATGATCCCAGATCCAGAAACGTAGTAAGGACATCAGTAAAACAGTCCATGTGACATCAGTGGCTCAATTAATGATGAATGAGAATTTTCATTTTTGGGTGAACTAACCCTTTAATAAATATAAATATGAAGCATTTTACTAGTGTTGTTTCTAAAATTGTAGGATGGTCCTGCAGCTGATTAAAGATCACTCATCAATGACCAAGGATAATCCTTACTTGTTGAAAAGCTGGCTTTCCATGGTGGCTTTTGAGGATTTCAGTGACTTTGTCCAGTTGACAGGAGCAGTTCCTGAATTCTTGATCCAGAGCCTGATGTACAGAATGAAGGAGACTGAACAAAACAGGGATTCCAACTACACAGAAAAAATCCTGGAGGTACCTGATAAAAGGCACATAGCTTGTTCTACAGGTTTTGCATTTGGCACAGAGAGAACATTTTCATGCTGACAAATGTTTACTTTTTAAATTGCAGGCAACTGTAAAGGTTCTGAACCTCTTGTTGAAGAGGGTTGAGGATGACAGAGAACGGTGTGAAAGTTTAAATGTGTTTTTTTTATTAAACATAGTAAGCTTGTTCTTAAAGCTTTGATATTAGGCAGATACTGTATTAATGCAGAATTTGTTTAATTACAGGATCACAGAGTCCAAGTTATCTGATCAAATCCTTCGCTGCTGTATAAATGTTCACAAGAGTGTTTGCAAAATCACTCGACTTGTCCCACAACACGGAGTCACAGTGCTCTCATTCAAACTCCTACTTAAAATGGCTGAAATTCTTCATGATCATTTTTCAAAGGTACTTCATCATTGATATCTTCCTGAAATTCATTTTAAGGGTGGTATTTGTAAGCAAATATTTATTTTTTGCAGGGTGGGGAGGAAATGAAACAAAAGCAAACTGGGCTCTTGTCCATACTTGATCAAATTCAAGTGGATTTCAGTAAATGGAGAGATGGGCTGCTCCACAATCCTCTGATAAAGGAGTCTAAATTTGCTTACCCTAAAGAAATACAGGTGTAGTACTCAGCTGAAAGGTTATGCTAGACTTTAAGAATGTGAAACTTCTTTAGACATTGTTCACTGTTATTCAAGTTCTACTAAGAAGCCAATTTGTGTCTTTTAGATTCTCTATCAGTCAAATGTCTTTGTACTATACCATTTGTTTTAGGTCAGAGAATTTGGTTGGTGACTGGATTTATACTGTAAAATAGTAATTTTTGGTTTTGGTAATTGTTTTTTATAGTTGTGGAATGATTTGTATGGTATTGAGTGTTCAATACCAGGCATTTCTGAAAGTTGGAAGGATTTATTAGACCAAGACCTAAAAAGAAGATTGTCCCAGGTAAGGTATTCAACTTTTTTTTTTTTTTTTAGCAGCATTTACATTGGAATTGTATATAATATATACCACCATCCTCCTTTTATTTTTTAGATCTCTGACACTGACAAGATTGTTGCATGCTGTCTGGAGACATCAAAAAATGCTACTGAGAATAGTCATGCAAACCTTCAGTCTTGTTTCAAAGAGCTGTGTCAGGCTGCTATTAAGAAACAGTGTAAGGTAATGTCACCATGTAATCTTTCATGCTGAAAGTATGTTTGGCAGTATTGATGTATGTATAACTGCTCCTTTATTTTAGCTTTACTGAAAGTTAGTTAGATTAACATCTTGTAAATATCTTTTTTTTTTTTTTGCTACAGGAAAAGAAGGAAGGAGACCTTTTATGTCATCTCTTTACCAAATTCAATCCATGTCCTGTTGTGTCCTCCATTATTGTGGAGTCAGCTGCTCGCTTTGAAGAGGATCATGAAGGTCGTTTACTGGACCCGCAATCAGCAGTAAATTTCCTCTTATCTCAAGGTACAGTGACCGGGTCTTACGATTTTCATGATTTTAACATGATCTAACAACAAAGTGAATCAATTTTAACAATCCATCATGTATATGTAATGTCATATATATAAATACATTATTAATATCAGTTCTTCATTAAAATGGATTTGTTTAATTTTCACAGACAAATGGAATCAGTGGAAGTTGGAAAGTGATGCCAGTCGTTTAATAGCAGATAGTCAATCATTCTTAGGCTCTCTAATTCAGTCCCTTTGCCAGGGAAATATACCCCTGGGCCACCTTAAGACCATCTTTAAGTCTAAGAGTCAATTTGAGAAGCTTTACAAACAGTGTAAGTGTTATGCACTTTGCATCATTACAACTTATAGAGGTCTCCTTTAAGCACATATTTATTCTTTGTTTTGTTTACTTTGACATTAGATAAGAAGAACAACAAAGAAGAGAATATCTCAATCGATGTGTCAAAGCTACTCAGTCAAAGAGAAGATGACTTGAAAGCCTTTGAACAACAGAAGGAGTTTATGACCAACCTTATTAATATGCTGGGGAAGATTACTGATGTCGTAGATGGTAAGGAGGTTACCTTAGGACCTTTAATATAATGAACCCCTTGAGATGGACTCCCTTCCTAAACTATTAAGATGATTTATACTGCGTCTGAAAATTAAAAAGTGTAATATTATAAATACAACTTTCTGTTTCCAAAACTAAAAAATTGGCACTTATATTGTTGTATAATCTGGAGTAGACAGTTTACTGCGTAAGTAATATATTTATATATAGTTTATATTATCATTTAATTAAATTAATTAAAGCTGTCAATAAAATAAAAAAATATTATAAATGTCATGATTTTCAAATGAGACTGAGAATAAGAAATCTGTAAATATATTTAGACTAATTGCATTAAATATAAAAAAACATTTGTCAAGTCTTTCATGAAGCGCTCTGAAAATTTTTTATAAATTATTTTAAAAATGTCTTAATTTTGCCTCAGTACCAGAGGTTTCTTCCCTTGAAGACATGGTCAAATCCAACCTGCAGATGGTAACTCTGGACAAACTGGTGGAGGTGCAGACATTATTCTCCAAAGAGGATCTTGACAAAAACAGCACAAGGCGAGTGTTATTCTACAGTGTTGATCCTGAAGTCCTAGAGATGGCACGGGAGATGTATGAAGTGAAGACCAGTGCTCTTCTTCTATCTTTATGGCTAGAAGAGGCAACCGAATATTTTATGCCTGGTCCTCAGCTTTTGTCACTAGACCTTATAGATGTCCATGACAAAATCTGGAAACCTTGTCTCACTAACTTCCTTAACCTTGGTCAACGGATTGCAGTTGGAGCAACTTCTTTTAAAGAGGTAGACCAAGCTTTGAAATGGTGTGGGGACAGGGGTGAAGGAGATCGTTTAAAGAAAGAGCTTACTTTGATGGCCACTATGCTGAAAAGCCATCAGCCTCTGGATGACAACTGGCCAGAGGATCGCCTCAATCAGATTCAGGAATACAGACGCCTTTACCATGCTGCAGAATCTGCTGAGGTCATAATGCAAATCAAAGATAAATTGGAATTACAAGGAGACTTCAGCCATATTCATAGCCTGATTCAAGTGGTAATAAACCAATCATTATTGTAATTGTATTATATTTAGTATGTATGTATGTTTGTTGAGATTTGCGAACATTTTGTTCTTCAATATATAGAGAGATGACTCGTTCAAACAAAACACTCTGGGTTCACTGAGTGATGACCTAATCAGAGCCAGACAAAAACTGTCGGATGTCAAACACCAGCACACAGCCTGTCTGAAGGCATTTTTGGAAAGTGATACTCTGATCAAATGGGTCAAAACGCAAATTCCAAGTAAGATTTTTTTTTTCCTTTTGATTTATCTTATAGTGTTCTAAACTATGTGAAAAATCTTCATATATAATATGTTTCATCTAGGTTTAAGAGACTTGAAAACCTTTATGGAATTGGCTTCAATTTCTGCTGGGGAGAATGATGCAGACATTGATAGGCTAGCCAGTTTCGAGACTGTTGTGATGGGCTATGGTCCTTTGCTTTACTCACTACTAAAAAATGCAGGATTTGAAGAGTTTATTGACTGTGCTAAGCAAGTATGGGACGTCCTTGACAAAGATAAGAAACTTGTGGATAAATTGGTTAGTTTCTGCAAACAATTAACTAATACAATAATTTAATTCAAATTGTTCTGTACACCTCTAATCTTCCATAATGATTAATTATGCATCTTTTTAATGAAATTGAAAACTTAACATCTTGATTACAGGTAGACTCCAGGCGGTGGTTGGACTGGCTGAAAGGTTTAAGGGAGACTCATGGCTCTGTTGAGCAATCGTCTTTGTCCATGGCCTCAGATATCAACACTGGAGGCGTGTATCATGTTGGCTGGCCTGAAGATTTCAAAGGGAAAGTGAGTCATTTTCAGTGCTTAAAACCTTAGACCTTTTTAAGCATTTCAACTAAATTCTTTCTTTAAGTCAGTTAAAAGATTCCATTAAGCAAACATGCTGTCCGATAGGTAAGTTTGTTAACATCTGTTTAAAGAACCGTGTCTTGTTGTGATGTGTTTGTAGACAGGTTTGGACAATGTCTTTTACGTGAAGGTGACAAAGAATGAACGAGCATACAATGAGAAGACATTCAATTTAAATGAACTCTTAGAGCTACAGAATAAGCTCATGCTGATGTCTTCTAAAGGGGAGCATGGAAAGGAGCAAGTCAACAAGTTTACTCAAGTGAGTCTATAATCGAATTGTTCACCAGCTTTTTGCAATAAATATTAAAAGTACTGATGTCTGAAAACATAAAGTTACAATAAAAGATCTAAAAACTTATCTCTGTTTTAATCTTGTAGGTTTTTGAAGGAGTCCAGAGGATGGGCCGCATCCTCCTTAAATTGCGCAAATCGGGCAATATGCTCTTTCGAAACTGGGGGGCACAGATAACATGCAACCACCAAGATCAACCCTGCATTCGAGTTAGCTTTACCCTGTTGAGCAAGTGTATTGCATATCATGGGGAGGTTGAAGAAGAGCTTCAAAAACTGTGTCGCTCTCTGGAGAACTTTCATAAAGACTGGTGTAACCACGTAACTAAAACACGCTCTCAGTACTACACACTGAATCATTACACCTCAGAGCAAATTGTTTTTCTTTGCGAATGGATCAACAGCTTTGGCATCAAAAAGAAGCCTCTGCCACAACAAATGTGGCATCTTTTGACTCCTATTAAACCAGATTGTAACTTAAATGACATAAGAGAGGCCTTCGAAAAAGCAATGGAGACAGAACCTATGGTGCAAGAGGACATGGCACAGGAATCAGACCAAAACAGTGATTTTGACCTGCCTTTAAGCTTCAGTTTACTAGATGTTGGTACTGAATGCTTAGAGGACCTGTGGCAGCAATTTAAAGAGAACATGTCCAGGTTCCTTACCCACCATGTGGACCTTGAAACACTTGGACGATTCCTCTCCAATCTGTCTGACATGAATCAAATGCATATCAAACGCAAGATTCCCCCTATTCTACAAGAGGGAAGGCCAAACCTTGTCCAGTGCCCTGTTGTGGAATTGATTAGCACAACTCTGTCTTTTTACATAGAGAGTCCAGAGCATCCTCTTCCAACAACTGATGAGGTATTAATGTGCCAGGAGGAGACAACTGAAGAGGAGGTGGAGATTTTCCTCCGTCGATGTCTAGGGACCCAAGGCACTGCAAGCAATCATAAGAAAATATACACACTGGTCAATCCAGGTTTATTGACTTATGATGTGAGCGTGGCACTGGTGGAATGCTTTGAGACACTGGAAAGGAGTGCTGGGCCACATTACCGTCTAGTGATGGCCTGTCCTGTAAACCAGGATAGATATGTTCCTTCATTCTTCAGCAACTATAAAGTACAGACAGGTCTGAGTGTATCTACAGAAAGAATTAAAAACTATCTTCACCATCACTTCCGCATCCCATCTGAGCTTGTTCCCTACTCAGAAGTCTATCCAGGACAACTCTCTGTCTGGATGATTTCATCTAGACGTCCAGCTGTTGGTATGTTTTAGATTTTTGCATATTTAAGTCAACATGAACTAAACGGACTCCTTTTTATTGTTTAATGCATTTTCGTGACTTAATGTGCATAATTTATAAGTGCATGTTATCAGTGCTTTATTTTCTTGGCTTATGTTATTAATCCCTCTTATTTTCAAGTCCCTTTCCTCTAACCATTTATGTGTCCTAAAATGTTATCATTGTATGTTGACTATTTTCTTTTTCTCTATATTTCTTTCCTATTATTGGTACAGGAAAGTCTCTATATGTCAAGCGTCTATTTGAGAAGTTCAAAAAAGAGTTTTCAACAGCCACTTGTCTAACAATCAGACTCATTGAGCCCTGCGTTGACATGGATGGCTTTGTCCAAACCCTGTCTGAAAGACTGGCTCCACTGAGAGAGCAGGACCCTGTGCTGTTGCACATTGATATTGCAGCAGTATGTTTTATGAAAAAATAAAATCACTTTTTCTATGTAGTACTGTTATAGTTTGTCTCACTACATTTCTTTTTATGTTAGTTACGTCATGGCTTGGAGGAATTCCTGTTCAAATTGCTCATTCTAGGATGTCTTAGTGACAGAAAAGGAGCTATATGGAGGAGGAATGCAGGTCACTTGATGATAATTGAAGCACTTCAGCAAGTTCAAAAAAGTCAAACACAGATGGAGGTGCAAACATACATATATTTCCATTTTGGTAACTTTTTGTTCTTTGAACAATTGTTGAGCTACATGCGTTAACCTGTTTGTTTGTTTTACAGACAACCAATGGGTTTTTGCATGCACTTCCTACTATCTTCTGCAGACCTCCTAAAGATGTCAAAGCTTTGGAGATCAAAAGAAAAAAAGGAGGGTACACATCCTTAGATCCACTAATGGATAATGAAGAGTTTAAAAGTGAGGCCATTCAGAGACCCTACCAATACTTGAGAAGATTCAACAGGAATGCGAACTTGGACCGTTTCAAGTATCAAGCTCAGACTGTAGAAGGTGATCCGGTTGATTGTCTCCATCATCTTTTATCAAACTACGGCCTGAAAGACCCATCATGGGCAGAATTAAAGCACTTTACTTGGTTTCTAAACCTGCAGCTTAGAGACTGTGAGAATTCTTTGTTTTGTGATCCAGACTTCCTTGCTGACAATTTAAGTGGCTTTAAGGACTTTATAGTGAAATTCATGATTCACATGGCTCGAGACTTTGCCTCTCCATCCATTGACATCTCTGATGAGAGCCCCACCTTTTTCTCTGAGAATGAAGATGAGGAAGATATCCTTGCTAAACTATTTATTCGAAAACGATGGGAGAACGAACCCCACCCATACATCTTTTTCAATGCAGACCATTTCACCATGTCTTTCTTGGGATTCCATGTGCAGAAAATTGGGACAATTCTTAATGCAGTTGATCCAAGAAGTGGCAAAATCTTAATGGGAAATGTGATGACACAAGATCTCTTTTCAGACATTGAGCGACAAAGAATTAACCTTTCTGAGAACTTTGAAGACCTGTCCAGAGAAGACAAGATTAAAAAAATTTCCCTTGTTGTTGGTGCCAAAAAAGGCTGGGGAAAAGGGAAATATGATCCAGACCCTACGTATGAACTCACTACTGACAACGTCATGAAGATGTTGGCTATTCATATGAGATTCAGATGTGAGATCCCTGTAGTCATCATGGGAGAAACTGGCTGTGGGAAGACACGGCTTATACGCTTTCTCTGTGATCTGCAACGTGAAGGCAGAGATGTTGAAAACATGAAATTGGTCAAAGTTCATGGAGGTACTACTTCCGAGGTAATCTATAGGAAGGTGCGGGAAGCAGAAGAACTTGCTCAAAACAACCGTAAAAAATATGAACTTGACACAGTTTTGTTTTTTGATGAAGCCAACACAACCGAAGCCATATTTGCCATTAAAGAAGTGCTATGTGACAAAACCGTACAAGGGTGCCCTTTGAAGAAAAATTCTGGTCTGAAAATAATTGCTGCCTGCAATCCGTACAGAAGACACACATCCAGAATGATTGAACGATTGGAGCGTGCTGGGCTAGGATACAGAGTGAAAGCTGAAGAAACAGAGGATCGTCTTGGTAAAGTGCCCATGAGACAGCTTGTGTACCGTGTGCACCCTTTACCCCCAAGCATGGTGCCCCTGGTATGGGATTTTGGACAATTAAGTGCTTCAACCGAGCTCTCTTATATCCGTCAAATCGTGCAGAAACAAATAAGAGATCATGGATTGCCCTATACATGCCAGAGTGTGATAACAAAAGTGTTGGATACCTCTCAAAGATACATGCGCAAACAAGCAGATGAATGTAGCTTTGTAAGCCTTAGGGATGTGGAGAGATCAATGTGTGTCCTAGTTTGGTTTTACAACCACAGAGAAGATCTTTTTCCAGGTTGCCACAGGACTGAAATTGATCTGACCTTGAAGTGCTTGGTACTTGCCATAGGTGTTTGCTATTACCCATCACTTGAAAACAAAGGGGCATACCTAGCAACTATCGGCAAATGCTTTCATTTTCCCTTCAACTCCAAAGAGTCACTGGAGCTGGAGATAACTTCACGCCAAGACTTTTTTCTTGAGAAAATCCAAACAAGAGATACAATTGCCAAAAATCTGGCATTAAAAGAAAATGTCTTCCTCATGGTGGTCTGCATTGAGTTGAGAATTCCACTCTTTCTTGTTGGCAAGCCAGGGAGCTCAAAATCTCTTGCTAAGACTGTTGTAGCAGATGCAATGCAGCGGCAGGCCTCTCACTGTGACTTATTCAAGAAACTTAAGGAAGTCCACATGGTGTCTTTTCAATGCAGTCCTCATTCAAGCCCTGAAGGAATCATTGGAACCTTTCGGAACTGTGCCCGTTTCCAAAAAGACAAGAACTTGGATGAGTATGTGTCAGTAGTTGTTCTAGATGAAATAGGACTTGCAGAGGACTCTCCTCAGATGCCACTGAAGACATTGCATCCTCTTCTAGAGGATGGATGCATAGACAGTGATAACCCACAGCCACACATGAAGGTCGGATTTGTTGGCATCTCAAACTGGGCACTTGATCCAGCAAAAATGAACAGAGGTATTTTTGTGTCCCGTTGGGATCCAAGCGAGAAAGACTTAGTAGAAACAGCCGAAGGAATCTGCTCATCCTCCCATAACATTCTTCTCAAAATCAAGCACCTCTTGCCAAAGTTAGCAAAGGGCTACCTAGAGATCTGTAAAATTGACAGTGAACAGTTCTTTGGACTCAGAGATTATTACAGCTTGGTGAAAATGATTTTTGCAACAGTCAACAGTTCAGATCAAGAGCCATCTGACAGTGAGTTGGCAGAGGCTGTGTTGAGGAATTTCAGTGGACAAAAGGACGATTTTAATCCTCTTTTTTACTTTCAGGATATCTTTCAGAACAATGAAATCCAAAGGCCAAGTACACTGAAAATGATTGAACAAAATCTTGACCGCAACAGTGACAAAGAGTGCCGGTACCTTCTTTTGCTCACAACTAACAATGCTGCCTTGTACATTACCCAAAATCACATTTTCTCTAAGGAGAACTATACGTGCCCTGAAATTGTCTTTGGATCAGGATTTCCAAAAGACCAGGAGTATGCCCAGATATGTCGCAATGTGAGCAGAATAAAGGCATGTATGGAGACCGGTCGAACTGTCATCCTGTTGAATCTCCTCAATTTGTATGAGAGCCTGTATGATGCCTTAAATCAATACTATGTCTGCTTCAGTGGACAGAATTATGTTGACTTGGGACTTGGTTCACATAGAGTAAAGTGTCGAGTTCACAAAGACTTCAGACTGGTTGTGGTGGAGGACCAGGAAAAGGTCTACAGAAAGTTTCCTGTTCCACTTAAAAACAGACTGGAGAAGCACAAAGTTAATAGGAGTACGGATTTGACTCCCTGGCAGCACAGAGTTTTGGAAAAACTCAAACAGTGGGCAGAAGACTTCACAAAAGTTCAATCATCTGAAGCAAAATTTGGCTTATCAGATGCCTTTGTTGGGTTCCATGGGGATGCTTGTGCCAGTGCACTTCTGCAGGCTTTAGAGAAAATACAAAAACAGGACCATGATAAAGCTGCTATAAACAATGAACTCCATTGCGTTCCCAAGTGTGGCAATGAAATCAGTGAACCAAGTAAAGAGGGCTCTAATAATAATGTGGCCGAGGATGTATACATGAAAAAAGAGGAACGTGAGGCTCATCACATTGATGAAGATGAAGATGTAACTCGAGAGTCTCAAGAGGAAATGAACAAATTCCTTAATGAGGAGGAGGTGGAAATAGAAGGAGATGGTGCCTCAATGGAAGTTGACAACAATGTATGGGATGCAGAAGGTTTTGAAGACACAGAGACTCTTGGAGATGCTTCAGAACTTGTGAAATTGGATGATGAAGATCCTGTTGACATTGACGCAAGAGACAGCTTGGACTCAAACAAAACCATGGATGAGGAAGAACAAGTCTATGAAACTGCCAAAAGCTTTCTCTTGAATTGTGCCTCACCAGACTCAGTCCTTAGATTAAAGTATTCAGATTTTGGAAATCAGGAGAAAGACAAACTTCAGAGAATGTATTTTCATCAGCAAAGCCATCAGTCTCTCAAAGACCTATTAGACAACCATCTGAACAAAAATGATCAGGACAAGAACCGATTCTTGGAGGTAATCTTTACTTTTGTAAAGGTTTGATTTAATGTCGTATCCCTACCAATTTACCTTGCAAAATCAATGCATATTTTTTTCTGTAACCAGATAACCACATTCTCCAATCTTCTCACTGGAGCCGATGTGAGAAATCTTGCCCAAGCCTTGGGCATGTCCACTGAAAGGTTTCTTCTGCTCTCTTTACACCAATTTGACACAGAAGCTTCTTTTTGCAGCAAGATACGGTACTGTTTATATTATTTTTGTTGACTTCATTCAGTACCTTGCAAAACAATTTCTAAAACAGTGTACCTTTTTTCCCAAAGGTCCTTCCTGAGAAAATCTGGACTTCCTCTGCACATTCTTTTGGTTCAGATGGACATGGAAGAGTCTTTGTGCAAAAACGAACTTATTGCTTCAGCAAAGTAGGTCCTCAGATTTAAATGTATTAATGTAACAGGAGCCAGAATCATCATCTAATGACATTTTCTCTGTCACTCCTCTTACATTAGGTACTGTACCATGAATGAAATCTTGTCCTTAAAGTCAGATGAGTGCAACTTCTATACTGTGTTTATCACAAAGCTCTCCCGACTTGGCGAGCATTGTAGAACAAGTGGCAACAAGTACATTGGCTTTCAAGGAGGTAAGTCTATTTATTTTGGCAGGTGAAAATTTTGCGGTGTGTTTAGATATTGTCAAATAAGCATTCTTATCAATTGTCTTTTTTATTAAAGGAGTTTGGCTGTCTGCACATATTGATGACCTCAGAGATTCTGGTGACATGAGTTTAAATCTTAAGGCTTTTTGTGGAATACCTATAAGTAAACTCATCTCCCATAAAGTCGAGTCAGGTATGTACTCTAAGGTACCAACAACCAAAACCTGACAGCAACATTAAAATCTTCCACTGAAAGAAGACCCAAGTTATATTTAGAGTTTGTTTTTTTACAGATGTCAACGAATCAGAGGAAATGGATACGGGAGGACCAGAAAGTGAGAAGGTAAAATGCTTTAAGCTCACAATAGATTGATTTAAACATAAAATGCTTTTCTAGCTTAGATTTTTTTATCATGTTTCCAGCCAAAATATCCAAAAAGCATTTTTTGCAGTGATATATATCAGAGATGTGGTACATCAGAAAGTATTTTATACCTCCTGACAGAAATACTTTGTTTAATTGGTTGTCAGGAAGATTCAGTGCATCTACACAGTTTGTCTTTATTGAGATCCTGCACCCAAAAAGCTGTCTCATTGCTGAGAGATACAGGCAAAAAAAACTCCAGGAGTATGGAGCGCATTAACATATTGCTTGGCCTTCTGGGAGGTGACCCTGGGCGGATAGGAGGTTAGCTGCTTTTATGTCTATTGTTGTCAGAGTTAAGCCACTGTACTGTACATGTAAAATACTACTGAAAATGAAAACCGTGAGAAATTATAATCTTAAATCACAAATTTGTATTTTCAGTACGGTTCCAGAAAGTGTTGCTTAGGAGGCTGGTGTTTGCACTGATGCGGAAGGAGGAACTGATTCCTAATGCAGAAGACTGGGTTTATAAAGTAGCAAAGAACCGTGAAGCTCTGCAGGAAGGTGGAACACTTCGGTATTGCAATACTATAATGCAACTAGCATTGTCTGTGTGTCTCTCTCTTTCTCCTTCTCTTAAATGTTTAAAAACAGCTGAACATGTGACACTTCATCCTTTACCTAAAGCTGTCAAGCCTGGTATTATCAATCAGCAGTATGAAATAACTGAAAAAAAAAGTTTATTGAAGTTGATGATCAGACATAGATTATAGGCTAGCGAGCTAGTAAAACATTTTTGTGTTTGTGTTCAGGCACGCTTTGTGGCGCAACCTACAGGGTGTTTTGACTCCAGTGTTTGCCCGGTTTTTAGAAGTGTTAGACAGGGACTGCAACTTCCACCTACTGTATGGAGAAGGGCTCAGTGAGGGTCTGGCCCAGTTCTGGCTGGATATCTTTGAAGATCAACAGCTCCTTGACCTAACTGTCTCACAAAATACAAGGTATTCTTCAAATATACAGTAGGAAACCTGTTCATGATTGAATGAGGCTTTAAAATATCTAACTGATGAGGTGAATTTCTTCTTTTAGCACTCCAGATCAGGAGATTAATGTGCAGTGTCACCTGTTTATTGGAGAAGCAGAACAGCCTTGTTTTGCTCCCTTTAGCTGGCTGATAAAAACATACTGTCAGAGTTTGTGGGAGGAATCAGAGTTTGTGCGAGGTAAAGTCTTTTGTTTTGTGTCTGACTACAATTGACCAGTTAGATAACTAGATACTACATTCAAAACATCTTGTACATAAAACATCTGCAGCTACTCCCTGTTTTTACATTTTCTCTCAGGCTCTGAGCAAGACATCAAAGTGAGGATTCAGCAGTTTGTTAGTGCTGTATCAAGCAGTGGACTTGGCAGCTATATTCAGAAACTCTCAGAAGGAGAGAAAGTTGAGTTGGGTCAACGCTACTTGACAGATTATGTTCTTCTGTCATTCAAAATTCACTCTGAAGAAGAGCGTGAGGTGAGACACATATTATATAAGTCTGGTAACATTTGTTTTCAGTCCCATGTTTCATGTTCTAATGTGGATGTCTATGGATGTGTGTTTCTTTCAGGTCTTTCGTAGTGCAGTTCTGGGTTTTGTGTTTGCTCTGCAGATGGAGATGTCCGTAACTCCTGAGCTCTCTCCATCATGGATCCTTGCAGCAGCTCAAATCTACAGCCCACGTCTGGACACATTATCCCACGCCCTTCAGGTCAACCCTCAGCTGGTCTGCATCATCCAACAAAAAAGATTAAAGAGGGAAAGCCCTGATATGGTGAGGAGCATGGAGTGAAGCATGAATTTCTAAGTTGATTCAGATTCATAGTGGGGTTTTTTTATTTTAGGCTGTTCACCTGGGAAAATTATTTAGATAGACATGCTGGTGAATGTTATGTTGCAAAATAACTACCAATGAGTCAGAGACCAGTGTGTGTAACCAAGCTGCTAATGAGACAATAGCCCCTTTCACACAGAAATACCAGTAAATTGCCTTAAAATGAACAGAATGACTTTTCTGGTAAATACAATTTTTTTTTTTTCAAAGTTTCAAATGACAATGTAAATTCTGTGACATCATAGAATGACCTCTAAATGGCTGTGCCTCCAGTGTTGTGTTTGCAAACATGAAGGGGTTAATTTTTGTGTTACTGGAACAAATTTATCTGTATTTTTAAAAAGGCCATGTTCACATATGATGTCTTTACGGCAATTTACCGGTAATTTTCAAGTAAAGTCTGTTTGCGTAAAAGAGGCTAATATTTAGATCTTGTTCTGTTGTTTTTTTATAACAGTGTGAGGACATTCTAGCTGTTGGTATCTGTGTTGAAGAAACAAAGCTCCTACCTGTAACATCAAGAGCTGAATGCCAGAGCTTCTTGGAAAGAGTTGAACTACTTCAGCCTTGTTTAGAGAGAGTGCTTAGTACTGCCTACAGCACCCTCTGCAGCCCTGGCTGTCTCAAACATCTGCACACTATTAAGTGAGTTATGAAAAATATTGCAGATTTTAAAAAAATTGTGTATTTGAAAACATGATTTCATATTTAAAAATACATTATTTCTTAACTGATATAATTTCTTCAAAAATCTGTTATATTTCCATAGGTCAGTGTGGCAGGGGATGCTGCTAGTGGCTGCTTTCATTGAAAAGGTGGTTGTCAGGATGAAACTGGGAGATGACCGGATAAAAGCACTGACTCTGAAACACTGCAGTCAGTTACATGGGGTGAGTCTAGACCCTGCTTTGTTTATTACATTTGTAGGAGACATTGGTACAGTATACTGAAGTCTCTAAAAGTCTTTAAAAAAGCACATCATAATTCCTCTCTCACAGCTAATGGAAGGGTTTCCTGATTTGAAGAGCAAAGAAAATCTTCAGCAAATCATCCGCATACTGAATGATTACCATGAGGAATCCATCAGCAGAGAACTGCGGTACACTTGAATTGAGCTGTATAATATTATGTGATAAGAGTGATTTCATTTAAAGCCATATGACCATAAAGCCTCTCACTACTTATTTTCTGTATACTTTTTCTTTTCAGATATGGTGTGAAGTGCTCTGTCTGTCTATCAGATCTGTCAGAGCCATCTGTGCTTCCTTGTGAGCATGTGTTTTGTCTGTCCTGTTTGAGAAGATCAACGGAGAGAGGAGAAGCGAACTTCTGTCCCATGTGCAGGGAACCTCTGTCAAACAACTACCGGCCCACTGTTTCTACAGATATAGAGTGAGTTTAATTCTTTGTTCTTGTGAAGCTCAGATACCCATTTAGACTAAATGGGTATACAAAGGACAATTAGCCTATTTATTATTGTTGATTTATAGTGAATTGTCTAAATTTGACCTGTTACAGCTTAGCCCTGAAGCAGCATAAAGAAATAAGAAAATGCTGTAATGCCTTTTTCCTGGAGGTGGTTTCTCGTTTCTGTCTGACTGATGATCAAGATCCCTCAGAGGACCTGGTGGAACTGCTTTTTTCTCTCCTCATTTTGGCACAAGGCAGGTGGATTTCCAAACAGGACTCAATAATCTGCAATGAATGGCTCATTGAGCTTGTGAATGAATCATTTTGTATAATTATGAGAATCAAAACAGCAAATTCATTGGAAACATAGTGATAGTGATTTACTCTATAATTCGATTTTTTTATGTTTAATTGTCTGTATACATTACAGGAGATGTTTATAAGACCAGAGAACTCACCCCATTCTTGGAGTGTGTCGACCAAAGCCCTGTGGTGCGCTCTGTGCTGCCAAAACTTCTTCTGCAGTACAGGTGCTCCAATACAGACCACACATAATTTAAACAAATCAATGAATATGTGACCTTTTGTTTATAACATTAAATAATGCAGTATTGTCTTGAGTTGTTTTTTCCACAGAGTAAGGCTAAATCACGCTACACTGACAGACACCGACTAATGGCAACAGACATTTCGTCTGATCTTGTTGGATCAGTGTATTTGCCATATAGTGATGTGCTATATTCTGTTGTTTGGTGTTTGTTGGTGCAATGTGAATTGGCTTTTACTGTCATCAAGAACATTTTACAATAGGATTATCTCTTCAGCTTCAAACAGGTGAAGAAGCATATACAAACATACTTAGAAAACCTGGAGAACAATCTTCTGGACCAGGAGGACAGAACTGAACTCTACCGCCTCTTTGTTAACTGTTTCCAGGTGTGTCATAATCAAGTATCCCAGGTGTCTTTTGCATCATGTATTCACTTATTAATAGTGCTTGCCATGGAAAGTTTCACTCTTACTATGTTTAGTGCTTAACCCACTTTGCACAATAATCAAGTGTGATTATTCTTATTTTTGTCTGGTTGGTCAACAAAATTGGTAAAAAATGCCATGGGCCCAAAGCATGTTGCAAGTCTTTTGATAAAACATATTTTAAACATTGATAAAACATATTTTTTATCAATTATAATCACACTTAGTGGTATCTGCATGTTTGTTACTAAAAGCAGATTTGTTGTTTATCCAGGATTCCCTGTTTTGTTCTGGATTAAATGGAGATCATCAACATCTGAAGGAGAACTCATACTTCCTTAGCCGACTGGCTCGTAAACAGACACCTTCCAGAAACAATGACCCAGCAGAGTTTCTACTGTCTATGGGTCGCCTCAAAATGTGTCTGGATTCTGCTGCCAGGATCCTTTTTCGAGCCATCAGCAAAAGATCTGGTAAAAGGGGCTCTGACTAGTTCATGGCAGTTTGGCTATATTGCAATGCTAAAATGAATAATATGCCTTTGTGCGATAACATTTTATTGAGCAAAATTTCTGTGCTTGGTGTCTTTCAGATCATTTTGAGGAAGCTGAGCTAAAGCTTTTGGAGCAGGTGAAGGCTGTGTTTGAATACGGTAACAATGACTGGTACAGGGTTTACCTGCTTCGAGCGCTCAACAGGCATGCTGGCATGGACTGTCTGCAAGCACTGATCAGCAGCACTGATTTTGAATGGATCTTCCCTGCAGAGATACTACGGCTTCATGTACGGCCATTCAGATGATTTTGCATAAGGGTTGCGGAGGGTGTTTTTTAATATTGTAGAGATATACTGTATAATAAAATTGAGTTGGGGAAAAATTCTTTAATTAGCAGCTCTGTGATAATTGTTTTTCTCTTCTGTAGAGGTTGATTCCTGCAGAGGTGGATCGTTTCTTGTGTTGTGATCCATCATACCGCACTCTTAGAGATGGAGTGGGAGAAGCAATGCAGGAAGGCACAACAAATGGACTCAAAGAAGCATTACGGGTCAGAGCCTACATCTGTATTAAATCAACAAAACACACGCAAAACATTATTTTGTTAGCAAACGTCTAATGGTGTGATTTTATTTGTTTTATTCCTGTAATATCATAACAAAGCATCATTGCTCTTGTCTTCAGGGTCTAATTTTCCTTCAAAAAATCTTTGTAATGTGCTGATTTGGTGCTCAAGAAACATTTTTATTAGTAGTATTTTTTTGGAAAATATGGTACTGTATATATATATATATATATATATATATATGTGTGTGTGTATATGTATGTATATATATATTTGAAATACAAATGTTACTGTTACATTTGATCATTCAGAGTTTTTGAGAGTCTGAATGTTTTTACATTTTTTTCTTTCAGGGAATCGGCGGTTCAGGCCCAGGGAAAAGCGTCATGCTGACTCTGGCTGTGTTCAGACAGGTCACCTGTCGCTTCATGTCACCTGAAAAAGCTACATATCCACAAGCAAAGGTAAGTGTTGGTTAGTTTGTGTGATTTTTATTCAATAGGGACCATTCAGAAATCAACTAGAATCCATTTAGGACTAAAACTGTGATGTCTATTCAAAAGCTTTACTATTTTTTTTTTGAGATTCAGAAAGATTAGGCAAAACACTGGCAGACCTAAACACCTAAATTTCCCTCTCTGTCAACAGGAGATCAGGTTCTTGGATGAGGTTATTAGAGAGAACATCACAGGACATGGCAGACAGCTCTGCACTGCTCTCTTATCCAATGAGATTGGAGGTCCAGGATCGTACCTGAGTCTCAGAGCAGGTGTACCTGCTAAGCGTCGTCCTGTGCTGGAGCTCATGGTGCATGCGAGTGCAGTGTTTTATAGTGGGAACAGGCTGCTGAGTCCCCTCTACAATATTGCCTCTCAACCTCAGAACATGACAGTAAGGGCTTCTTCATGAATAATACAAATTATTGAAGTGAGATTTGAGTGGTTTGCATTTGATTTATTGTGAGTAATCTTTATTTTGCATCATGGCCATGCAATGTGGCTTTTGAATTGATCACGTTTCTACGTTTTTCTTTTCTTCTTTAGGAAGCGTTCCTACCCACAATGCCTGATGACAATACCAGTGATGCCCGGCAGTGGCTCGCTAGAGAGAGAAACCTGAAGATGTACTGTGAGTGTGCAATGTGCATGAGGTGAAAATAAACATAATTTTCTTAAATGCCACCTACCTAATAGATTTTGTCTTTCCTTTCTGCTTTGCAGTGTGTTATAACGGTCATGCATGCTTTGTGGGAGAGGTGAGACGTTTTTCTTTCTTTTTTTATTTGAATGAACTGATACTGTTGTCTTGGAAATTGATGACGATCATTTATTATTCTCCAATTGTTTTAGTGTGGCAAACCAGTGGCTTTGTCAAAATGTGCCACTTGTGGAGTCCAGATAGGAGGCCAGAACCATAAACCAGTGGAAGGTTTTACTGAAGCTCATGGAATCAGTGACATGACACGAACTGGACATGTACTGGGAAATGCTGAAAACAGGTCTGAAGCCCCTAACAGGAACCTCAATTCAGCCGAGTCCTGTGTCCTCCGTCTCTGTCTTCACCTGGCCATGTTGCAAGGAGCCATTAACCACCAACAGGTAAAAAAGATTAAAAGTTCAGTTAATACCTTCTGATATTTTTTTGTTACATGCCTTCATCCATTGTTATTGAACAATTATCTACACAATGACAAAGTTGAAAATCTTTTAGTGGGCCACTAGTGTTAGACAATAAAAACAAAGCTTTTTTCACAGGGCATCAGAAAAATGATCCATCCAAGTGTTCATGATGTCTATGAATTCCTCTGGCAACATCTTGAGAAGGATGTGGAGGTTCTTGGGAAGACTTTAAATCTTAACTTGGATGACTCTGCCATTTTAATTCATCTTATCTTCAGGAAGTTTCTACAGACCACCTCAGGTATCTTTTTATCTTGACTAAAGATAAACCTGCTTGTTTTGCTTTTTACTTGTATAATAGTAACAAAGAAGAGCATAGCATGCAAATAATTAATTGTTTTAGTATTATTTCTATACTTTGCGATATTTATAAATACTTTGAATCTGTTATATATTGTTAGAATTTTAATAATATATATTTTAAAATATATATATAATTATGTTTAAACATAATTATAGATATTTTTAAATAAATGCATCCATGTTTGTGTATTTATACAGTATATGCATAATAAATATACAATACACACACACACATGCACACACACATATATATATATATATATATATATTATGTAAACAACATTTTTTATTTTGGATGTGATTAATCGTTGTTCAGCACTTTTGTATTAATATATGTATTACATACAAATTGTATTACATATGTATTGGAACATCTTCCTCACAGGTCTTTCTAAGTGTTCAGCCGTATCCTGTTATTATAATATTAGTATATTAGTAGTAGTAGTAGTCCTTATATTAGTATATTAGTAATTATATTAATATCCATTGCGTTCTGTGTTCTGAGTCTTGCATTTGATGATGGCTTGATCATGAGACTATTGGATGATCTACTTTCTGCATGAGACAGACACAGAATTAAAGAGTTAGACTGTAATTTAAATTAAATTTGAATAAACTAAAAGAATGTATTATTCTTTAAAAACTATATAATTTAAAAGAATGTTCCTCTGTGTTCTATTGTGAATAAAATATTGGTTCATGTGATTTGAAAGTCTTAGTTACTCTTATTGAAAAAAAAAAAACCATCAGAACATTTCAGGAATTGGGGTTGTATATATAATGTATATATGTATGTACGTATATGTATAAACTACAGCAAACTGTGCAACAATAAAAGCTAGGATATATGTATTTTTTGTCTTCACCAGGTGCCGGTGTGGATCTGTCAACACGCAAGTCCAGAGAGCAGTGGGAGACCACAGTCTGTAAATCAGTCATCAGTCCTGTTTTACAGGTCAGTCTTGATACTGCTGTGTATCAGAAATGTGGGAATCATTTGAAAAGAATGGGATACATTTAAACCATTTCTTTGAAAAACACAAATAACCTTAATGAACTAAATAAATAGAGTGAGTAAAAATTCTGTAATATAACCCTGTTATATTAATACGTTATATTAATCAAGTCTGTGTTTTCAGGATTTGAACAGGATGTTGGAAAAAGCACAGGATCTGATTGCAGCTGATAATCAACTTTCTAGAAGTCCCCTGATGAAGGTGCTGAGAGGAGACCCTCAAAAAATCCTTCATCTCCCCACTGACTGCCCCAGCCACCACTCTGCCTTCTGGAGCCCATCAGCTGTCCTAACAGTGGAAAGCTTTTCCCAGCAAATAAACAAAAGTCAAGCACCCCTGCTTACCCTTTTTATCAATAAGGTTAGTTCATCGAAAACATAAACTATTATCCAGATCCTTTTGTCACATTATACAAATTGCGCACACAGTTTCGTGTTGTCTTTAAACATGTTTCCAAATTAAATTCCCATGTTTTGTGTGTGTTTTTAGGTGCACTGCATAAGACAGCTGATCCATTTGCCGACTCTTGCTGCTCTGTTGTCTGATCTAATGAAAGTGCTTCCACCAAGCTCTGAGACTCAGAACCACACCATTGCTTCACTGCTGCAATGCGTTCCTGCTGGTCTGTCATAAATATACTCTCTAGAGGAAATAGCTAGTTGCTTGATATATTGATGGATTTTTGTATATGTACTATTACTGTACTCTAATTTGTGTTTGAAAATAGGCAATCAAAAGAAATTATTGGAAAGAGTAGAGATCTTTATGAAGGTGTGGAACCAACTCAGAATGGAAATATCCAATAATGGTAAGCTACTAGAGTTTTGCGTGTGGAATTTGCTAGATGTTTTATCCAAAGCAGTTTATTCAGTATTTATCATTATGCATTTCTCGAGTGGAACCCATGATAATTATTAAACTGGCCGTTATAAACCACTAAATTTATATAAATTTACAATATTTAAAATTCGACACGCTGTTGTTTAAAGCCTAGACAACTGTTTTGTGTTTACAGACGTGACGTAATGATGCTAAAATCTACCAGTACCACTAAAATTACATAATATTTATTGTAAGCTTACAGTTGTGAACCAGGCTAAGGGAAGGCACTAGTTTTGAACACTGGCTGGTTATGTACTTGTTAGTCTAGGCATCACTGTAACATTATAACATTATAACATGATATTGTTTGTGTTTATTGTAGCTTCTTTGGGTTTGGATCCTACACTTTGTGAAAAAGACCTAACTAAAGAAAGCCCTGGGCAGTTTCTCTCCTTGAGTCGCCATGGGCCAGGCTCATGTCTCCACGCAATCATAGATCTCCTGTCTGAGACCCACAACAGTCTTGTGCGAGAAGCCAGAAAACTCTGTCACCAGGAAGACTGGTGCGTATTTCAGAAGAAGTGTGCACACATCTGGTTTGTTTAAACTTTTGGAGTTTGTAAGATTTTTAATGTTTTTCTTTTGAAGGCTCTCATGCTCGCCAAGGTTGAAATACCTTACAGTAACATTGTGAAATATTATTGCATTTCAAAATGGCTACTTAAAGTAGTTAAAGTTTTTCCTTTGATGTAAAAGCTGAATTTTCAGCATCATTAATTTAGTCTTCAGTGTCACATGATCCTCCAGAAGTCATTCTCATGTTTGTGCTTCATTTTAATGCATGTCAATTTCTTTTTTCTTACAGTGACTATAAAGTGCCACTGGCATCGCTGTCTGAGAGCCAACTTGCCCTGTGTCACCCAGAAAAGGAGTTGCTCCCTCTGGTGTTAGCTAACTGTCACTACACACTAGAGAAGGGTCAGCAAACAGTGAGCTCCTATGATCATGAGGCTATTGAGAAAGAACTCAGCAGAAGATTTTTTGCAGGCAAACCACGCATTCAAACAGTGAGTCTATGCGTTTTAAAACGTGTTTTCAATTTTATTTTTAGTAGCTTGTCATGGATGTGATTTTGAAAAATCAGAAAACTAAACCTGGGTGCATCTGTTAGGATTCTTTGGAGAGGGGAAAAAACTAATGTTTTAATTTCTTTGGTCATTTGTGTCGCTGTACTGTTTGAGTTTGTAATTAATTTTTTAATTATATATAATTATAATATTAATATTAAATATAATTATTCATGGTTGTTAAACTCTGAAAATGTCATACAGGACACTGATAAATATCTGAGAAGACACCATCAGAATTATATAGAAGTCCTCAATGAGGTCAGAGCCAAAATACCTCAGGTAATTTTCTTTGGTCTCTTTACACTTTGTTCAGTTAAGAAGTAGGCCTCAGAAGGGCAAATGCCTCTAGATTATTGGTGTCATACTATAGAATTACATTTCTTAGCCTTATTTGTCCTATTTGTTTTACAGGAACAACTCAAGGCCTCTGTGCTCAGTTCTATGAGATCAATGCTACGTTCATTCACTGATGTGTGTGACGCAGTTTATGCTGTGGAGATTGGGCTTCGTTTCCTAGGTAAAACCGGTGGAAACCCACAAGATCTGCTGCTGTCCTATCTAACAGACTCCTTGAAAATGGACCAACACATCTCAAGCACCATAGCTGAGGTGAGGCGTGCGTTTAAAGTAGTAACTAAAAGACAATTTAACCAAGCAGGTATTTCTATCAGCGTGTACAATCTATCTGCTTCTGTAATTTGATTCCTTGCATCTTGGTTTCAGGCTTTAAAAGAGAACCGGCTTAGTCAGTGCACAGCCACCTGGCAGCTCCTAACCTGCTGGAAGAGTGAACAAATGATAAAGAAAGGACAGGTAATTTGACATTCAGCTTTTGTGACATCTAGTACTTTATGTCATTAATACCAATCACATACTATCTTTACATCTAAGCTATGATGTAATTACATTCCAATTTCTCTCTCGCTCTCTCTTTTATTAAATATTTACCTTTTGTACTTTTCAGTAAGCTAAATAAATAAATATAATAAACACCCGAAACTTTTGGATGGTAGTGTATGTATGAATAACTTGACAGATTGAATGTTTTCACGGTGCATTCGTTGTACAGGCAGCTAATTTCCAATTCCCTCCTTCTGTTCAGCTATTTAGCCTGTCACTAAACTGACCCCATTACTGCTAACCTCTACTGACCTCCTCTGATTGACCCTAAACAATAAAGAGAGTGGACATACCAGGGTTGTAAATCCAAGGGAAAGTGTTAGACAGAGTGTGCCAAGTTTTAACAAGAGAGCGTGTGCCATCAACAGTTCAAAGACTTTTAACCCAGGCTTTTGTGAATAGCTGGACAATATTGCTTAGTTAAACAATACATTGAGACATTTAAGCTTCATTCTGGATTTTTTAATCATCATTGGTCAGGTGTTTTATGATTTCTGTAATTTACTTTGAATCTTTTAATGCAGGATCCATTCCAGCAACTGTCCAAAGACTTCAGAGATAAACTGACTTCAGAGGAAAGAAAGCAATTGAAGGTTTTCCTTGGGGTCACAGATACTGACGTTTTCTCTATGGAGCTACATGAGATCCTTCAGCTCAAGACCAACAGCACTGTTAAAGAAGGCTTCGCGCCACACTGGGAGTAAGAATTCATTTTATTTATTTATTTTTATATTATTTATTCAGCATTCCAGCCGTCTGGACTGCAGCCTTCTAGACTCACCATTTGTGAGGATGGGTTTTGATGAGGCAAACTGACCACAAAAGGCAAAATGAGTCTGAGCATTTTTCACAGATGTCAGACATTTGACTTTTTAAATGTAAATATAAGATAATGTGGTACTACAAAATACCTCCAACCCTTCACAGGGTGGTCAAGACCCTAATTTTCTACAAATAAATAAATAAATGGATATAAAATACTTATTTAATTTGTTAAATGAAACATTATACAAAAATGCACTCCAGTCAAGTATTTTAAAGAACTGTATAATAATTCATTTTAATATTGAATTATACTGAAACATACAGTTTAACTCTGGAATCTGGCTTTGATTGTAAACATATATCCAATCCTGAACATCATACACTTAAATGTCATCGTTCAAGGTAATTATTCTCAAAATAAAAAGTCAGGAAATGTTCTGGCAGCCACACAACAAATACATCTAAAAAGATCCTAGTACAAAGTGCTAAAAGTACACAAAGAGGCATAAGGGCCTTTTAAGTTTTTCTTCAGAACAGCCACTTTAAATGACAACAATGAAGGCCTCCCAAACCTAGTCATTCCCTGGAGACCTGTGGGTTTTTTGGCCAAAGAGAGGCACACTTTGACCCCTCCAGGCTCCCATCTGTCAGTGTGCCCTGCTCTAGTCACCTACTGAGCAGGCAGCTGGTCGGAATGAAAAGGAATGCGTGTGCTGAGAACAATAGAATCCAGTGCTAACTGTTGATCCTAAACCACACCACTGAGCACCCTTCCTCCTTTCTCTTTCTGTGATTCACAACATAGCATCAGGTCCACCATGGAATTCCATTTGGAGGAGAAGAACATCATCTCTTTTCCTGGTTTGGATAATCTTCCAGAAGAAATCACTTTGGCTAAAGCAGTAGAAATCTGGAGGCTTGCCGTGGAGTTCAAACATTGAAAAGATCTTCTGAATTATACAAACCAAAATGAATAATACAAATGTGAAATGATCTGGACTGCTTTTATGTTTTTCTTTTTGTTTTGTTTTGCCTTTGTCATGTCTTTTGTATAGGACAGATGGATGACTCATTCCAACACTCTAAATATTTCTGTCTTTACATTGTTAAACCAGTTGATTAAAAATAATCTGTTTACTCTTTAGGACTTTGAATATGCCTTCATATTGTTGAGCACTTTATTGTTTAGAGATTAGTATAATATTTTATAAATAATGTATAAATATAGGGAACAAAATCAATTAAACAATGTATTGCTTTAACACTGTATTCTTCACGCTATTAATCAGGGCCAAATAAAGTTTTTTATTGATCAACAGTGCGTTTACATGGTGACTTTTTTTTTTTTTACTTAACATTAAAATGATTTATTTAGCAAAACTGTGCCAGAAACAGAAATGAATAGTATAGTTATTTTTTGCATAATTAAATTACTCCATAAAAATTTGTAAGTAAATTAATTTTGCCATGTTTAATAATTTTAATTATGTGTTTAATCATGTACTTTTAAAAGTCCCTCACACAAGAAGTAATCTTACATTATTTATCACAGTAGCTCAAATTGACGCCACATCTGCCGCCGGTGCAGCACGCCTACCAACCTTGCCTTTTTGTCACGCCTCTTTCAGCCATCGGTCTAAAAGACAAACCCAAGCAGCCAATCTGTTCACTAGAACGATCCTTCCTCCACCAATCAAAACTTTCAAGGGGCGGAGTTCCTGTATGTTTTCTGGTTGCCAATGAGAAGATGTTGCGCTGTGGAGTTGGAGACAGATGAGAAATCACTGTCAGACGCTCCGAACGGGAATAGCGACGCTCTTATTTGGATAAATACGGTTTCTTAATCTGATGTTGACAATTTAGAGAAGGTAAGCAATGAATTTACAGGTTAATTCTACTGTATTCATCGTGTTTGTCAAGTGAAGCCAGCAAGAAGTGGTGCAAGAAAGACAGTTTCGCCATAGCTGAACCAATGTAATGCAATCATGTGTGGTAGCGTACAGTAACTATTCAATTAAACACCTTTTTTTATAATTTTGCATGTTTCTCAAAGGCAGCTGTTGTGTATTGACCATCAGCAGTTTTGTTCCGTTGTCGGAGGAGGCCTTTGGTGTTAAATGTCATTGTTTTTGTATGTTTTATCTCGAGATTATATTGCTAGAAAGACCTAGACATATATTAATTTAAACATAATTATTTTCAGTATACATAAAATATATTCTAAACTGTTTAGGTAATCCAAAAAGTGTTTGAAAAATAGATGTATCAAGGAAAGTGTAACGTAGATGCTTTGAATTTGTTTCCATAGAAACACACCTATTCTGTTCTCACCAATGCGTTACTGAAGTGAAGGGTTAACAGATAACGGACAAAGAAAACTCCAGAAAGCAGTCTTGTGACCTTGTTGACTTTTTACTGGTCTTTTTAACAGTAAAACTACATCCAAGAGAAAACAAAAATATAAATCAACTTTACAGTCACATTTCCAAAATATGCATTTTGACATTACAGTTTCCTTATGCACACATTTCCTATTTATTCAATTAGTCTTAAGTACTATACGTATGAGTGAGGAAACAAACACTAGTGAAATAATAACCTCTAATAAACAATTGTTCATAGAATCACTATTTAGTAGTAGTATAGCACTTAGGGACATATATTTCCAAGATTTCAACGCTTGAATCAGACACTGAAAGATGCATACATTGCTCTCGACTGCCTACATTGAGGGAAAGTAAAAGTGCACCATATACATACATACCTGTATATATATATATATATATATATATATAGTGCAGTACTTTAAATGTCCAGTACATCAAAAACACAAAATTATATATGCAACAGCACAACACCTGTGGATGACTTTACATGTGGCGTTAAAAAACATATTTGATATTTTTTTGATATAAAATACTAAACAGCAATTATTTTCCCCTGCGTCTGTCACGGAAAACCTGGAAATATAATGGAAACACTGGGCTGTGAAATCTGTGATGGAAATGTGTATAGTGAATATAATGTGTGTCTAGTTATGCCCAGCTGTAAAATATTTAATCAGTGTAGATATAATGTGTATTAGGGATGTCAATTTTTGATCATTTCCACAGTCGATTAATAGTTAACCTTAATACTGCAAAATGCATCTGAGCATCTGTTGCATGGGCATAGGACTACGGCAATGACGGCATGTGCAAATAGCTTTCTAAATGCCAGATTCCTCAACCGAATTAAAGTGGTTTTTAGTCTAAATAAAAGGCTAGTTTTTAAAACACCATAGCAATTTACAATATCCAGCATAATCTGTTTTATTTTGTGCATTTGTCAGTTTTTATGACTGAATCCTCGTCTTGTTCCATCAGTTTAAGATGCATACAACTCGCAGTCCTTCAGCATCCGTCCAGACAGGGGCAGCTGGAGATGTTCTGGACCTCAGTCTGACCGGCTCTCAGCTCACAATGGGCCGCAGACCCAGCAGCGCTTCACCTGGAAAACACTTCTCTCGATCCATATCTGTGTGTGTGACCAGTGATGGCCGGGGCAAGCGAAACACTTTGGTGAGTCTGGCTAGAAGATTGTGTAATGATCAAGAAGATGGAAGTGTCCCTTGTATGAGGTCATTGAGTGATGGTTTTACCAGCAGGTTATACTTTATTAATGACTTAACCATGCAAATTAAAGCATAAAACTTGACTATCTATACCACCATCATCATTTGGAAACTGCATGTTGTTGTCTTCACCTTCTGAGACTCATTTATTAAGATTTTGACAAATGCCAAACGGAATATTTTCACAACTCGTTTAAAGTACATTTAATTCTGTCATTATTTACACATTATTTTTTTGTGGAACAGTGTTGTTTTTGTAGCACTGCATTTCAAGAATTGCTCCATTTCAAAGCTGTTTTTAGTCTTCAGCAGTAGTGTAAGTAGTTTGCACTCTCTGTTGTTGGCAGACTGATACTGGATTGGGAAGCTCACGAGCAATTAAGAATCTGCGTCGGTCCAACAGCACCACACAGGTGAACCAGCAGGCCAACACAAGCCCCAGGTAAAGAACCATCTGTCATTCCTTTGCATGCCATTTTGAAAGTTTGTCTCTTTTAATGTTGAGGCTGGTGAATTTTACAAAACTTGTAATGAACATATCCAGGTGACCTAAATACAAATAATCAAATTTAATCAAATTTGTTTGATAAAATAATCCTGTTTTATTATGTTTAGATTTTTTTGTTATTTTTATAATAATTAAATATATTTTCTTCTCAATTCTATATATATTATATCTATATAACAAATATTTAATAATAATTATATATTACGTTGTATGGTATGATGTACGTTTTGCTGTTTATATTGATTTACACTTTAATCTAATGGGGAAAAAATCTGAATATATTAAAGAAGTACAAGAAATACTAAATATTTTTAGTGTTGTAATAATAATGTTTTTTTTGCAACACAGTAATGAGAGCTTGAGAGGAAAATTAATTTACATTTAATTATTATGAAAATGCTGTTCCATTAATCAAATCAAATCCTAAATGTTCCTAAATAAATCTCGGTCCTAAAATAGTCTTTATGTAAAATCTAAATTCTAATTTCTTGCTTTTAATTTTGTAAGAAAAATGATGTTTCTATGAGATTCACCATGTGCCAGCTGTCCTATTCAGACTTTAAGAATGGACTGTCCCCAAGGGTTGTGTGTGAGAGGTTAGCTGACAACTTATTCAACATATGAGTTTTTTTTTTTAAAGTAATGATGGCATGTTTGTGCATGCACATGTCTAGTGCACATGCCTGCATGCACTCACTTCACCCAAGCTGTGGTATGTCTGGTTGATCACCTCCAAAACGTAGAGGTTGGGGGGTTTGTACCCTTAAAGCAGCAACAGCTGGGGGTTGAGTGATTTTGGGTTTCCCCAGACAATAGCTATTGTAGCCTGGTGGCTGCAGCACAAGCCGGGAGAGAGGGGGCTGGGTTCAGCTTTGTCAAAAGGGGAGCCGGGGTCTCCGGTTTCACTCAAATGAGGACTCAGTGAAAGGAGAAGTGTGCATGCTGAAATTCTTTTGTCCGGCAGCTGCCAGTTCTGCCCTCCCATCCCACTGCATCCTGGGATGCCACAAGGGGGTTTAAATGAAGGAACAACCTAATACCCCTCCCCCCCTTCCCTCTGGTGCTTAATAACTGTCATTCCGTGACCTCTCTTCCCTTCTGAATTGCTTAAAAAGAGGAAACGTGGAGGAATGTAGTTCCATGAATTGCTTTTCATTGGGCCAGCTGACACTAGGCGCCACATACACCCCCAAAATACTCACATATACATACTGAAGTTGCCAGCACAGATGCCAGTGGGTCAGACATAGGGGTGAGCATCTTGTTGAACATTTTATGCAATTTAAATGCAGAGGGATGCGATTGCCATATGCCTATGGACATCTGCCCCTTTAAAATCAGCCTCAGCTGAAGCATTCCTCTGCTATGAGCCCGGTGCAGCTGCTGTCACCTCTAAAAAGGAAACTTTTTTCATATGCTCGTCTGATACGTTTAGCCTAAATAGTCTGTTTTTTTTTTTTTTGTGCTAGAGGTAGATTTGCCTCTATTTTTGTTTTAAAGAAGGGCAACACAGATTACATATTCCTAATGTTTCTGAAATGCAGTTGAACAAACATCCCATGTTATTCAGCAAGAATGCATCATATTGATCAAAGGAGACTTTTTATAAAGTTACAAAATTTTTATTTTTTTTTTAAATGCTGTTCTTTTGAGATGTGTATATCATAAAAAACTATCTATATCTATCATTAAAAAGTTTTCAGTGTTGATGGACCAAATTGGCACATTAGAATTTCTATAGGATCACATGACCCTGAAGACTGAAGTAATAATGCTAAACATTTAGCTCTGCCATCACAAGATTAATAATATTAACAATTACAATAAATTATGTTTTAAAATATATTATAATAGACATCGGGTATTGCATATTAAAAAATTTTCACAATATTACTGTGGTCACTATATTTTTGTTAAAAAAAAACGCAGCCTTGACAAGCATAAAATCTTCCAGACCCCAAGTTTTTGAATGGTATTATTGATCTAGTGTTGTTTATATGTTCCTCGTGTGTGTTTAGTGTGTAATACTCTGACCTTTCTGTCTTTCCTTCCTTCCTGTCTTTCTCTCTCTGTGTCTGATTGCAGTGAAGGCCACACAGAAGACTTCCTGGCTCTGTTCAACAGCAGCTCTGATGGACGTAGAAAGCTGGCAAGCCTCTCCAAGACCTCCAAAGACCATACTACCTGGAACATCCTGGTAACGTCAAACTCCTATTCGGGTGTTTTGGTTGTCAGATCTTATTACACTTTTAGATGTATTATATTATATGTAGGAAACCATGTTAATTTAAGTTAATTTGCCCATAGATTGTTATGCTATTAAAATAACTTAAACTTGTGAGCTTAGGAGGTCCTAAACAGTGGTAGGATGTTTAGCTTGTTCTTGCTGTAAAATTGGTTTAAATTTATGTCTTACTTTTAGGATGACCAGCCAAGAGCATTTCCTGTGCCCAGCAGCTCTCACAGTACCTGCAGTATGGATTCTCCGACAGGCCTGAAGAAGAGGGAAGCGGGCATCTCTCTGGCTGCCAACTTCACTGCCAACAACAGGTGGGAAGCCATTTTCACCTACAGCTTAGGAACTACTGTGTCCTAATGGGTAGCTTTCAAACTCTGTTGTTGCCATGAGAACAGCGTCACAGACAACAGATTCACTTTTAAGTGCATTAGTATTCAGTAGAAAGAAGAGCACTAGATTCCTTTCAGTTTTATGGCTTTAAAATATACAGCACCAGTCAGACTAAGTTTGTTGCTCATGATTTTGAGTCTTTCAAACTAAAAGTTTTCTTGAAATTGTAAATTGTGAGTTTCATTTGTTTAGAAGTTTGTGGTCAAGATTATGTTTTTAAAAAGATCAGGATACCTTTATTTTGCTAGAATGTATCATATGTATCATAAGTTGATCAAAAGAGACAGTAAAATACATTTATAATGTTACAAAATAAAAACTGTTATTTTTTTCTTTCTATTAATCAAAAATGAACTGTTTTAAGGTTTGATTGAGCAAATCAGCAAATTTATAATGGCATGTGACAACTGGAATAGTTTTATATATATATATTATTGTTTTGTGTTTTTTTGTAAAAATTGTATTTGGATATCTAGAATGTCTTTGCATTGACTTTCAGGAGCAATAAAGCTGCAGTGGGAAACTCTGTGACCACCATCCTCCATAATAACCACTCAGAGAAACCCCTCACTCCCAAAAGCTCCAACCAGAAACCTTCCTTCAAGTAGGTTCATTATGATGTTGAGTGATAGCTGTTTAGTGCAGCTATGTGTGAACTAATCTTAGATAAGTCCTCTAAGTAAATGTCTTTTTTGCTCGAGTGTGCGGTTTCCAAGCCTACACATTTACAATATTCGCCCTCTCTCTGTTTTAACAGTAACATAATCAAAGCCACCGTTAACGATGATGTGACTCTGGATGTGAGCTGTTCTCTTACTAAGTCTCAGAAGAACTTCTCCTCTGCATCATCAAGCTCCAACAACAATGCCCCCCGTAGCCCCCGAAGCCCAGGTCAGCCACGCAGACAAGAAGTGACTGAAGAGGAGGCCGAAAGGTCAGCAGTGTTTTCCAGCCGTCATTTGTTTCCACCCTAGGTGTGATCAGCACCGTTCAAATGTTTGATTGACATTTCAAACTATTTCTTAATGGCTTTTGTATATGGTTAAACATTTACAAAACTTTTTTCAGGTATATTCAGCAGGTGAACCATGCTGCTATTACCATCCAGCGTTGGTATCGTTGCCAAGCCAACAGAAAGAGAGCCAATGAGAATACAATCAAACACCTCCTCGCATCCAAAAAGAAGGTAATGTATTTCACCCAAGGAGGTCTAAAATATCTGGACTTAAACATATACTTTTTTAATTAAAAACATGTTTATTTAGAATGCATGACTATTTTTGAATGCCATTCAATGTGGAAAGATTTTTTTTTTTCCCAGGTGATGTAGTTACAGTATCTACCAGCATAGGCTACAGTCCTGCAGTGGATGTTTTCTGTTTAGAAGTATTGCTCTTATGAGTAATTTGGTGTATTTTCATAGGAGAGGGAGCAGAGAGCAGAGGAGGAGAAAACTGCTGAATCACTGAAGAAGAAAGATGATGATCGAAAGCGCATCAGGGAAGAGAAGGCTCGCCTGGCTCGACTTACTGCCATACAGGTATAGTAGGGTTCAGAACTTGTATTTCAAAACTAATAGGGTAAAACAGGACTAAAAAAGTCAGCCATCTATTAATTATAATGTTAATTACTGTGCATCTTTAGCCCCAACAGAAGGGGCACTTTTTATCCCAAGTAGAATTCTTATACATATTCTTTCTTCGTTTAAAAACTCTTGCTTTATACCTTAAAACTGAACATCGTTAAGACCATTGTTAAGTGTCAAAATATATGCATTAATTGGAGCAATTCTCATTTGCTGCTTAAATCTACATTTTAAAAACATTAAAAGCATAAAACATTAGATCAAGTAAGCACAGAATCGATTTTGAACTGCTGTGCATGAATCAGACAAATATATACGTGTATCTTGGGATGTTTCGTCAATATAGTTATTTTTAATTGTAGTAATATTTCACGATATTACTGTTTTTGATCAAATAAATTCAGACTTGATCAGCATAAGAGATTCTTACTAACCCTAGTAACACATTGTTTTCTGACATCCAAAACAGGAACTTCAGCAGAAAAGAGCCCAACGTGCTGCAGAGGTACAGCAGATCACAGAGGGGGAGATAGAGGCACTGAGAAATGCTGGGAAAGTGGGGCGTAAAAAGCTCACCAAGAGTTCACCTACTTCTCCTACTGACGTCAAGGCTAAAAACACAGGTATGCTTTCCTGGGTCTCTGATTATCTCAGAAAACATTGCAGTCACATTTCATCCCATAAATCATAAAATATTGATTTTAATTTGTCACAATGTTTGCTATTTGTTTTTCAGATTCTAATGTGAACCTGGTGGCTGATCTGGATGATCTGACGAATCTAAGGGCTGCGTCACCCGTTGGTTCTATATGCAGAGGATCTCAGTGTTCTCAGGTACCCATTCTCGCAACAAACTGGTCCTGATTCAACCAGCTGTGAAGAAAAATAAACACTTTTGCTCATCACATCACTTCATTCCCTCAGGAGATCCTCCAGAGGTCTGTGAGCATGGAGGATCAGCGGCAGGGGGCATCATCAAGCAGGACGCAGTCAAAAACCACTCTGAATGACTTGTTAGACACACTAAAGCTTTTAGAAGAGGAACCAGAAAGACTGTCAGAGCCAAAGAGCTACAGGAAGGACAAGTATTCGTGGATTGATGAGGTGAGCTGATTTATCTTAGTATATACAGTTCTATTTATACACTACTGTTTCTTATGCGCAGCAAGGCTGCATTTATTTGATCAACAATACAATAATATTATAAAACATTATTAATGTTTTCTAGTTTAATATGTTTTAAATGAAATTCATTCCTGTGATGCAACACTTGAGTGTTCAGCAGTCATCAATGTCACATGATCTTTCAGAAATCATGCTGATTTGGTACACAATAAAAAAACTCTTATTTTGAAAGTTGAAGTTGCTGAATTAAACTATTCAGTTCTTTTGACCACTACTTTTGAATGGTACCCTTTTTATGGTTGGCTAACCTTCATTTGCATTATTTATTTATTTATTTTTTTCAGGATGGAGACTCCAACTCCCTGACAACAGATAATGTGGAACGGCACAGGCAGCTAAGTCAGACTCCAGCTCTACCAGACGGGGGCGCTTTGCTTTCAGAAGCCAAACTACAGAGCATTATGAGCTTCCTGGTTGAGATGGAGAAGTCAGAGCAGGAGAGACCACGCTCAGTCACCTCTGGATCACATAGAGAGGTAAGCGCATCTGAACTGAACATATGAAGAAGCTACCTTTTTTTTGCTGTATCAGCACTGAATTTTATATTCATGTGTAGGTGGTGTTGTCAGAGGAAGATCTTGCAGTTGTGGAACAAGCCTCAGCCACAGCTGCTGAGGTCACCAGCTCTATGATGAGACTCAAATTGGAGCTGGATGAGAAAAAACGCACAGTCAATATGCTACAGACAGCATTGGTAAATACACATATACATTTGCATATCATCAGTATGGTTCAATATGCTCTTCACATTCAACCTCCAATGATGTTACATATGTTTATGTGCAATATGCAGCAAACGAGACATGAATAGTGCTGTCTGAGACTAATATAAAGGTGAATGTGTGTTTGTAGACCCAGCAGAGGGAGCTGACAATCCGGCATGTGAAAGAGACTGAGAAAGAGCTCAATCATACATTCCAGTTACAGAAGCAGCAGTATGAAGCTACAATACAGAGACACTTGACGTTTATAGACCAGGTATTGATCTCAACACACTTCAGCTGTATAGAGACAACCTATATAGTGTGTTGTTTATATTTTCCTTGTCTTAGAAAGTTTGTGGATTAGTGGTCGACTGATAAGGGTTTTTGAAGGCTGAAGCCAATATCTTAGAAAGCATTGTGGCCAATAGCTGATGTAACTCTATATCTTTCAATTAATATTTATGAAATTTGAAATCATTTTGAAAATGGATTAAAATATAAATGTGTAAAATAAGAATACTTTAAGAAAAAGTATTTTCCACAAATAAATAAACATTTATAATACATAATACATATTAAATAGAATTGTAATTAAAAAGGATGTAAATGTTGCAAATGACAAGGCATTCTGGGTAGTTAATTGGTAATTAACAGTTACATTTTATACAGTGAAAATGACATGGATGTGACAGTGAACAAATGCATAAATCGCAGCATAATTTGAAATCAGTTAAAGTAGTAGTTAAAAGTAAGTTAAAATAGAAATCCTTTGTAACTGTATACAATATCATTCAAAAAAATAATTGTAATACTTATTTTCAGCAAGGGAACAAATTGTTAAATTGAATAGGAAAAATAGGAAGTGATAGTAATGATTTGTATTACTTTTTAACTTTTTATTCCCTTAAAGAATCCTGAAAAGTATCACACGAAATAAAAATAAAACATTGATAATAAATCAGCATATTAAAATTATTTCTGAAGGATCATGTGACACTGAAGGTTGGAGAAATGGCTGGATGAAAATTCAGCTTTGCATCACAGAAATATACTTGCAAACAAATGCTTTTTGATAAGCATAAGAAACGTCTTTAAAAACATTAAAAATGCTACTGATCCCAAACTTTTGAATGGCAGTGTATGTCTAACTTGTAGATGAGTTTGTAGTATTAATGCCTCTCTCTTTCTCTCTCAGCTGATTGATGATAAAAAGGCCCTGAGTGAACGCTGTGAGGAAGTAGTGGGAGAACTCAAGCAGGTGGATCAGAAATACACTAAGAAGATCGCTCAGATGCAAGAGCAACATGACATGGTGAGTTCAGATTAGGCTGATTTTGAGGTACATTGATATGATAGAGGAGCATCTGAGCAGTGTTTGCATCAACTTTGGCCACAAGGGGGCGATCAGGTTTTAAAAGTCTACTCAAGTGTATGTAGCAATATTGTGTTTTGGTTTCTATAGCTGCTGTTTCCACAGCTTTGTGGTTGTCTCTGCCATTAACCGTATCTCTGCACATAATCATGAGTATGTGGTATTAACTTCAAGTGCATGTTTGTGTGCCGTGCTGCTTTGCCACTGCTAACTGTTTCTCTCTTTCTGCGTTTGTTGTGTGTTTCTCTCGTTATCTTTCCTTTTGTCTGCCTGTAGGTGTGGCAAATTCTGGGTCCCATGTGTGAGGTAACTCTTGCTTTTCTATCTAACCCCTCATCACTTCCATGTTCTGTCATTTCCATTCTTTTATTCCTTTCTTGTCTAACACAGACCTTCCATTTTGCTTGAAGCCATTGACCTTGCATGCCTTTTCTAGCCTCAAGGAAGAAGCCAGTTGAATTTTGATGTTTTACTGTAATAACAAAAGTATTCACCAGTTAGTCGAACTACTGGTTTCGAGGCCTTGTTTTTTTCCGTATTCCACTGCCATTGTTTGTGCAAATGATGTGTCATTTTATCATCAGTTACAGTTTAAGCTCTGAACGTTCCATAAGTTTATCTAGGTGTTCCTGGGAAGGAGTTATTTGCATGCTATGTTTGTCAAACATTTAATATGAAAATACAGAAATGTAATTGGATAACTAACTTTATGTATTGCCTAAAAATGTTTAAAACAGCTCTGCATTAATTACTGAAGTTTAATATATTTGTTCTTATATTCCATACATTTATTATTGATTATGCTTTTTAAATATAATGGTTACTCTCTTTTCTATGAAGCCAAAAAACTGGTAACTCTTTAGTATAAGGACAAATTCTCATCATTAACTAGTTTTTTATTAGCATGCATTGGATATTGGATGTTTATTAACACTTATAAAGCTCATTCTGAATGACCATGTTCTACATCCTTAATCCTACCCAATACCTAAACTTAACAACTACCTTACTAACAATAAACAATCAGCAAATTAAGAGTTTACTGAGGCAAAAGTCATAGTTAATGGTTTGTTCATTGTAAGAGTTGGACAATAGAATAGTAATAAAGTATACATAGCAATAGAGGCTTATTATTATTTACTTATTGAGTGTACATTTTTATTTTAATTCCAGTTTTGGGACAAAAGCCCTCCTTACACCTACCCTAACCCTACCCGATACTTAATTTTCAGCTTTTAAAAATATTTCTTTATTTTCTGATGTGATTTCAAAAAAGGAAAAAAACAGGTTGATCGCCTTAAGAAGCTTAAGATATAAGTTACGCATACTGGTTATGGTCACTTTGGCACATGCATGAGAGAATTACTAATGTGATATTAAATCAGACATTGCTGCTTCTCATTAAGCTTCAAAAGTTTTTCATTCAAAGATATCCTATGATTTCAGACTTAGATTTATGATACATTTATGGTGTTTTTGCATCTTTTTAACACTGGAAACAATCAGACCCCATTCGCTGAAATCAGACAATGAACATGATTATTCTGTATTCCAGTAAAACAAAAAACATTTTGAGTAAATGACAACAAAATTTCCACTTTTTACGTAACATATTTCTGTTTAACCCCCTCTTTTTCTCCACATAGGAGATTAAGAAGTTGAAAGAGTTAATGAGTGCCACGGAAAAGATTCGCCGGGAGAAATGGATTGATGAGAAGACCAAAAAGATCAAGGAGATCACGGTAAAAGGTCAGCAGAGTTCAACAAACAAGCGTCTGTTCACGCCAGTGCCACATCTCTCTGATTGGAATCAGATCACAGCACCCTTCAACAATATCAGTTACAGCCAAGCCTGCCTGTTTGTCTAAACCCAGCTGCCAAAATGTGTCACATGTTTAGAATTTATCCCTAGGTTCCTTGTTAAATTGCGTAACTAGCTTGTGGTAACCTACTGTATAACATACAGTATATACAAGCTAGTTGAACTGCATATCTCTTGCATTACACCTGTTTAGTTTTGAACATAATACAATTCAATTGTACTGGCATGTGTAGTCAACATTTGAAGTGGATTAAAGCAATTTATCAAGTTATCCTAAGACAAGAGCACATTTTTTTTTTATGTTTTAGGACAACTTTAATGAATGTTTTTGATCCACCTCAAATGTTGACTACTGTCTATATCTATATGTATGTACATTTTTCCCCCAAATGAATAAACATTATATCAGCGATTCGTGTCAATAGTAGTTTTATTCTTTTCCTCCTTTGAATTCCATTGGAATTTCCCTGAATATTTCAATGCTATTGCAAACATTTATTTTAGTTTTGAAAAATATTTGCGCAACTGTCTCTTCCTGTATGCTCTCAGGTCTGGAGCCAGAGATTCAGAAGCTCATCTCCAAACACAAGCAGGAGCTGAAGAAACTTAGAGTTCTTCATGAGGCAGAGCTGCTTCAGGCAGACGAGAGGGCCGCCCAACGTTACGTCAGGCAGACCGAGGAATTACGACAGCAGTTGGAGAGAGAAAGAGATGAACAGTGCCAGAGAGAGAGAGAATTGGCCAAGCAGAGGTACACACGACCTTACATACTCACATGTGTCCAATGCACAGCATCTGGATACACATCTGTTCATCAGAGATCAAACCAGTTATAGAGTCGGGAAGCCAAGACCATGTGTTCACAGATGTCAGAAAAAACAAACACATTCAAACTCTGAAGAAAAAAAAGGGAGACTGGAAAAGAGCGACAGAGGAAACTGACTAGACATGATCTCAAAGCTAAATACTGTTTGTGAAAACACACACACTTAATTAGTTCACAATGAAGACTAAAGAGTCTACTGTTTTTAAAGAGTCTTTTTTATTAAGACTATCCCTGCTGTACTATGAACTTTCTGTTTGTTTTTTATTTATAGGTTTTTTTAATCACTTTTTTTTTTTTAAATAAGTGCAATTTTTGACCCTGAATCTTTGAACGGTAGATTATATAGTTATTTACTGAGAATTTCCCCTTTGTACCTTGTGTCAAGCTTGAATTTATGTCCAGATTTCAAAATTGGCATCATATGGATGTGAATATACATCACACACTAGCATTGATTATTCTCAACTAAAAAATAAGAGCATAAAGTATTTGTAACAGCATGGGAGGGTGTAAATAATAGCCTTTTCATTTTTTTGGTGAAGTATTACTTAAAGTTTGTGTGGATTGTATCAATGTAAAAGTAAGCCTAAATGTTTGGCTTTATTGAAGAGGCATATTTTTCCTCCCACATTGCATTCATTTCTCCATTCAGTCCTGAAAAGTGAACTCACTCTTGTGGATTATTCATAGAGAATAACAAAAACAGCATGAGTGTGTGTGTGTTTATTTGGTTATGTGTGTATGACAGAAATAGAAGCAGATAGGATTCAATTTATTCAAATTAGATAATTGGGATGAGCACATTCCTAAATTTAGCACAGAGTACATGTTTTTTTGTCATAGTTCTGTCCTATTTACAAAAATGAAAGATCTTAAGGTAAAAAAAAATAATTAAATCTCCCAATCTCCCAAATCTCCAAGTCTGATTTCAATTACTGTTACCAAGATTTGTATCAAAATACACAAACACACCTCTTGTTTATAGTGGTTATTATTTGGATAAGGATTTTGCAATGGTTTTATGTAAGTGGCACAACTAAATTCATTCTTCTAATGCTTGTATATAAAACAAGAATGATGTCTTAATTTCTCATTCATTGACTTTTATGAACACACAAGAAAATAACTGCGTGTTTGTGTCTCAGGTTTGAGAAACAGCTGCAGGAAGAAGAGAACTCGCTGCAGCAGCAGAGGAGACGTCTGTATAAAGAAGTGTCAGAGGAGAAAGAGCGAATCACACAGCTGGCAGCCAGGTCAGGTTCAAAGGTTATTTAAGGTCAAATTACTGAATTATGCTTTTAGCCAGGAATAGTCTTAGCAAATAATGTTCATATCAATTGCTCTTTTTATAGTTAGTGTCCAAAAGAAAGGGACTGGATGTAAGTTAAGTTCTAACTAAATAGAAATGTGTTTATGTGTCATATAGGCAGCATGCTGAGCTGGAGGACTTAAGGAAGCAGTTGGAAGAGAACAGCTCTTTAGCAGCAAGAGCACTGAGAGAAGAGCTGGAGAAGAGCAGAGAAGAGCAGGAGAGACGGCACCAGGTAAAACACTTGCTCATCTAGTCATACTTAATTAAATATGTATTAAAGCATACTCATCATTTTACTGACCCTCTTTTTTTGTATCAAACATAAAAGGAGATGTGTAGCAAATTGTGCAATCTGTTTTTGCTTTCTTTTCATTTTCTTTTTTTATTTTCGAAATCACACGTTTGGTAAGATATGAGTAATTGATGACAGAACTTTCATTTCGTGGTGAACAAAAGCATGTAATTTGACACATTTAGGCAGAAATTGTACCATGTCAAATTACATGCTTTTTTGTGAGCAATGGCCTAAAAATGCACTGAGAGAGTTGTACAGTACAAACGACTGCCAATCAATTTAACAGCATACATTCAAAAGTGATGCAGTCAGTCTTAAAAAACAAACTATCAGCAAAAAACAGGAAGCCAGCAGTTAATGTGTTGTACTTTCAGTATTACTTATACCAACCGGTTTTAAAGGTTTCAGGAAATATCCTTATCCTTAATAGGCTTTCAGGCACAGAACTTAAATTAGCTGTCTGTTTAGACATGTGTACATGTGTTTGCAGAGGTCACATGAAAGCATTTGTGGTGATAAAGAATCACATCTCATTCTTTTGGTTGTTTTTAATTTAGTTTTTGTTGTATTTCTCATTAGATTGAAATAAAGGCCCTGAAGGAAAGACTTGAGATTGAGAAACAGACGTGGGAAGAAAATTATATGAAAAAAGAGGTACGTGTTTGTGTCTTCACAAGTCTGTGTAGCAGAAATGATGTTTCTTGTTCTACGCATATTTTGCACGTGTTCTGAGAGAATACATATTTGAGAGGACTTGTATGTGTGTATGCACGTTTGGAATTTACATTACAGTTATGGTCAACTGGGAGTTAAATGAGGTTATCGTAGTGTCCATTTCTAAAAAGGTTTTTTTTTTTTTTTTTATTAAACACTTAAATTAATACTTTTATTCAGGCAGGGTGCAAGAAATTGATCAAATTTGACAATAAAGGCATTTATTAACTCTTTCCCCACCATTTGTCAATCGGTTTACAACACTGCCCTGCCAAAGATGAGCTTTTACGGCAATCCCTGATCTAGGTGTATTACGGTAAGGCAAGCCCTAGTGAGAATGAGTCACGGGACTTCCCCAGTCTACTGGCTTGGAAAAAACGGCAATTGTAATAAATGGAAAGACAATATAGATCATAATATAGATCATATATGTAGATCATGCGTGTAGATGTCTAGTCAGTCAAAGAGATGCCTTTACAGACACAGAAACATCTCTAGTTATGTTGTGGATACATCTATAACCCAGCAATGTGAATATGTACGTGTGTGTGCATGATCTATATATGAATAGAGTATGTGCGCATATATAGGTACATATGTATGCGTGTGTAGCCTAAATGTAGGCCTGTGTGTGTGTGTGTGTGTGTGTAAACATATGTATCTTTGTACAGGCATTTGTGGTTTAGAAGGACACAAATGTGTATAATGACATGGGTACTACAACATAAACATGGTTTAAGAGGATACTTCCTGCATCCCCGTAAAACAAAAGGCTTAAAAAAACATACTAAACAGTGTTTTATGAAATTCAATAAGTGCACACAGTTTCATGCAAGGGGCAGGTTTACAGTAGGTGTAGGGTCAGTGTAGGGCAATACCATATACAGTCTGTACAGTATAAAAACCATTACGCCTATGGAGAGTCCCCGTAAACCACAAATACAAGTATGAGTGTGTGTTTGTGTGTGCATAAATGTGTGTGCACATGTGTGTGTGTCTGTTCTGTTTGCTGAATACAATTTCATTTATTCATATAATTATTTACAGGTGACAAAATGTGATATCTGAATGCATTTTTTGTCCAAAATGTCGTATTTCTGAAGATATTTATCTGCATTCAAGTGATGATAAGACATGAACACATAAAGATAGAATAAAATAGATTTTTTGTCTGAAAGCAGAGGCTTGGTTCTTTATTTTGATACATAATATGTTCATATATGCATAGCAGAAAATATTCTGAAGGCTGTCAAATTTAGGTGAAAATCATCAGAAATTATGGCTTTATTTTATGTAATTTCTCAGGTTTACTGTGTTTACAAATGTTGTCAAATATCTCTGTATTAGCAAGGTCACAAGAAGGTTTACAACTGCAAGTGTTTGTAACTGCAAGTGTTAAAAGTCATTATGGTGATTTCAGAACACTCTTTCCTCTCACAGGAAGCATGGCTGCTAAGCAGAGAAAGGGAGCTTAAAGAGGAGGTGCGTCGAGGGAGAGACAAAGAGATTGAGCTGGCCATTCAGAGACTAGAGGAGGAGACCAGAGGGGCCAGAGAAGAGTGTGAGAGAGCATCTGACAACCGGTGTGTTTCCCTTTCCTGTTTGTGACCTTAAATGTCTCTGGTGGAACAGGATGTTACAGTTCTTCGCACGTGCATTTCAGAAGAAGTAAATGTCTATGTGTATAATTAGCACAGACAGGAAGACGCAGTATGAGCTACACATTTCCCTGCTGACCAATTTGCTTGTAGACTATCATGAGTTAAATTATAATTAAAACGGAGTGTCTATTCACACTAAGTGCAGATAGCCTGAACATTTGTGATTGGCCTAGTCAACATTACAAAAGATAGTGGATTGTCATCAGCTCTACTGGCGCAAATGATAAAATGTGTTGTGTACTCATTTTGCCACGATCAAACCGGGTTCGTATTTGCCTTTTGGCTAACTTTTTTCCTCCCTTTTCATATTTTAAATCACATCAGAGAAGCATTTTTCAATAAAAACAAAGGAAATTATCAAAAAAGTTTAAATAATATTTTGGGTAGGTTACTGTCCCACTAATAATTTGAATTAAAATTCTCATTTACACTCAGTAAGTTATTATTACATACTGTTTTATAATAAATCCAAAATATGATATACTGTAAATAGCAGAGAACTTAATCTATAGCTAAGAAAATATGATGTTTTCACACACACACACACACACACACATATATATATATATATATACAGAAATATACTGTATTCTAATAAATTGTTTATTGTAATTTACACTTTCTTCATATTTTAGTGATTTCTGAAGGGTCATGTGACACTAAACTTTGGTCTGTTTGCTATCTCCTATTCAAATAATGATCATATAGTGATACTTTCAGCAGCTTTTAAATAAAACTAATACTCGTGGGCCACATTTTTTGAGTTCTTTCTAGACAATTTGCACTCCAGATGTACTGCCATTTATAGCCCATCAGTTTATCATATGGCAGGATGACTGTGGGTTTTTTGTTGAACTGAATGTAAATTTGAAAGGTGTGTGTGTGTGTGCAGGATAAAGCGTTTGAGGGAGAAATACGAGGCCGAGCTCAGAGATCTGGAGCGTTCAGAGCGGGCAGCATTGCAGAAACAGCAGGAGTTGAGAGAGAAACACAGTGAGATGGAGACAGAGCTCCTCCGGCTGCAGTCGCTTTTACGACAACGAGAGCAAGAGATATGCGACCTCACCCAGGTAACCGTTGTTATGGTGCCACTGTTTTGTTTGCCCACACTCATTTACACATATAGGTTACTTATAAAAAGACAGGCTCTATCTGCAATACTTGATAGAGAGGGGTATCGGAAGGATTCACTTTTAAAGGAACAATTTCAGCTTTGTTTTTGATCATTGGTTCAAACTATATACTATCTTTAAAAGTCTGCACTGTAAAAAATAATTAGATTGATTCAAGTCTCACAAGCTTTAAATACAAATAAAACTGTAACAAATATTAACAAAGTTGATTAAAAATATTGACATATAGTTCAGTAGGCGAAGAAGTGTTTAGATTAAAGGATAAAAGCTGGGCAGCTTATTTGTCTTGAAGTGTGATAAACTGAATGACTTTTGACCCTTTCTGTTTAACGTTATACCTGAGTGCAATGACAGTGTGTGAAACGACTGAAAATGGATTACTGATTGTGGTTAGACAACTTCAGGCATGACAATCCCTCACCTTTCGGCAAAATTCGCCGTTTTGAAGCCAAATCTAGTGACCCACGTGAATCGTGTAGATCCGATGAGAAATAATTTGGGGGGGGGTTAGTCTTGGATGTTATTTATTGATCAAAACTTAATATAAAGTGGATTTGAGCCATTTCAGATCGTGAAAGCTGAG
>JAUCMS010000019.1:11616494-11628432 GCA_032357445.1 Enteromius radiatus | reverse complement strand
GTAGAAAACACTTAAATAATATTAATTATAATATTATTATAATAAATATTTATTCTATGCTAGTCCCCCCACCTCCCAGCCCCATCACAGGCCACATCACCCCTCGAGCACCCTTCTCACCTTTTTCACCCCTGACCCATTTTCATGCCTGCAACTTACTCACCTAGGTACAGGGGTGAATATCTTAACTGTATTTCATCCTAAAATTCTAATCATTTCATAAAACATTGAAGCCTATTTTAAAGGAATAGTTCCTCTCTGGTGAATGGGTGCCGTCAGAATAAAAGCTCAAACAGCTGATAATAACAATGCAAGTTAAAAGCTCTGTGTTTATAATCATATTCATTATTAAGATTTTTTGAAGTTTCAACCATTCCAGCTATAATTTAGTTACATAATGGATAATGCTTCCTTCAGTGAAAAAGTAATCAGGAGAGAAATATGATTCAGGATTGATATATGCACTAGTCAAGCAGCATTTATGAGCAAAAACCATTCTAAATATATGTGGAATTTAATGGACAACAGGGGAAGACTTTTATTATTGATTTATTTTTATTTTGCCAGTTTGAAGTTAAGTTTTTTTTCTTGCAAAGACACATCTTTTTCACTTAATACGACACTCACTGGTGTACTGGAATCATGTGGATTATTGTAATGTTTTAATCAGCTATTTGAGTTCTCATTTTGACGGCACCCATTTAATGCTTTGTCTTTGTCTCTTTTTATGGAATCGATCACAGGCCCGTGACAAGTTATCAGATGAGCGCCGCAGTCTAGCAGAGGTGATCAGACAAGAATTTGCAGAAAGGCTTGTAGAGACGGAAGAAGAGAACAGGAGGATGAAAATGGAGGTCACGGAGGCCAAGGCACGACTCCGTTTAGAGGTGGAGCGAGTGACAAGAGAGAAAGAAGAAGAGCTTGCAGAGGTGCATCAAAGGTCTGAATCCAAGAGTTTTTTCCTCTTAGTGCCTTGTTTAAAACACTGGTTGGATTAAAGCTACAGATGAAGTGTGTACTTATATGCTTGATGCAAGTTCCTGGTCTCTTTCTTTTGTAGAGTGAAGTCAGCGATTTTGAAAAAGGAAGAGACTGTTAATAATCTACGGAAGCAGCATGAGGTAAATTGCAATAGATCCTTGTAGTTAATCAATATGCTTGCTGTGCATACATTTTGATTTAGAACTAACTTGAATGTTTTTCCTCTGTCCTTCAGGCTGCAGTGAAGAGAGCAGATCATCTCGAGTCTTTGTTGGAACAGCAGAGGAAACAGCTGTTAGGGAAATGATTGACAAGTTAGGACATTGAAATCCCCCACAGCCCCTTGCCTTCTGTCATACCGTCCTCCTGCACAAAGAAACTTTTTCTTCGTTTTTTTGTAAGGTTTCAATTTTATTTCTTTTGGTTGTTTGGATGAACTGATGGATTCTGGCTAGACGTTTTGGTTCCACCAGACTTCTCATTCAGAAAGGCGGCCTTTGGCATTCCCATGGGAACAAGGCAAGAAATGAGAGGGGAATTTAATCTTCTCCAAGATTCTTGGAGAGGCTTTTGTGGGTTTCTCTTTCACGGATATGACCAAATTACGCCACCGGTTTCACACAGCCAAATGAGTTCAAGCATAGAAAGAAAAAGAACTATTTCTATTAGTTTAGATCTAGAATGTTGTTAAATCTTATAAAACCTCGCCCCATAGACTTGTGCATATTTCACCCCAAAATCAAAATATATAATGTCTTTGAAAATTAAATCGACTTCATTAAGCAAAAATAAACATTTTCTGTATTGCAAAACAATATATATTATTTAAGTTGTAAAGTATTTATGCAACATGTTTTTAACTTTTAATTTATGCTTGTATTATAGTCATTTTTAATAAAAATAAGTGATCAATTGTCATGAAAATTTACACAATGCAAAGAGGTCCTAAAATAACCTTTGTTTTCTTTATGCAAAATAGCATTTTTTACATTTCGTATTTTGATTCGGGGGTAAAATCTGCATGCTTTTGTGACATTCACCCAAGAAGTGGAAAGCCCCTTTTGCTGGCTACAAAGGCATTCACAGTAAACTTCTCCAGATGTTTCCCGTCTCTCTCCAGCACTGGAATAAGTGAAATGGGTGGAGGTTACAGTGGACTGGAGACGTGGGAGAGGCACAGACTTTGAAATTGTGCAGAGAAGTTAACCCTTTACATTAAAGAGGAGAGGCTTAACCCCCCACCGACTCAGACATCCCTACTCCCCCTGCCTTTTGTGTGTTGCATACAGATACCTTTTGTTCCAATACCCCTCTGGGCTATCTCTAAATTACAGGAGATGTTCCAGAAGCCCCCAGGACACTTAAAACATGCTTCCACAGAGCCCTCAGTGAGGCCCAGTTCTAGTTTATACATCAGAGAAATGATGGCAGCACAGCTAGACGATAGAGATTTTAGAAGGTTTGTTGACAGCAAAGCAGTAGATGGTGAAGATAAGTATGGAGTGTCTCTTTAGATTTATAGGGACTGACAGTAGATTGAGCAGCTCTCACAGGGGTACAATGTGCACAGACGGAGGTGAGAGACCTGGTGGAGGATAAGTTTAGATGGATCTAGAAAGTTGGGTAGATAAAAATGTCAATTAGATAGAAAATGAAGATGATGTCAGTGCTGGGTTCAATAGGATGTGGTACACAGTGACTACCAATAGGATGTTCCTGAATCAACATACACAGTTCCCGCAGGCATGGAGGAAGTGTCAGGGAATTTTAAAATTGTTATGAACAAAATCTCAAAAGTAATGGAAAACATGGTGAATATATATACTATTTTTGTCTACGTAAGAACAAAATAGTAGAGTAGAAGTTGCATGCAAGCAGTGTTGACTAAAATGATTTAGAAAAATAAAATGTAAATATTAAAAAAGAAAACTTGAATGAAAAATCTAAATGAGAATTAGAAATAAAATGATTATTTATTGAAGCATTAATAAAACTAAATTGAAATAAATTATGCAAAATTTAAAACTAAAATTAACAAATAACAATAAATTAAACAAATATATAAAAAACATGATCAACGATTCAGTTGAAAATATATATTAATAAATATTATAGTAGTGTAAAATACTGTTTTATTTTATTTAATGTATATTTAAGTGTGAATGATTAATTAATGGATTTGTAGTCTGAATTAAAATAATAATAAAAACTGGAAAGATCATTTAAAAGTCATGGAAAATAAATGAAAGGTGAAAACCCTTGGAATCTTGGAACAGTGCCATTTTAACATTAAAAACCATATTTATCAATGTATGTTCCCATTGAATTTTGATCCTGGAACCTCCTTACTGGTAAAATTACTGTGAGCCTAGGGAGACGTAGCATGACTGGTATCGGTTCTGTGGTTTAAAGCACCCTCTCTTGTTTACTCTCCACATTGTATACCAAGAGTCTGCCCAAGAGAGGGACAGAAACACAGGCAAATGCAATTCAGCAGGAGCTGGGGTGGCAGGGTGGGGGAGGTGCTTCAAAACTCTCACAAATCTCCATTGTTTCCTGTTAGGAAGTCTCTTCATTTTTTCCCCTTTCGTTTTTGCGAAGCTTTTGCTTTTATTAGGAGATTTTTCTACAAGCTTTCAAGTGAACAATAATGGCACAGGCCACAAAAGCGGTGAATGTTAGGTCTGTTATCTTGGGAAAGTTTGACCCAGATGTATAATCTGATTTGGCAACTTTAGGTTTTGTAACCATAGAGAACTTCCTTAAAAAAACTTTTCTTTAGCTACTCTTTTCTTAGAGAAGTTGGTTTACTTGGCAAATTTAATTGATCAAAAGTTGAACAAGGCGAGCGTCCCGTGACCAACTTTCTGATGTGAAGCTGCTTTCATGTACCATTTTTTTATGGATATTGTATATCAGATTCTTCCTGATGTGTGAGCTGTTTAGTGAACGCAGCCACATCTAAAAGGTCAGAATGAAAAGTGCCTCATTCCCGTTCTCTAATGAGAGGATCAGGTGTCTCATTTCAGGACAGAGCGAGCTCAAACGCTCCTCACTAGCAGAACACAGCCGACTCGAGCGTAAACACTGGGATTTCTCTGAGGCATCATTTCATGAGTCACCTGTTAACATAACATTTGAATGTGTGCGTGTGTATCCGAGGTCAGTTATAAATGCGTTGTTCACAATGTTAGAACATTCTAAGAATGTTTCAGATGCATTTCATGAAGGTTAGAAGTCCATTTTGGCAGCAAATGCAGGTCTTTGGCTGTCTTTCACCTTCGGATGGCAGCGTGGTTGGCATGGCCAGAGTTTCTCAGTCCCACTTGTGCCAATGAACCATTCTTTTGTGAGTGTAGTGTTTAATAGCCAAGCGCCGGTCGCCAATTTACTGGCCTTTTGGTCTGAAAAAACACTACTTTTATTATTTTAATTAATGTTCCCCCTTTCCCTCTTCATGCTTTTAATAAGGTTTTGTTTTTTTGCATGTCTGAGTGTTTAAGTAATATAAATGTGCCCTTTAACGTGTAGCTCTTAATTTGACTCTTTTACCCACATCCTGGTCTGAGTTTAATAGCGGTGTTTTCAAAAAATAAAGAAAAGAATGTCTGCAGTATGAAAATATATCTTGACAATGACTTTTTTTTCCCTCTCTTCCCCATTCTTGCAATACCCAACCATTAAAATCCCTCTCGTTCTCTGAAATCCACTCCCAACTTCCCAGACAACATTTTGTTTGCCTTATTATTCCCTGTATTTGGACAACTTTTTGTTCCACAATCAATGATGGAATGAACTTCCCAGTTTTATCTGGACTGCCATTCACTGCAGTCTTGTTTTGGAGCACTTAGATTTCCCTTAAAAATCCTTTTTCTATTGTTTTTCCACTTTCACTGATGATTAGACTTTGCATCTGTAACTTGCATGCAGTTTCATGATTCCCCTCAGACTCAGGAGTATTTATTTATGTACTTTCAGAAACAAGTCGCGGCGATTTATATTTTAAACCCACTAGCCTAATAATGCAAAAACACTGACGAAGCTTTGCAAATGTCAGTAAGTGCGATCGCTTTCTTTTCACGGGTTTGAAAATCAAATTTCACTGGTTTGGACTCGAGAATTTGATATGAATATTCATAAAGCGGGAATGCTGCGTGTTTAAAGAAAAAATTACAATTAAAAAGAAAAATTTAAAGTGACTTGTGACCAGGTATGGCGACCCATACTTGGAATTTGTGCTCTGCATTTAACCCATCCAACGTGCACACACACACACACACACACCGTGAACACACACCCGGACCAGTGTGCAACAGCAGTTATTGCAAACCTAACTGAAGTAAGTATTTACACACACAAAAACTCAAATTCAGTGGAGGACGTAAGACATGCATAAGGTAATAGAATAAAGTATAAGTTAATAAATGGACAATTTATGAAAAATTAATAAATAGGCCTATATGGCAAAAAAAGAAAGATAAAATAGAATAATGAACGTTGCAAATGTTTACAAAATATAGAGAAAATGGAAAGAATTCTGATTGTGCTATTGAGATGTAATGTTCAGGTGGATTATGACCTGAGTAAAAAGGCTGTTCTTAGGCCATTCACTGGGGATGTTGAAATGTAAGAACAGAAACTGCCAAAATAGATCTTAATTAGGTTAACTCACGCGCATGCATGCTCTTGTTTTCTTATTTGTAAGATGGCAGAAGTTAAGCCACCGGAAACTAACTCGTGAGCTTGCAGAAAAGTTTCTTGGGCGCACTCAAAACGTAATGTTTCTCGTGCACACGCGAAAGTCACATTTTTAATTTTTACACTTTTTATTTTCTGCTTTGTATTACAGCTGTTTATTTGACCGAAAATACAAAAAAAAAAATAGTAATTTACAATTTGTTTTTACAAACTAAATTTTTTTTTTACTTTAATCTATTTCACAAAGCAAAGCTGAATTTTCAGCATAATTACTATCACACGATCCTTCAGAAAGCATTCTAATATGCTGAACATTTCTCATTATTATTATATAAAGGTTTTACTACTTGACATTTTGTCATTTAGTATTCTTGACACTTGCCATTTGGTTCTTCAATGAAAAGAAAGTTAAAAAGAAAAGCCTTTATTTGAAATCATAATCAGTTTACAACTTTACTTTAATAACTGTTTACTTTACAATACTGTTAGAACTAACCACTTCCTCTTCCTCACTAAAGGTGTTTTTTTTTGTCGCCAGTTCGAATTGCTTCTGTTTCTCATTTGTGAGCTACTTTGGATACAAGTGTCTGTTAAATAAATCTGAGAGTCACCATCATCTGTAGGAAAGTCTTTCCTTCTAACCCACATTTCTGACCCCTAGCTTGCTTCTTACTCATTCACACAGTGTTTCCAACTGCATTTGGTTTTTACAGCTTTTTGCCACTAACCTCAAGTGACACGCAGCCTATTTATTTCCTAGCTAGTCTCCATGTGACCACCCCTGACCATGGCCAGGAAGAGGAGTGGCCACTGTGTGAAAAAGTGTGAAGATAACTGCTTAATATGTAAATATGGCAGCTGTGATAATGCAGACTATCTGGCTCTTTGAACCCAGGGTGTCTTCAGCATGTCGCTGCGTGTCATTTTGGGTATTCTGTGTATGTGTGCGTTCTTGCATCTGTCGGATGATGCCTGTATTTGCAGGGTCTGTCTTTAAATGTCAACTAACTTGTCACGTTTTGTTTTCTTCATCCCTGTTGTTATCACCCAGCCCCGAGTTGCGAGTAACCATCTCTCTGTTCTTCTCGTAATTTATGTCTTCCTTTGGGGGAGGGGGAAGGGGAGTTGACCAATTGCTAGCAGCTGTTACTCCTTTCACAATAGGGCCGCCTCTCAAGCCCAGTGTGTGTGTGTGTGAGTGTGACTGAGAGTTATGCTGTGAAACCAGGCACAGTGCTGCTCGACTTCACCCCTCTTCGCTTGACAGGACTTTCCCTTCAGGTACGAGACTCTTTTGACTTCTTTTGACCGTTTTTTTTTTCTATGTCTGTTTACATATTCTGCAAGTTCCCTTTGGATTAGTTGAGTTGCAGGACTTTGAATGTTACATTTGGGGACAGTTACTTTGTCTGATGAAGCTGGTTCTTTTTGGGTTTCATTTGTTTATTTTCTTACCTTCTTTATTCTACTTCTATGCACTCTCATAAAAGAGATGGACTTTGGTTTATAGTTAACTTTTCAGACATTGCATGAGGGAAAGCTACAGGAATGTTTCCACATACTGAAAATGTATTTCACACAAATAGCATTCTTCTCATTCCAAATGATAGAAAAAGAATTTGAAGACAAAAAGCATTTGTGCCTCTGAATTCAGCTTTATTCGGCAATATTTGTGACCAAGTAGTTATGTAATTATAGAAATGTTTAGAGCATTTTTTTCTGTCCCTTAATGGGATGTATTACTGCTATGTGGCATATAAATCTTCAGGGGGGTTTAATAAATTATGAATGTTGAATAACATACCTAAGGCTATTTTGGAAAGATTGTAAACTAGCTTTTCCAGTTCTGCCTTCAAATAGTTGTTAATGTCATTATACTTGTATTAACAAACCCGCTTCCACTAAGCGATATATATGATAAATTATCCTTTTAATACTTGATTTGATATGTGCCAGCTCAACATTTCTTTTTTTTTTCATTTTCTCTACAATAGACACCTAGACTAAAGAAGCCAAAACGAAGCCAACACTTACGATGTTGTATAGCCACTTTGAAGACAAATAAAGTTATATTAATACTGTTAATAATAATCATCATCAAATATTAACGTTAGAATTTGTCTATCTGTACTTTTAAATTTGAAATGTACGCTAATTCACAATCTGGCACTCAACTGCGTCATGAGGTTCCTGCTGATATTTTAAGTCCCGATGCTCACTGTGTTCAACATTAACTTTAACGTTTAAAAAATCTTTGAAAGATTGCCTAAAATAACCGTTAATGTTGTCACTTGACAGTATTAAGTTGAAGAGGCTAGCACGAGCATAAATTAGCATATAAAAGGTTCTGTCTAGTCAGTTAGCCATGCGTGTCTTTTGTGATGCCTGAAGTTCGATCAAATCAAAAGTTAGGGGTCATGTATTCATTGTGAACGTTTGATCAGAGACCAATCAGTGACCAGACGTCAATCCTATTGCAAAAACAACAACAACAAAAATATTGCGTTTAACCAAAAACGACGAGATTCGTTTCAGTGGTTGCAGGGTCTGAAGGGGTTAATGTGATTCTGTTTTAGTGAGGGCCTGACTGTGAACTCTGAGAAAAGTGGGTGTCAGATGTTTTAACGTCTTTCCTTTTGTTAAATGCTAAATAGGCCTACTTTTTGCTTTTAGCTGAATTAGGACTCCTATAAAGTGATCTTGTTTTTCAGTACAAATATCTAAACATTTTTAAATCAAGATACATTTACTTGAGAGGCAAAGTCTTGTTTTTCTGACTTGATATGCATTTCGCTTCTTATGTATTACTAAGTTACTTAATGCCAGACGCATCGGCAGGAGATGTGGTCATCAGGAAATATTTCCTCAGGGAGTAATGCAGGTTTCCTAGAAGAACCACTACTCGGGGGAGAGTTACTAACAAGCAATTTTACTACACTATCTCAGGCTTTATACGACTCTGAAAACAGCCACATTTTCCGTCTGCCTGGTAATTTCATGCTCGCTCTTTCTGCCTTTCTCCCATTCCCCCCTGCCCCCCCCCCGTAAATTCCTTTGTCAAATCCTGCAGTCTTTTTGATACTATTAATTAGCATCTGAAACGCTCTTTGAGCAAAGGTGCGCTTTGAAACCAGGATCACATTTTCCTAGTTTTCCAGGCCCTTTAATTAAAACAGGATTACTGTGTAGAATCTGCCATGTGGAGTCTCACTCTCTTGTTTTTTTTTCCTCCCTCTTCTCACAGAAGTCCTGGTGGTGCCGAGAGACTCCCACGTGTGAAAGCCAGAGCTCAGAACCAACTAATTAACTGGCAACAACCTTCCCAACCCTTTCCCTTGAGGAGCACTTTTAAACCTCAGTTTCATCAATACGCTGCTTCAACACTTCCTCAGGAGAACGCTCATGTGCTTACAAAGTGACCAGATGTTCTTGGGAACGCAGACTTGCGACACAAGAAAAGTAGCACGATGACAGGCCGGCTGCCCTCAAGGCTTCTGCTGTGGTTCATTGGGTTGTTGGGAGTCGGGTTATTGACATTATTCGTAGTTTGTGTGACTACACAGATGCAGGTGCCATGGCAAGTGAACCTCCAAAGCTTCTCAAGTAAACATATCAGGTAAAGTGAGAACTTTTATGTTGATATCTTTACAAACTTGTAAAGACGATGGGTAAAACTTTACAATAACAGCACATGAATTATCATGTACTAATACATGAATGAACAATTACTTGACTATAAACTAATGATGAGTTAAGACATTTATTAATCAAGAACTGACATGAATTACTACATGAATAATGCCACCTTAATTACATGTTAGTTAATGTATTAATTAACAATTTGTGGTAAACTAAACCAAACATGCTTTAATGGCACAAAATTGATTATAGATCTCCCACCTGCAGCTGTCACTAACATCAGTGATTGATAGAATTTCTTGCAAAATTTACATTTAACCGAACTCAACCAACAAACAATAATGCATTCATAACTAAAAACAAGTTCATAATTAAAATCTCATCCTGTTTTGAGTGATTCCACTGCTGCCGTCCTATAATAACGTTTTGATTATAATTAAGCTAACACAATTTTTTTTATTAAAATCATAGAGAAGATGATTATGGCTTTGGTTATGTAATAGATTGGTTTACTGTCATTATGTCATAATAATGCACTGAAGTCAGATGTTTCTCTTGTGCTCTTGCTCTTCTTTTGGGCCACTATTGCCTACCGTTCAGGTCCTTCTCCATCTAAATGCAGCCACAGGACTCTCTGGCAGGCCACTCTGCTCTTCCACTTCCACCAAATATCTGATTTAGATGAGCTGAATATGTATAAAAATTTGTAATTGATTACTTTTAAGTAAAGTAATCCGCCCCCCCCCAAGTAAAGTCATAAGTAAGGAATAATTGACAACGGGCCGTTGAATTATTAGAAAAATAATGCACACCCGATGTTGTTGTTTTTGTTAGTCCTGTGTGCTGTATAGGTATTGTATGCTAATTTCCGTTATTACAGTTAACTATGCGAAGAGAGCTGCCTGGAACTACGTTCGCCATGCGTTTCCCTGAAAATAATTGCACACCTCAGAAGATTCGTCAGCCAATCAGATTCAAGCATTCAACGGCCCTGTAGTATAATGATACACTAACAACTCATGAATTCATGACGTGACAACTGCAGGTGGCAAATTTTATATTAACTAACATGCAGTAACTAACTTGTAATTAAGGTGGCGTTATTCATGCAGTAATTCATGTGAGTCATGTCATAATTAGTTCTTGATTACTAAATGTCTTAACTCATCATTAGGTTATAGTCAAGTAATTGTTACTTCATGTATTAGTACATGATAATTCATGTACTGTTATTGTAAAGTGTTAGCAGAGGAGGTTTTTAAAAAAAGTTATTTATAGTGGAAAAAGCTTTGTCGTGTTGTTTTTATTTATATATATATATATATATATATATATATATATATATATTAGTATTAGCACTAATGACAGATCTATTTTAATGCATGTTCATCAACAACAAAAGTTACAGAGGAAGTTGGGTTAAGGTTAAGCTTTTTTTCCATTTGTCAGTTAGTCACTTAGTTGTTTAGTGTGTTAGTTCACATGTTGTCTCCTGAGGTGAGTAATCATAGTGCACACTTCCTTTAATAATAATTTCAGCATGTTTGGAAGGTGCAAAACGAGGCGGCAGACGGGCCGGAGGAGGGAATGTGAAACGAGATAAGGAAGGGAAGGAAGTGAGCTTATTTAAGTAGGAGGCTTGAAGTTTGATTGGACGGGGAAGAAATAGATTGATTGATTTACGCGGTCCCAGCCGTGGCGAATCATGAGGACGTGCTCTTCTCGAAACTTGTTTATCAAACATCACTTGGGAGATCACCTTAATTTAGTTATCAGCTATGTTCTGCAGTAAGAGAACAACAGGAGATCTACAGCTTTGGGTCTGCTTCTTCAGTTCAGTCAGGCATAGAGTTGCTCAGCTTTGGCTTTAACTCCAATGAAGTGTATTCTCTAGAGAAGTGAAAGTAGGGTCTGTTACGTGAAATGTAGCCCAGATCCTTTTAAAAGGGCAAAGCTCTAATTTTAAAACATGCATGGTTGGAAATGGCACAAAACTTGTGATTCTGTTTATAGTAGTTAAGATCATTTTAAAATTACCCTTTGAAAACCTGTTGTACCAGTAACTCTATAATTATGTTTAATGTTTGAGAATAATGAATCGATAAAGAGCTGTAATTCTCTCTCACACGCACAAATACAAAAATATTCACACCCTCAGGCCATCAAAGATGTGTTTTTGCATTACATGTCTTAATCCTCTGCAGTGAATGGGTGCCGTCAGAATGAAACAGCTAATAAAAATCACAATAATCCACCAGTAATGAACACTCCAGTGCATCATTTAGCATCTTCTATAGTAAAATCCTGCATGTTTGTAATAAATTCATCATTAAGCTGTTTAACAACGTAATTCCAAGCCATTGCTACTAAAATACAAGTCCTCTACAGTATCTGTCATATTGTATATGGAAAGATCAAGCATTGTTTATAAATGAAAACAGTCTCTACCGTTCTAAAAAACACTGTATGTCAGTTAAAAGTTAAAAACATCACAGATTTTGTTTTGTTCTTTTAATTCATGGACTGGATTCTTGTTTTTTTGTTGTTGTTTTTTTTTTTTTTTGTTGACCTGTGAACCTTGCATTGAATGTACATGTCGTGTCCAATGCACTATTGTCAA
>JAUCMS010000019.1:11559271-11611412 GCA_032357445.1 Enteromius radiatus | reverse complement strand
TAGGAAACGATGGTGTTTGAGACTCACAGTATGTTATGTCCATGTACTGAACTGTTATTATTCAACCATGCCAAGCTCAATTCAGTTTTCCATTCTATGGCATCTTTAAATGCTTTAAAATGAGTAGCAACACCTATATCCTTTTCACTCCAATTATAGAAGTGTCACAATTGATAACAGCCTAATGACAGTGTTGTACAGATCATTGTACCTTGGGTTTTTTTAAGCAAACACTTACAATAGCTTTACAAATTTGTCAAAGGTTTAAACACTTCTTAATGACACTTATTTCAACATATGCTTCAGTAGGTGTGTAGTCTAAACAGACAGGACAGGTGACAGGTAGTTGTGACATATTAAACACTCACAGTATTTATTGCTGTTATAAAACCAACCCGAGCTCATCGAAAAAAGCTTTTAAAATGTTCCTATAATATTCACTTCTGTTTTTGTTCTTTCTCAAGCAAATTATGATTATGGTGCAGATAATCTATTAATAAAGTCTTATTTTCATGAGGTTCCTTGCATAATACTACGCTAATCTCTCAGAAACGTTTCACCATAGCGCATGATTTGTTTAGGATACATTTTGACATATGCAAAACATAACCAGATCCACATAACCAGCTTTTCTCTGTATTAAACTTACTCTGTAACTCACCTGGTACAGTATTACAAGTCTGGTGAAACACGAGTCGTGATAAAAACTCAAAGACTTGTAGAAGCAAGCTGAAATTACATGGCTTCTTCAGCAACAGACACAAAAACAAACAAAAAAACACTGGCAATACTATAGTTTAGGCTTTACTTTACATTCAAAGCCTATTATTGTTTTTGAAATGATGGCATATTAACCTTTTTTGTCTGCCAAAGAAAAGTATAATATGATAATGCTTGTTTTTTATTAACAGGTTGATGCTTATGGCTTCATGACACCTGACTACACTTTGTATTCGGACCACTACTACGACAAACAGCTACGTCCAGTGCGTTTCTATGCCAATCATGACATGCGAATGGAAAAGGACTTGTGGCAAGAGCTGCATAAAGCCGGACTGATCAATCTGTTTATGCGGCAGTCAGCACAAACTCAGGATGGACGCCCTACATTATAGAGGTGTTTCGCATTGTCAGAACTGAAAAACCTCTGGTAGGCATGTGCAAGACAAACCTGTTATTCTCCCCTCGGTATTAGACATTTGCCTTTTGAAGAAAAAGTTCATAATTGTTGTTCAACAAAAAAACTGTGCTGAAGCAACATAGTAAATACTTTGGACTGACTGTCTTTTGAGTCAGTTCATTGTAGACAAATGGCTGACTAATGTTTTACTGTAGAGGGAGAGGCCTTGCAAACATAGATTGTGTTCAGGTTTAACTGAATAACACTTGTGTTCACACTATTTGTTCACACATATTGAGTCATTTCACATCAAGGCTGAGCAAGATGAATCAAGTCTTGCTTTGGGCCACGTACAAAGATTCTGCAATACGTGCCTTAAGAGTTCTCAAACGATGGACTGTCATGACGTGTGAGAAACGGTGAAAGTTTAAAAGATTCAGAGAATCACATTACGTAAAAAAAATAATCAACCAAAGAGAATAATGAAAAATGATTTCATTTTAAATTGTTTATCCTCTATTTTTAACACGGTGTGTGAGAATATGTTTCTAAATTGTCTATTCACCTGTTGCTGTGTTGCATCATGTGGAAATCGAGAAGGGTTTTCTGTTTTTAAGAGGCTTTTTTTATGCCTTAAGCTGGTTATGTTTACTGCTTTACTTTACTTGGGAGTTTTAAAGTGCAATATCTTGTGGTTCAGAAACGGTTTGAATCAAAATGTGAATTTATTTTGTGATTTGTTTGATCCTGCTTTGGTCATTTGATGCTATTTCTTGATTGTATTTAACAAATTGTTTACCAAATAATTTAACTGTTCACTGGTTTAGAGCTTCAGCACACTCAAAAATCAAACATCATTCCACTTTTATAAAACAGATACTAGTAACAAAACCTGAAAATGGTTCTACAGCAAGGGTGTATTTTAAGCTCATAATAAATGCTTTGAAATTGTGTTGATTTATAAATTACTTGCCCCATTTTGTTTCAGAATACTGTGGAAATCGCCTTAGTTATAGCGTGGAAATTAATTATATATAGTTTGGATTGAAAAGAACTTGAACTTAAAGTAACCTTGACGTGTTTAGTGTAAAATCGAAGAGATATTTACACTGTCTATCTCCGAGTATGCTGGTATTGTTTTACTTTCATTGACTCTACTATATACAGTATGTTTATGTGTACCTAAGGGGTGAACTGATAGTATAACGTCCGTTTGCTTTATGGAGTTAAATATTTGAACTGGTTTATAGCACTTTACTTTCAGTTAATATGGGCTTAAATACAGTACAATATCACTTATGTAAATACTATGTAATTGCTTCTATGATAAATATAGAGTGCAATGTATAATAATATCCCTAAACTACATGTCAGGCCATAAATCAATACTTCATCTAGATTTGAATACATTTAAGGAAAACTCAAAAGGAAAACGTAAGGCTATGCATATGCTGTAAAGAAAATCTCCAAAAGGGTACTTTCAGTAATGGAAAAATGGTTCTGTCGGTGAACAATTCTTAGCAGAACCATAAATGAACAATACGGTTGTGGCTAAGTATGTGGGCCTAGTCTAGTGTGTAAGCATGTCATACGTTTAAATTCACTTCACACGTTTCAAGTATTGGTGAACCAAATGTTGCTCAAAAACTAGAACTCTTGATAACGTTGCAACTTATGATTTGCAATTCCCGCCCTTTTCTGCCATCTAGTGTTGCATGTTCGCAGTTACAGTCATATTCGTCATACGGATAATGTGTGCACGCTGTATGTATAATTAATGCTAATTACAAGACCTGAACACCGAGGCACTGAATGTGGTTTGTTTACCTCTGATTTCGAGACGTCCACCTCTATTAGTGTCTGCTTACTCCATAATAACCTCCATGTTTTCACCTGACGGGGCGCCTGGGGCATGGACAAAAAAAATTATCCGGGAAAGATGTTGTTAAGCCAGAGATGAGGACTGGATGCACAAACAGACTGACAGTGTAAAGGTGTGCTGTGAATGCGGTGTGGGTGGGGTGTTTTTCTGCTGCTTCCTGTATCTATTTACACTCACTTTTCTTTGTTTTCTTTATTCAGAGACTGAAAGTAAATTTTTTTAATAGACTCCTCCGGCACCTCTGAGGTTAAACTCAGTCATGAATTTTAGAAACCTACTGTAGTTTTCTGTTGAGAGAGGAAAGGTCCGAATTTCATAGCTTGAAGGCACTTTATGCCTGTGAAACACATTACATAGCTACATCTTACTTTGAGATTGCGGTTACATGGACATGCAATGAGTCAAACAACAATACCTGTAAGAACTAAATTGTGATTCAGAAACTGGAAGTGTATTCAAGATTAAATATGCATACAAAAATGTCCACTGCATATTATCAGTGTATTTAAAGGCACTGTCTAATTAAAATGTAGAAAATTCGTACCTTGTTGCATCATCTGGAATTTGGTCAATGTCTTTCTCACTCAGATTCACCATCATGCCTAGAGCAACTTCATCTGCAGTCTGAAGCCATCTGCTGTTATGTCATCTTAAAGTTATTTGGATGTTTCAGTAGGTTGGTATGAAAATAGACATAGAGCAACATTTTAGCTCTAGTAACACTCTCTTTATGCTTGCATAGGCATAAAGTCTTTAATAATAATGACTGGTGCAGAGATCTTATCATGTATAAATCAGTGTTTGCAGGATGGATGCAGGATGTTTTAATAATTGTCATGATCATTAACTCTCACCATTTGAATAATGAGGGAAATTAAGTCTTGAGTCTATGGGTTTTGAGAGATTTACTTCCCCAAAGACACGACTTGCATAATGATTAATTTGAATGAAGCAAAAATGTGACATTAAAAGATCCAGTTTGAGATCTGACAGAAACAGCATTGTCGTTCTTGTTTTACAACCAGTGACCTGTGAATTTCTCCAATTACAGACTGTTCTTTGATAATGACATGAGTGTGTAATGACAAAATATTCATTTTGGGGTGTAGTAGGGGAGAGTGGGGGCAGTTGCAACACTTTTTAACACGTTTGTTAACGACTATCCCTTTAAACAGCCCTCTAAACATAATATTGCATTTTCCAATAAAAGGTTATCTAGTCTAAATCAGTAGAGAAATATGCACAGACCTAATACTGTTTTCAGAAGCCTCCTTGTTTCTTACAAACACAAAGCTTTTCACTTTATAAGAAACTGTTTGGATTCTCATTCAGTGGCGAGGAAGTGACGTAAAGGTAAATTTCTCCAAATCTATCCTGGTGAAAAAATCATTTACATCTTGGATGGCCTGATGGAGAGAACATTTTTGGGGTGAACTATTCCTTTAACTGTACGCCACCAACTCTTCTCTATTTTTGGCCTGAGATTAATACAACCGCAGCTGCTATTTGTATTGGAAATGTGCCTAAAATAAGCAATAAATTATTTTGCTGGCTATTTATAGTCAGTTAGAAAGAATGAGGAGTCTCATTCTTTGTCGCATTTGTGGTGTTATGCAATGTGAGTTATATAATAGAGCTATAAGTAGTAACATGCATATATTAGCCTTCAGTTGATTCATATGTCTTATGCACATTCTTTCTCTTCTCTTTGTTTGTTTTATTTTCCCTCTCACATTCAGTATTTGAATTCCCCCTTCTCTTAGTAGTATTGACATGGCAGAACACGAGTCTGCAAATACAAATCGAGCTGATTTCGTGTCTGTGATTTGCTCTCCATTTCGCCCTCGGCTCTAGACTTCAGAAGTGACAGCTTTGATAGCTGTTCACACACACATACACCTTTATGTGCGTTAGGTTGTGCTACTGTGTATAATCGCTTTACTGTGTGTCCAGCTTTTGGTTGGCTGTTGCAGTCGGTTAAGGAAGATGCATGTAATCGAGTTAGATGGCTGTTTGCCACACAGCCAAGTGGATCAGAACAGAAGAGGGAAGATGACAAATGGGGGGAAAGGCTAAAGAACACTCGGAGGGCTTTTTGGTTTAAAGTAAGCATGCTAAGACACAGCAATTTATTATGTAAGCTGTTTTGACTCACAACGCAAAGATGCATCATGAAAGAAATGAAATTTCTCCTTTTAGAAATGTATTTATGCCTCTTAATGAAAAACACTGCATTTGTCATAGCTGTCACAATATGCAATTTAATCACAAGTCATGGTGTACCATCAAAACTGGCTTTAAAGAAACAATTGCATGTGCATGTTTATGGCCTCCTCTTGTCTATAATCTGCTGAAGCACTTAGATCAAACTCAGCTTTGCTTAGACGGTCATAAGCACACCAGAGATTCTCAGAGGCTCCTGAGCAACTCATAATTTATATCTGAGAGCTCCAGCAGAGCAGAATTTCAAAAGCTTTTTGGTCATGAGAGCCTTTTTCAATAAAATATCATGCAGTGTTGCAATTTCGCATTGTGTCTGTAATTAGCAATTCATAAGCCACGTGAATGTTTCAACCAAACCTTGAAGCAAATGCCCCGGCGGGTGGTGGCAGAAGACCAGAGGGACTAGGATTTAATGATCCCCTACGTCCTCTCAGGGATCCAAGAGGTGCCCCAGGCCTCAACTGGCTTCACCCCCTTCGAGCTCCTCTTCAGACGTCAGCCCTGTGGACTCCTGGATGTGGCTATGGAAGCCTGGGAACAGTCGTCGAGCATGTCCGACAGATGCGGGAGAAAACAACAATGCCACTACAACCAGGTAGCCCAGCCACGGGAGTTCCAGCCTGGAGACAGGGTGACAGTCCTGGTCCTGAACACTGCCTGCAAGTTCCTTGCGACCTGGCGGGGTCCCTACACCATAATAAAGAAGCTGGGTCCCGTGACATACAAAGCTAGAGTCAACTATACCACATCAACCTTCCTGAAGAAGTGAGTCGGGACCAGGGACCAACTCTCGGCTCTCACTGTCTCCGATCCCGTGGCTGTCTACATCAACCCCCTTCTCTCGGCTGCCCAGAAGATGGAGCTGCAGCACCTGATCGGTCAGTTCTCTGATGTGTTCTCTACCCTACCCGGGCAGACCAACGTCCTCCACCACGACATCAGGGGGCCCCCAGGAGTCTGTAATCCAGCCCCACCATGATGGTCCCAAAACCTGATGGAATCCTCCTATTCTGCAATGACTTCCGTCGGCTGAAGGAAGTCTTTGAATTCGACAGCTACCCCATGCCTCGGGTGGACGAGCTGCTCGACCGGTTGGGAAGGGCCTGGTATATCTCAACCCTGAACCTCACCAAGGGCTAATTGCAGATACTTAATCTGCTAAAGCTAAAACTGCCTTATACTCCTAGTGGATGCGCCTTTCCGGGAGGGGAGTGTAATGTCACGTTTCTGTCTGTTTTGGTTTTGTTTTCCTTGTTGTCCATATTTGGTAGTTCCTGTCGTCTATGTGATTATTAGTTCATTTGTTCCCAGCCTTGTCCCCCAGGTGTTTTGAGTTCTCCAAGTGTTATGTTGTGTATTTAATGTCTGTGTCTCCCTTGTCAGTCCCAAATGTTACTTCAGTTCCTAATGTTATCTTGGATGATTATTTGTCAGTGGCTATCCTGTTCTCCTCGGTTTGATCAATAAAAAAATATTGTTTTGATACTACGCAACTCCATTCCGCAAGACATGTAACAATCTTCCTGACCCCAATTTTTTTATATGCATATCAGGGTACATTACCATGCCTTTACTTTGCCACGGTAAGGCCAAATTATTTTTGTAATGGTATTGTATGTGGTGATTAAATATTTCCACAATATTCACATTTATAATACAAATTTTGCTCTTATTTTAAAAGATTTATAACTTTGCCCAGGTAAATGGGTTGCCGTTTTCATTTTCATTTTCATTTTACGCCAACTGACTGTATTCATTGTGTCACTTGCATTATTACTTCACTGTTATGCACTTAGTTCTCAAAATTTAATCTATTAATCTAATTAGCATTGTAAGATTATAAATGGTGCACACATTTTATAAGAACATAAAGAAATTAGCATAGCAAAATATGGAACTTTAATAAAATGTTAAGATAACTAACAGTATTGCCATTTCTTAAAGCTCATTTTGCTAATATTTTCCAAAGGTGCCAATGAAGGACACTTTATATGTAAGCTCATGTGGGTGTATTGGTATGTGTTGTGGTAATGAAAGTTGTGTGTTAAGCTTTGTGTTAAGGTCGAGCCCTTCAGCTCGTGTGAATGGTTCAGAAGAGGCTAATGTTGTGCTTAATCGTTTGAACTCAAGTCTAATTATTTGATGTTAACATTTTTCTGGGATTATGGCTCCCTTGTGGAGACTTAACTTCTGAAGGCATTTGTTGTTGGTTGAGGCTATTTAGTCTGCTCTAGATATTTAAGACCATACTGGACTCTCAGACCAATTATAAAATATTTGCTTATTTCCCCATGTGTGGTATCATATATATATCCGATTCTAAAGTGGGAGTCATGTAGCTAAAATGGTTATGATTCAGTGTAGTCTAATGCTTTGGTATGTTTTATGGGATACCTGATAAATCTCTTGTGGATGAACTATATGCACACACTCTTGGTCTCTCCCACTTATACACTGTTAATATCTCAGTCAATGTGACTAGCCAGTAACTAATGTAATTTTGGAGGGAAGTCTCCTGTCTGAGCACCCTTTAAGAGGTTGTGTTCAGCTCCAATGCACTCATAGCCAGAGTGATTATTTAGATAACAAGTAAATGCATATACTATGCTTTTGTGCACCAACAGTTGTATCAGTATCCCATGAACTTAAAGAGCAGGTGATATGGGTTTTCAGAAAATAGTATTTGCAGTTTGTAATGTAGCTGTCCGTCTTTAAAACTGTTAAGTGCATGATAAAGAAAGATATTGTGTCTCAAAAGTAAGAGTCGACTCAGAATCGGCTTAACAAATTTTTTAAATCTTCTGCCTGTTACCGGTATACGTCACTAGGTAACGTATTTGCATAATCCCTGCCTGTCTGATCTACCCACTGCCTTCGTTGTGAAACCAAGTGTGTTTTATATTTATTGCCTCAGGATGATGAAGTGAAGAATTCATTTTTACACAATACCACAGCAGTACAATGAGAACCTTTTGTTGTGCGCTCTCATTTTACCAATGACTGCAGTGTCTCCCACAGACGGCAAATTCATTCTTAACCAGCGGCAGAGTTGCGACACTCTCATAGGCTTCCATAGCAACTCAGGAATGCGGAGGTAAAGCGTGTCATGAAGCGGGCAATAATTCCAAACAACCAATAGTTCCAGCATTGAAGTCAGGGTCGGATTATGGGTTGGGTGGGCCCCTGGGCAAATGTTTTCCGCAGGCCCCTTGGACAACACTAACTTCAGAAAATGTTTGCGTCGCCCCCTCAGTGAAACCTCCACGCAACGTTGCCATAACGTTTGCATCGCCCCCTGACCTCCACCTACACACAACGTTGCTGCAACGTTCGCGTGTCCCCCTGAGCAAAACATTGAGACAACTTTTGTTCAAACATAGAATGGGCCAGTGGCAGCACGACCGCGGGCCCCCCGCAGCCCTAGGGCCTTTGGGCAATGGCCCCACCGGCCCGTTTGGTAATCTGTGCCTGATTGAACTCCATTCATTTCGCCAGAAAGTTGAGAAAATTCAACATTTTAGAAAAGCAAAATGTATAAACATTGAGTGTTTGATAATGTCTTAAAGCAAAATAAATAAATAAGCTATTATGACCGCTATTGGGTAGGTAATATTTATTTAACAGCCATACCGGCAATCAGTTCATCTCTGAAAGGCCAATAGCTAGGTAGGTCTTTTGGCAGATCTGGCCACCCCTGATGGATGATTTCTTTTAATGCACTGAGCTTGGGGTCCCTTGCAGTCTCCTGCTTGTTCGGGGGAAAAGTTTACAATTGATACAGTATGATCAGGATCCTCAAATTCTGTATCCAGTCCATCAATGCGTTCATCAGGTTCATCGTCTTCATTGTTTTCAGGGTTTGGCAGACGGCTGAGGGTGTCTGCAAGGATCACTTGGTTTCCAGGACGATGCATGACACTGTAGTTGTAAACTCCTTTCTGATATTGCTCCACTATTTTTTGGCGCTGCATTGGGGAAATTGGTGATCCTCTGCCCATCTTGACCTCTAAGAGACACTGCCACTCTGAGAGGCTCTTTTTATACCCAATCATGTTGCCAATTGACCAATAAGTGGAAAATTGGTCCTCCAGCTGTTCCTTATATGTACATTTGACTTTTCCAGCCTCTTATTGCTACCTGTCCCAACTTTTTTGGAATGTGTAGCTGTCTTGAAATCCAAAATGAGCCAATATTTGGCCTGAAATTTCTGAATCTCTCACTTTCAGCATTTGACATGTTATCTATATTCTATTGTAAATAAAATATAAGTTTATGAGATTTGTAAATTATTGCATTCCTTTTTTATTTACAAATTGTACAGTGTCCCAACTTTTTTTTTGAATTGGGTTGTACTTATATATAATCAGTGAGATCAGCCAATATCAAATCTGTAGCATTCATCATTGTTGCTGGCTTGAATCCAGCACGGGTCATGTCCTGATCCCATTCCTCCTCTCTCTCTTTTGCTTTATCTTCATGTTTCTATTCTACTGTCTTCTACATAAAAAGGCACAAAGACTGAAAAGCATAGCAGCTCATGGTTTTCAGTTTTCCACCTGCAGGCATGTGAACAGAGGCAGATTTCAGCAGTGCGTGTGAGTATGAGAAAAGTGGGAGAGCAAAGAAAAAAAAAGAAAGAAAGGTGCTTTTAACATTCATCTCAGCACTGTATGAACACACTCGCTATCTACAGCGTTTCCATGGCAACCCTGACAGAGTGACATGTTGTCTCAGACAAACCGAATGCTTGACATCATGACTCCAGCCTCTGAACCAGCTTCCTATTAGGACAACCAAACACAGTGTAAGGGCATATGCGTTCGTGTGTGTTCAGATTGTGAAATAGGACATAGTCTTTTAAGGTTACTATAAAAGACTTTGATATATACTACATGTTTTATCTTGTGCTATACTTATTGTAAGACTCTGTGCCTTTGTTTTTTTCAAAGATTTGGAAGAGTGAAGCCTGTTTTTCATTTTTGTGATTTTTACAGTTTAATTTTTTTAATATATTTTCAAATATAATTTATTCCTGTGATGGCAAAGCTAAATTTTCATTAGACATTACTCCAGTCTTCAGGGACATGATTCTTGAGAAACCATTTTATACTAATTTCTTATTATTATTAAATGAGAACTATTTTACTATAGTAGTAAAATAAAGTGTGTGTGTATATACGCAGTATATACTTTATTGCACTACTTTATAATTGAATTTTAATTTAAGAAATTAATTAAAACATTTTTAAAATAGATATTCATTTATTGTAGCCATTGCACAACTATTTATTTATTTATTTGCAGACTTCAATACAGTTTGACCAAATGTACCCATTTTATCTTTAAAAAGATGACTATAGTATAGCCTATTAAGGTATTAATTACTGCAATACTTAATTACAAAATCATTCAAGTAAACGCATAATGTAGTTAGACTGTTTTGAATTATGAATTGCAAAACAAATCTAGAGTATAAGAGAAATACACACATATTTAATAAATAATTACTGTTGCAGTTAAATATTAATCAGAATAAGCAATTATGTATCTAGACTATACTGTTCATTATTTTACGGTATTGCTGTCAATTAACAACTTGGTGCATTACCTGTAGAGTTCAATTACTGTGCAGATTGTCTGCGTTCATTGGCTATTATACGTCAGCTTCAAACGTGGTTCATCCAATCACAGTTTTCACAAGATTTTATCCTGTAATGCGAGTATCCAGGTGTTTTTCTATGACTCTCATCATTAAAAAGTTGTGACCCATCAAACAGCTCCGCGAATTGTAATTTACTATAAAAGAAGCGTTTTGTTTCTCTTTTTATGTCTTGTTTGTTAGCGTCAGTCCCGGCTGCGCTTGTGGCGCAATCTCCTCCCCTCAGCGGATTCCAGCAGAAGCAGTCCGCCCGAGATTCTGTGGAGGAATCGCGGTGAGCAAGATGGCGCTGTGTAGTTCAGCACTGAACAGCTCCCGTCGGGGTTTTTAACCAACACTTTCATTTGAGCTCCAAACAGTCAATTAAAACGAACGCCAGAATTCGCCTCAGGTTTTCTCCTTCGGTCGGAACGCGAGGAATGCTCACAGGACGCTCGCTTCATTTGGTGCAGAGAAGCAGCAGAACCCACCGCAGAGACCCTCTCTAGGAGAATGACCAGAGAAGATTCAAATGAACACGGCAATGGCTTGCGGTGAAACCCATCCATAAGATAATGCACTGCATAACCAGTGGATTAATCTGGCTATTCACCTGTTTTGGCTCTCTAACATGGAGGAGCGAGAAAATGACATGTTTGAACAGAAAATAAACTCTTTTATTTAACATCAGAGACATCGTTTCTGGACTTCACGTTATCTTCAGCATGTCAGGCACTGTAACACTGCTGGTCATGTCTGCGTCGTTTTTCAACCCTAGTTTTGCGCTGAGCTCTCATTTTGACTCAGGTAGGATTTTTTTAATATACATGTATCTGTATTTAATGTTTTAAATGCACGAAGTGTGATGTCACGTTGCATCTTTAGTAAATAGCCACTTCTGTGGTGATGCGCAAAATGCTTCTCTCTTATCATCATGAAGAGCCGCTAGAATGTGATCTATTATAAGCGTTTTGAATTATTTTTAATTACAGTTGTAGGCTACGGGAAAATACTCGTAAACGGATCTTCTTATTGTTATTTAGCCATCTGCATAAGATTGTCTTATTATTTCGGTTCATAAACCTTAGGTGAAAGCGAACAAAATTGCTAAATTTGCCTCTCCACACGTCCGTTCACATGCCAAAGGTGAGAGGTGGAGGTGTAAGACTAAGTGATTGATGCAGGTAGCCATTTCTGATTGGACAAGCAGGACACTTATCAACCTCCAGGGAACTGTGTGTGTGTGTGTGTGTGTGTTGAGCAGCTAATTAAGAATATTATCACTAGTAAATTAGAAAGAGCATAACCTTTGGTTCATGAAAAGGTCAATTAATGGTATTCATGGGTAGTTTAAGACATGGATGAAGTGTCATATTTAAAATTGCACACAAAAACAAAGATTTGCATAAAGCATCTTTAATATGCCTATATGATAAAAGTTCTGCCATTATTTACTCACCTTCATAAGATGGAAAGCTCCAGAAATTGAGTAAAGCCACATCAGATAGCGGCAGAAAAAAAGGATGGCCTGAAAGTGTTCATGACTGTGGGACATTTTATCATCTGTTGTTGTTTTTAATTAAGATGAAAAAATAAATATGACTCCAGAAAAATGTGGTTTGGAAACTATTTTCATGCAGTAATTGTAGTAAAATTTGAAAAACAAAGGGAAATAACACACTGAGTTAAACATTAATTTTTAAATATAAAAACTGACAAAAGTAAAGTATACTACAATTTTTTTTTTGCCAAACAAAAAAAAAACTTTTTGTAATGAACGGATATACAATAAACATGCTTGATTATCCGTAAATTTAGCACTTCACCAATTAACACTTAACATATTTGTTTTTTACAATGAAAATGCATAATAAAATATCAGGTGACACTAATTAAAGCTCCATTACAGCCCCTCACATTGTTCTAAACTTCTCAGAATATGAAATTATCCATTTAACAACAATTTATAGTCTGTCAGATTCCAGAAAGGGCAAAAAAAAAAGCATTGTGGAATTGTTCATATGACTCTTGAGAGGATTCTAGAGTAATACAATAGATTTGTGAGAGGAATTTCAAAAAATCTAGGCCTCCCTCAGTTGTCAGATCAGTTTATCTGTTTAGAAAAGGCATAGGATAAAGCTTGACATCAGTTCGTGAGACGTCATTGACATCCAACCTGATATGACACTTCTAAGGCACCATATATTTTCTTCAAGCACAAAGCTGTACTTTTCTTTTCCGCTGGATAAAAATAACAGCATATGGGTTTGGAACAATGTGAAGTCAAGTAAGTAATGATGCAATTTTTGGGTGAGCTATCCTTTTAAAGCCTCCCTATGGTGTGAAAATGAGCCATCATGTGGGTTGTTGCCAATGTTGAATGGTATTCCCTCCCTTCTAAATTAGGACTGTGTTTTTGTTGCCTCCTCACATGGTTCCTATGGTTACCAAGAGGGTCTGCAGACTAGGATTTCGAAATCTATGCAATCTATCCATTTTATTGTTACCTTTTATGAGATATACTACTATTAACTATATTAAAGCCTCTTTTCAGCATTCGTACACCATGCTCCAAATTGACTTTCACAAATTGGAATTTCCATGTTTTACAGTTTCAATTTGGAGTCACAGACCTCTTCCCCTCCTCCGAATTTAATTATGTCCATCAGCGGTGATGAAGAGGGGAACAAGGTCTATCTGTCAAAGTGATGAATGGAAGTAGGACTCATCCTGGAGAGTCTGGGGATGATTTAGATGGAGATAAAGGAAACCGAATCTGCTCTTGTAGTCCTGCTTGTCTCAGACCAGGATACTGAAGCCTGATTCAAATTGATTCATTTGTTTTCTTGAGTTTTTGAAATGTAAAACAGCTGCAAAAATAATTTTTACACCAAACCTGCTAGTAAATTTCAAAAACCAATCAAGAAATGGTATAGTTTGAACCAGTCCTCCAACAAAAAAAAAAAAAAAACACTTTATAGGTTGTTTGTACAAGTACCTTATTACGACCTATATTTACATTTTAAAGTTATGCATCCTCTAGCAGGCATAAAAATATTGACAGTGTCATATTACATCTGTCCTCTACCGATCTAAATGCGTGTTATGTTTAAATGCAGTGTGTGTAGACCTTTTACACTGATCCGACAATGATTAAAACATATTTTACTAGGTGTAGTTCATGACCACACGCAACCCAAAAATCATGCAAAATTATGATTTATAGGGTTTTATGATCACATCTCGTCTTATAACGTATCTATTGTAACCTATACAGGCTTATTGGTCGGAGGACAGGTTGTCATTTTCACGAACACGAACTAGATATTTTTTATTAAATATGAGAGCTCCAGAAACATAGTAAGAACATTGTTAAGATATTCCAAAGAAATTGCTGAATGAAGTTATTTTTGTTTTCTTTGTGCAGAAAAGTATTCTCATAGCTTCATGAATTAACAGTTGAACCACTGATATTACTTGGACTATTTTAACAATGTCCTTTCTACGTTTTCAGGCCTTGAACTTGTCAGTTCTGTCTCATATTTCATCAAAAACATCTTTAATTAGTAAATATGTTATGTGTTTGGAACAACATGAGGGTGAGTAATTAATGACAGTTTTCATTTTTGGGTAAACTATCACTTTAAATGTGAAATAAATGAGTAGTAATGATTTTTAAAGCAATACTTGTTTATTTAAAAGTTTAAAAATAATATATATTTTTTTTACAGGGTATCTTCTCTCTCTTTTAGCATAATGGGTGTTTAAAATGCAGACCTTGTCAGACATCAGGTTGAAATTTAGGGACAGATTCTGGGAAATCTTCTTTTACCCTGTCATTTGCATTTTAATTGCCTTTTAGTTTGTGTTTCGCTAGAAGATGAATGACTCACGATGACTTGGTAAGTCAGCAGTTATGACCGTGAATCATGGGGATGTAGCGCTGAGCATCATTACCGCTGGATCTTCTTAATGGACTCTAAAATGAGTGGCTGTTACAGATGGTTAAAAACAAAACTGTGATTTTTTAAAAATATGTTCAGAATAGCATGGCCCTAGTTAGGCAATTGATCATAAGGCTAATCTCAGCAATATAGAAACTGAAACGATAGAGAAGCTTGGTGATTGTAATGATGACATCATCTTTCTGGAAGCAGTGTTTGTTGGGTAATTGCTGGTGGTGTTGGCGGCCATCCCATGCCAGCCTCCAGAGCTCAGGTTTCCTGACCGCCAGACAATCAGACTGTCCTGTAGCACTGGGCTCTTCCTAAAAGACCAATTGCTGTTTATTCCCCTCCTGTGAATTTCGCACAGGATCTGACAGAAGGATCGGTAAGAACACGTTATAATGGATTATAGTAGATGATACGCACCTTGAGATGGAAAGACGAAATATGACATAATGAGATTTTGTAACCATCCGCATATTCTAAACTGTCTATAAGATGTGTCCTGGTTGAGTTTGAGAAGAGAGGATATTTTGTGCTCAGTTGTGTTTATGAAGGACATAATGTAGCGGTTACATGATGCACTAGTAATGGTGAAGGGCAGTGAAATGGCATCGTGTGTGATGTAAACAAGCTGGTGAGAGGTGAGTGGCATTTCATATGTAATTTCGATAGGAAGTAATATGTTTATTCAGCTAGGATACATTCAATTCTTAAAAAGCGACAATAAATACATTTATAATGTTAGGATTTCTATTTCAAATGAATGCAGTTCTTTTGGACTTTATGTTCAGTTTCCACAAAAATAACTTTTTGATCTTTGGTAAAAATTCATGTTTCTTGATTTTCTTGTTTCTGCTTAAGGATTGTGTGACACTGAAAACTAAAAATTCAGCTTTTCCATCACAAATGATAATAGAAAACAGCTTAAATATAAAATATTTGACAATATTGCTTTTTTATTGTATTTTTGAGTAATTAAATGCAGCCTTGTTGTGCATAATAGACAGCTTTCAAAAGTATTAATACATCTCAGTAACTTGGATGGTATTATACAGTTAATTAAACAGGCTTGAGGTCCGGACTTTGTGTGCAGGAGAAGATGACATGTATGCCTCAATTTTTTAGAAAATGCAGTCTCTATGAGTTGTTGCATGGCTGTTTGCTTGATTTTATGTACCTATTCGTCATACATGTAGCTGAAAAAGCCAAAGACATTAATTATAAGGGGGTGTCCACATGCTTCAGCGAGCTCTCTGTTATTTTCATGATACATTTGCTCCCATCAGTTCTATTCTAAGTAAAGCTCTCAACACCTACTCTTTGGCTTCAAGCATTGTCATTTGTTCCTTCAGGTTCAGTTACAAACAAGCTGCCGTGATCGGTGCTAATGGCCTGTGCCATTGCATTTGTGCATGTGTGTGTGTTTTTGTAGTAGGAGAATACGAGTATGTAGGAGTGCAGGAGATGGTGGAAGATAATCGATCCTGATGGAAAGAAGAAGTCTAGTGCAGTTAGAAAAGAGCAGTCCATCATCTCTCTCCTCTCCAAAAAATATGGCATCCGCTAATAGATGCCACTCCCAGTGATGGAGTCTGAATGATATTATTTTCTTGCTCTTTGTATTGAACTCTTTATAGATTAAGGCTCATCATAATGGATATGATTGCAACCAATACTGCTTGTCTTGTCTAGGCTTTTATATACCGTTGACAGTCTATGCCGGTCCAGTGCAAAACTGTTAGAAATGCTAATTAAAAATAAGAGGTATGTTTGGTTTAACTCAGGAAATTAATTGATAATCATTCTTAGATTTAAAGGAGAATGTTCTAATCTGCTTGGTGTGTGTATGTGTGTGTGTTAACACTTAACAGTAAATTTGAATGCTTTTCCTGCTCTATCAAACTATATTATTAAAGCTTTGAGAAAACAAGGCCAAGTGCAAGACAGCGAGGCTATTTCAGGGACTTGCAATAATGCCCAAAGTGGAGCTATTCAGTGTGAGAGAAAAGGAAGATTATGACCTAGAACAGCACTGAAGTACCCAAGTTTCTTTTTCCCTTTGAGATGCAGTATATAAAAAAAATTGAAAAGTGAAAAGTGAAAGTGGCATTAGCATTAGTCACTTTTAAGCCATTTTATAGCTGTCACTGATGAATCATAATAAATGAATGACTCTTAAGACAACTTTGAGATTTTGCAATCATCTGCATATTCTAAACTGTCTGTAAGATGTGTCCTGTTTGAGTTTGAGAAGAGAGGATATTTGTGTTTATGAAGGACATAATGTAGCGGTTACATGATGCACTAGTAATGGTGAAGGGCAGTGAAATGGCATCGTGTGTGATGTAAACAAGCTGGTGAGAGGTGAGTGGCATTTCATATGTAATTTTTGATAGGAAGTAATATGCTTATTCAGCTAGGATACATTCAGTTCTTAAAAAGTGACAATTTATAATTGTAGGATTTCTATTTCAAATGAATGCAGTTCTTTTGGACTTTATGTTCATCAAAGAATGCTGAAAAACCTATCACAGTTTCCACAAAAATAACTTTTTGATCTTTGGTAAAAATAAATGTTTTTTGATTTTCTTGTTTCTTATGAAGGATTGTGTGACACTGAAAACTGGAGTAATGGCTGCTAAAAATTTGCCATTTTTGCCAGCTTTGCCATCACAAATGATAATAGAAAACAGCTTAACAGCTTAAATCTAATATATTTTACAATATTGCTTTTTAATTGTATTTTTGAGTAATTAAATGCAGCCTTGTTGAGCACAATAGACAGCTTTCAAAAATATTAATACATCTCAGTAACTTTTGGACAGTATTATACAGTTAACTTAACAGGTTTGTTAGTTAGGTTAGTCACTTTTAAGTCATTTTATAGCCGTCACTGATTAATCATAATGAATGACTCTTTGGCATGCGAAAATTGGCATACTTTTTTTTTTACAATAAGATTAAAATTATTAAAATGCTATATATTGGTCACTTGAGAATTAATGGGTGTCAAATACTAAATGTAACAGTAAACTGTCTTTTTATACACAATACTCTTTACCAAAAAGTAATATTTACAACAATGATTTTTTTTTTATTCTTGATAGTATCCCAGTAATAAATGATTTTGAGCCATTTTAGATCATACAAAAATGTATTCATTTGTTTGCTTATGGTTTGAATGCCATTGTATGCACAGAATATTAAGAGGGCTTTGCAAATCCCTTTATGTATTTAAGGGATTATTTCTGTCTTTATGTTTAAGGCAGATGTTGCTGCAACTTGTGCACTTCATTGATGAAACTGGCAGCAGTTTTGCAAACATAATAAATGAATCCCTCTAGATGGGCCATGACCTCGCTGTAAGCACCTCCTGCTACTCAGTTTCTCTCTCTCTGTAAGCCTGCAGGGCGTCACACAGTAAAAGCGCCGATGGTCCTCAGTGTCTGCTTGCTTGCTGTCACACTCACTGCAGACTGCAGTGACCCAGAAAATACAGATGGATTGCACAGCAAAATCACTCACACAAGGTAGAACAAAATGCTGAAAGGGCAGACTGTTGAGACGAGAAGTTTGACTGGAGGAGTAATTTAAGTCCAAAATGACAAATTGGCTGAGTTTGTACCCAAAGGTTAGACTGGGCTTTGAAATGATACCATGGTGTCCTGTATACCTGTATTAAACCCTACTATTCTGCATTTTGGTGAAGTATGCTGTATGTAGCAGGCTTTTATTGCACTTCTACTTCTGCACATCAGCACCATGGAGAGTTCTAGAGAGAGAAACAGAGGCCATTATGTTGTTCCCATCTCATATATATTACCATGTTGAAGGACAGCAAGGCTGAAATGCAAGCTCAATATAGAATCCATTATGATTGTTCGCTCTCTGCTTTTGCTGGCAATCTCAATGCATCTTGTAGAATATAGACAGCTAGTGAATGAGATGTAGGAAAGACATTATTGATGTTTTTTTTGAAAGTGTCTGGAAGAGCAATAGGTTTGGGGAAATAGAGTTTCAACAGAAATAAATTGTTAAAAAAGTTTGTTTCAGGCTTTCAGGATTTAAGTCAATTGGTTTATTTCCTCCTTTGGCCATATTACATTTAGGGTACAAAAATTATTTAAAAGAAAATCAGAATTAGTATTTTTTCTGAATTAATATTAATGTATTATTATTATTATTATTATTATTATAACTTTAATTCTTGGTTGTCTCCATTTTAAGGATTATTATTATTATTAGTAGTAGAGAAATTTTCTTTGGGAGACATAAATATTTAGTTGTTTTTGAAAATTACATTTATATATAATACAAAATAGTTTTGCTATACTCAATCCCTGTATATGCCATTTTAACATTTTGAATCAGATTATTATGTAATCTTGTGATTTCCGTTGTAGATACAGATAAAGCAGTTTTGAAAATGTCAAATGTCTGTAAGCTTTAAAACTACTTTTTATGCTAGAATTTATTTCATTATATATTTATTATAACATAACATCCTTGTCATATTTAATGCTTTAAAAATGTAATGGGACACCAAAGTGTCATAAACCTATTTGTGTACCAAAGTGTCTGCTAACTGCCATTTTACATCCTGGCAGCCAGTGTGATATGATTTCTGTGATTAGGAATGCAATAAGCAATAATGCACTGTATGTGAGTGTATTTGAAATGAAACACATGTAAGTGGCCATTAGTATTTCTCTGTCTCACAACATTTGCGTTTGAGTGTGATTGAGAAGTGTAAGACTGAAGCGTTGCTGGTGAGTTTACACAGCAGATGCTCGTCGCTCTATTTCCATGGCAACATGTGACACAGATGTCACACCATCCCATCATTTCAGACTCATTAATCAAACTCTGATTGGCTTGGCCTGGAGGATTTATTCACAGGATGCAAAATCACCTCTGTCACTTTTGTCACCCTGGGCAATTAAGGGTTATTTATCATCTCTAGTTTATTAGGAGGTCAAATGAGGATGTTGAGGCTGGTAGTTATTTAAAGTAGCCATGTTTTATACACTTGTAGCATTGTATTTTTTTTCACATATACATATTTATGTGTGTGTGTGTATATACAGTGGGTATGAAAAGTATTCAGACCCCTTTAAATTTTTCACTCTTAGTGATATAGTATTGCAGCCATTTGCTAAAATTATTTATTATTATTTTTTCTCATTAATGTACACACAGCACCCCATATTGATAGAAAAACACAGAATTTATAACATTTTTGCAGATTTATTAAAAATGAAAAACTAAAATATCACATGATCCTAAGTATTTGTATTTGTGCTCAGTATTTAGTAGAAGCACCCTTTTGACCGAATACAGCCATGAGTCTTTTTGGGAAAGTTTTCCACACCTGGATTTAGGGGATCCTCTGCCATTCCTCCTGGCAGATCCTCTCCAGTTCTGTCAGGTTGGATGGTAAATGTTAGTGGAAGTGGACAGCCATTTTTAGGTTTCTCCAAAGAGGCTCAACTATGTTTAAGTCGGGGCTCTGGCTGGGCCATTCAAGAACAGTCACAGAGTTGTTGTGAAGCCACATTATTTTATCTGTGTGCTTAGGGTCATTGTCTTGTTGGAAGGTAAACCTTCAGCCCAGTCACTTTTTAGAAGGTTTTGGTCCAGGATATCTCTGTACTTGGCCGCATTCATCTTTCCCTCGATTACAACCAGTCATCCTGTCCCTCAACACCCCCACAGCATGATGCTGCCACCACCATGCTTCACTGTTGGGAGTGTATTGGAGGTGATGGGCAGTGCCTGGTTTTCTCCAAACTTACTGCTTAGAATTAAGGCCAAACAGTTCTATCGTGGTCTCATCAGACCAGAGAATCTTATTTATCACCATCTTGGAGTCCTTAAGGTTTTTTTTTTCATGTGTCTTGCACTGAGGAGAGGCTTCCATCAGGCCACTCTGCCATAAGCCCGTCTGGTGGAGGGCTGCAGTGATGGTTGATTTTCTACTACTTTCTCCCATCTCCCGACTGCATCCCTGGAGCTCTGCCACAGTGATATTTGGGTCCTTCTTTACCTCTCTCACAAAGGCTCTTCTCCCTCAATAGCTCAGTTTGGCCGGACGGCCAGCTCTAGGAAGAATTAACTTAAATCATTTTAACAAATTACTGCAATATAACAAAGAGTGAAAAATTTAAGGGGGTCTGAATACTTTCCGTACCCACTATATATACTGTATATATATATATATATATATATATATATATATATATATGTCTGTGTGTGTGTGTGTGTGTGTAAGGTTAGTTAGCTAAAACCAAGCTGAAACTAAAAAATCGTTATATTTTTCATTGAAAATCTTATTTCAGTTACTTAGCAAGACTACTTCAGCTAATTGAAAAAAATATATTATATTTGATGTAAATTTTAATTTTATTTTAATTTTATTTATGTTTTGTTTTATTTCATGTAATATTTAATAGAATTTTAGGTCCTGTTTTAGTTAACTGTAGTAACCCTATTAGATGCCAATATTATGTAAATCAAAATAGCCTAAAAGGCAGTAAAAAAGTAAAAAAAATGGTGAGATTAAAATGTTTTAGTTTTTTTTTGACATTTATTTATTAAATATTCACATCGGTTCACATTAAGACCCTTCCAGCAAACACATTTCTTCTTTTAATATCACCACTTATTTTCCGAAATGAAAATAAGCAGAATGTAGACTTACGTACAAAACAAAACCTGCTATTTATGGATAATTGAGCCCTGACCTTCAAAGCCCACATCATGTGATATGCGTTGAAATTAATGAAACATATGTAGTCTCACTGTCTCCATGGCAACCACTCTTCAGCATCCACGGCACAGTGAGAGCACACTTAAGCTTTTGGTTCTCAATGCGTAATCACACTGTGGCCATCTATAACCACGGCAACAGCAGGAAGAGCAATTCAGGCTTTGAAGGAATTAGAGGCACTGGTAGATCCGTTATTCAGAGCGGAAGTAAAAATTCTCATTCTGCTTGAATTGAATTGTCATTCTCCACAAGGTAGCTTAAGGACCTTTCATGCTGTAGTCGCCATTGTAATATTATCATTTAGGATATTTCTAGTGGTTGGTGTGTGTGTTGTTACTAGTTCTGGACATTGCAGCTCCGTGGTTTGTTTGCTCTTTGATTACTGTCCACTTAGAATGTTTAATTCTAATTAAACATAATTTCATTTTTTATGCCTATTTTTTCACCTGAATAATGAATAAATATATACATAACAGGTGTTTAGAGATATTAGTATCTGCTGTACTTCCTCCTTGATTACTCATGATGATGACTGTTTAATTTTCAGTAGATATTGCTGCATTAGATTTAATTAGAAATTTGTAAGTTACTTTTAGCCACAAATAGCTCTCAGCCCATGCTTGTAATACAAATATTTAAATTAGGGATATGGCCTGAGTCTTAAACAGAGATAATACATCTGCATAATTTCTAATATGAACAAAACTAGGACAAATATTGAATTAAACTCAAACTCTAAATCTCTGGTGTTTTTGTCCTCATTTTATTCTGTAGTACATTGTCTTCCTTTTATTTCTTCATCATTATTTTATCAGCTGCCTGGTGGTGCTGCAACAGCTCTTAGGAACCGAGTTACAACTCCACCAACCACTGTCTCCTACTTCACTGTTGTGTGTTTAAATTTTAATGTTATGTTCTTGTCGTCAGAGTTTGAGTATCCTCTCTGGATATGAGCCTCCTGACCCGAACCAGATAGAAGTGCATGGAAAGACATCAAAAAGAGGCCTAGCAACGTTTGTTTTTAGTACAAGTTACGTAACTTGAGTGGCACATAACCATGCAGAGATCTGCATCTCTGAGAGGAGTTGATGAGGTGGGTGTCTAGCAGGATCAGACCAGGAATAAAGCATTAGACTCCCAAGAGCCTAGCAGCTGGTCCCCACCACAGACACAGAGAGGATCAGAGGGAGAGAGTGTCAATGCTGGAATGACAGTGAGTAGATGGATTGAGAGATAAAAATCGACTCTGGTGAGCTGCCTACATGAAGTATCTCAAGTAACTCCTGAGACGAGAGCTCTGCTAGAAGTTAGGCGGTATTTTTATGCTTTTTTTTGGACAGAAAAAGCTTTGCATGTATCCTTCATGAAGGCAAATCCCATAATTCATTGTGACAAGCTACAGCAGAGAAATTGTGATTATAAATATATGTGGGTATAGTTGCCATGCTCTGTGTTGCAAAATACTAAACTATAAATGTTAGAAATAAATAAATAAATATATATATATATATATATATATAAACTACTTACATTCCAATTAGACCTTTCACCCGATTTAACTGGTAATCAAAGACAGTAAAACAAAACATGAAATGGCTAGGGGAAGGGATGATTGATCCATATGTTCACTTTTTTATTGATTTTGCATTTCTCTATCCATCACTGACTCTTTTAGTGACTGTATGATGTGTTCTCGCTTCAAGTGAGCTTTGAGAACGCACAGAGATGCTATTCCTTTCACAAGCATCATGTAGACACGCTGACTTAAGGGGAGTTTATCGATTAAAAAGGCTTCTTGCTGTGCACAGACAGGAATAGCAGTAAGCATGTGTGTGGGTTTTTACTGGCCACACATTCCTGTGCCATGACTGAACAGCAAGTCTGAATCAAACTGTGACCTTTTTCCCTATTAATCCCTGCACTCTCAGGAAAATAAAAAAAGAGTACAAAGTTGTCATTGGGCCTGTGCCCTAAAGAAGATCTTGGACAAATCACAGATATCGCTCATCAGATGCATCACATACAGTCTAGAGCAGTTAATATAAGCAAAAAAATAGGTGTCAAAGTGGCATTGGTAAGTTTGAAGTTGTTCTGTGCATAAGGAAGGAGAAAGCAAGATCTATATTACTATAGCTCTCTATTTGAAGCATACTATGACTTCACATCTTGCTCAAATATATAACAGTGATTTGGGACTGAATACAAGATGATGTGAGTAGCGCTTGTTAGTGTCTTTTTTAGTGTTAGAGCTGATCACTGGATTAATTACCAGAGCGGAATCAAATTATGTGAAATAATTGAGTTTTGTTTGTGCTACTTTACAATGCATGAGTTTAACTAACTGCCACCTGCCACTTAAATAATTTATAGTTATTCCTTTCAGTTTGGCAGAAAGTCTACACAGATTTCTGCTCTTTTCTGTTCAGTCATTCCTGCATGGTTCTGTTTATTTCAGCCTAGAGCATACAAACAAATCTTTTTTTGGCTTGCTAACATTTCATTATTTGCTCTGGGATAATATTTATATATATATAGATAAAGATCTTGAAGATCTGGACTGAAGGGGAACCACGAGGCCTTGATCCATCTAAACCATTCCATTATTCTCATCTGCAATATCGTTTGCTTTGCTAAGACCTAATAAAGAACTACTTGGATCCAGGCAAAATCTGTATGTGCACAGATTGTAAATGAGGTCTATAAAAAGTAAACATTAGGCATGGAAAAGCCTCAAGTCATAATGAGAAAATTAAGAAAATGAGATTTAAGATCCAACTCAAAGGGCACAGTGGGAAAAAAACCTGATAGATATTTTTCTCTCTCTGTCTTGCTGTCATACAGATGGTAAAGTGCCAACTACTAAAATTAATGAACTGTATTTTAAAGTAGAGGTAAAGAGATCCAGGGAATGGGAACGAAGGACAGCCAGGTCATTGACAGACACGTGTGTGTGTGTGTGTGTGTATCTGGCCTTCCTGCACAGCAGTGCTGAAGTATGTCAATCTGTGTCGCTGCTGTAAAAATGTGTCATACTAACGAGTGGTGACTGTACAAAAAAGAAGGCCGTGAGTATTTGGGTCAGAGTTTCTACAAAGTAGGATAAATCTATATATATCTTTTACGTATTTTAAAACATTTAAATGTAAAAAATTGCTCCTGTAGCTGTTTGAGTAGAGTTAAGCATGCAGGTGTACATTACAATTGCAAAGCAGTGGTGAAGTAGTTGACTTTCAATTACACTCCTAAAGAAGGTTTTCCATTGAAGGTGGCGTATTTCACTGGGAGTTACATAATCACCACGTTTGTGAGCCCAGCACGACTCCAAGATCTTCGAGCTTTAATGAAGACAGGGGCACAGCGGGGCACAGATTTCACTGCTGCTATACAGCGGATCTGCTAACGGACATGCTAAAGTGTGTGTGTGCGTGTGTGCTGATACATGAAACACATTCACACCCTCGTTAAAACAGAATTCGAAACATAACTCTTAAAGGGGATTGAAAGCCTAAGGTTTTGTCTCTGCTTGCCAGCATGTCAATTCAGTGTTAAACTCGTAATTATGCTTATTTTTATGCAGAAGAACTGCTCAAAACCGCTGACTTGTTTACTAATTCTATATACACTACATAGTGAATGACTGTATGAAGAAAGAGTGAGCTAAAATCTGAGTTTTCTAAGTATTCAAGACACATTCAACTGGTCAAAGGTGACAGCATAGACTTATTAGCATTCTATTCATTAATGAATACTGAAAAAACATTAAACAGCACCACTGTTTTTAATGTAGTACTTTAAAACACAGCTGTTTATATTGTATTTGAATCAAATAAGCAGCCTATCAGTTGGATATCTGTAAGGAGTGTCTAGCTCCTCCATCACAATAATGTGTATGTGTGCATGTTGTATTTACTTCCTGTGAGCAAGTTTGAAAGGGTTTGAAAAAATAATTAGTGCTTTCAGTGATCAGTGTTTTTGAGAGTCGCCATGGAGACTTGATATTGTGACACAGCATGTTATTATTGTAGTGTTCAGAACAGCCAGTAAATAGCAGCCCTCACTGGGCCTGAAAATGTCATTAGCATTTAAAATAAAGCACCAAGCAGAGATACCATAAAGAAAAAAAGAAAGGCTTTTGCACATGTAATTAGGTTTTCTTAAAGGACATATAATGTAAAATGCTGGATATTGCTCAACTTTTCTCAATAAATATAGAAAAGAACGTTTTAGGGGGTCAAGTGTTTTTTTAAAGGATATAGGATATTGAATTGTACTCAGTTCTGCAGATTTTTACATTTTGCTATCATCTTTTTTATTGCCTTCTATACTTTATATATTATTTCGGTGTCTAAATTCACTTGAAATGTATATATTTATGTTTAGTTTTATTCATTCACTTTTTCTGAAAAATCAGTTTAAATTATTATCTTATATTTATCCTCCTGAATGTTCATCATAAATATATAGCTAATCAAATATTTTGAGTGCATATTTTGTTTATGAGTTTGTAGCTTTATTTGGAGTGTAACACAATTTATGTATACTATTATAGTACTTTTTCATATTTAGATTTTTACGTTTTTTAAGTTTGTGCTTCTTTCAAATTTCTGTAACTATGATATTTCTATTTACTGTATCCTTTATTTTACACTGAATGAGATGCTAATACATTTCACAATTAATTACAAAAAAGGCAAGTAGCACACTGAATTAAATGTGAATTTCTGAAGTGGAAAAACGTGAATTTCCAAGATTTTAAATTTTTCCATTTAATATTTATATTTTATTTTAGCTTTATTTCATTTAACAAAATACTAATTTTATTTTTAAGCTTACATGCTGCTAATTTGAGCTCAATAAATAAACTTGATTACAGTTTTTGTCTGATATTATTGGTGACGTGACACTATCGAAATGTAAAGAATAACCTCAGCTTGGGGGCGTTACAAAGATGGCAACCTGGCAAACCATCTTGCTTTTTAAAGTACTGATTTAGGACACTGAATCTTGTCAGTTTGTTTGCTCTGGAGTGCTGATGTCTCCAGGGTGCTGGCTTTCTCATGCACTCAGGCTGTATTTGGGGTCAGTCCGACAGAGTGAGCAGCTCTTTGGCCATATGTGCATTATGTCTATGTCGGTTTCCAGTTTGTCTGCCGTGGCATTGGTCCAGCTCCACCTCTCCACCCATCCCTCCATTTGCCTTCTGTTCTTACATTCTGTCTCTTCATCAATATTAGGCTTCAGCTTATTAGATTAATGGCCTGATCGTGTTTGAACAGGCTGTCTGTCTTTTTCTCTGAGCGTGTTTAGCATTCAGACTCTGTTTTTTTGTCTTTAATCTCTTGCTTTTTGCCAGCTCTTGTACTGAATGCGCAAAGCTGTTGGAGATAGTGGAGTGAGGGATGGGAGTGATGCCAGCACACTAAAACTACCTGAATATCAGTGTGAGGATGAGTGGGTATCATACAGAAAGCTATCTCAGCACATTGTTTAAGCCTGTTGCAGTTATGGCGCTATTATTTCTGCAATAGCATAACAGCTTTTGTGAATTTGAAATTAAATAGAGAACAGTCTTGGGTTCGATTCCCAGAGACTGCGTGAATTGAAGAGATGTACTGTAAAGCTTAAATGCTTTGGGTGTAAGAAAAATCTGCCAAATGTTAGGTAAATGTAAGTGAATGTGATTAACTAAAATCTCTGTATACCACTTTTTATTGTGTTATCCCTGCTGGCTGTGTGCATAAACAAACATACGGTGCAATTAGTGTAGCCCATCACAAATAGATGACTCATGTGAGCTTGTTCTTGTAATGAATTACTCCTAATGAATCACTCCCAAGTTTGAATCAGTCTGATGCTTCATTGAATGAACTCACTTAATTCGCCAGAGTGGTTATTGAACTAACATGACTTACTGAACCTTATGCTATTACTTTCATGATGTCATGAAGGTTTATGAAGCTTAATGTCATTATCATAAGTTATCAAATGATTTCTTTTATTAAACAAAAAATCTCACCTTAAAACTAATTTCTTTATAGGTTAGCTTTTACTTGATTATTTATTAGTATATTGAATGCATAGAATTTTATTGCAATCTTTATATAGTTTATTTTGTTTGTTGTTTTATTTGTTTATTTAAAGCAATAAATGTAGAGAGGTTTTATTTATTTATTAATTATTTATGTATTTGTTTAAGCTATTTACTTTCTTGGAAGATCTTATGATTCAGTCACACATTTTCATATAATGTGTTTTCATTTCATGCTTGTTTTTTTTTTTTTTTTGGATTCACAACATATGAATTCACACAAAATCACTGCCTCTGTAAACGGTTATATTTTGCATGAATTCAGGATTAGTCCATCAAGTGAAATGTGGAGGTAGAGTCATTAGAAGGGCTTTAGTTTATGTCAGTTCACACTGTCTGGTTTTGGCAAACAGACCTGTCAATCACAGAAAACCTCTATGTGTGTGTATATGTGTGCTGACGTGACTAAAGGCCCATTCGTGCTGTTCAGGCAGTTTAGTTCCTGTATATAAGTAAAAGAGTGTGACCTGTGTAAGCACCAGCCTGTGTCGTTTAAATCACCTGTCAGTCATCTCCACAGAAACAAGCAGAACTCCATTATCCAGACTTATGATTGGTTAACAGGTTGGGCTTGGTTTATGCTAATGAATCAGCTTGAATACTGTAAATGAACGGTTCAGCTTGGGCTCTTTTGTCGAGCTCAAGTGGCTTCCCACCGGGAACAGGGTACACGTTTCCTCCAGCTCTCGTGGCTCTGCTCTGGTTCACCCCCACCCATCCCTCATCATTTAGTCATTAGAGCTGCTCCTGCTCTCTGCCTGAGCTCACTGAAAATGGGTACCAACCCCTGAGCGACTCTGGAGGAGAGAGAGAGGAGAGAGCTGCAGTGAAATCTTCTTTTTTGTAAAAAAAAAAAAAAAAAAACTAAAACAAAACATCTGTCCCCTCTTAAAACATTGTTCTGTTTTTTATAATCCCTTTCACCTTCATTTACTCTGTTATTCTTGAAGGGAAATGCCTGGAGAATATCAGTCATATCTTTCTTCCACCATCTACTCTGTATTCCTGCTCGTGTTTTCTAACAGTAGTTGCTCAGCTTTATCTTGTTTTTTATGAGATGTGCAAAATTTAAGAAACGGCTTCTTTTCAATTTGCGAGTTTAAATTTAAATGGAATTGGATTGGAGAGACCAAGACTTTGAGTTTGTTTTTTCTAAATGTTTTCAGAAGACGTCTTGTGTACTCAAAAATGCTGCAATGAACACACAAAAAAAACAATATTGTAAAATATTATAGCAAATGAATATAACTCGTTTCTATTTCATGATACTGTGGGGACCACCAGCTAGCTTGGGGGTTTTAAAAGTCTCTATGAAAGTTGTAAAAATGATGGCTTTACTCACAGTAGCACTTTCATGCAAGGTGTAGTTTATTTACAGCATCATACAGTAGATATCTAAAAAAGAATAAAAATATATACAGTGTAATAACCAAAAACCTTTAAAAAACATATCTGTGATGATAAAGCTGACATTATTCCAGTCTTCAGTGTCACATGCTTAGAAATCAGGATTCTTTGATGAATAAAACATCAGACAGCACTTAAATAGAAATTTGTAACCTCATGAATGCACTGGTGATTCTATTCTACGCTGAATAGAATAATCACAAAATCACTTGGTGTCATATTCTTTCAGCATATTGGAATATTTGCTACATTTTCTTTAGTAAACTCTCTTTTTGTGCTGTAAAGGAAACATTATCTGAAACTAACAGCTTTCAGAAGATTTTATCTATTTAAAGCTATTGTCTATCCAGGCTTGTAACATTTAGTTAAAATAGGGCGCTATAACATTGATAAACATATTTATCTGTATTTCTATGGTGCTTGGCTGAAATGAATGGTGTATTGTCTCTGTCTACTAACTGTCTTTCTGAGAAATTTTTGGTATCTTGGAAAATATAGACTCCAAAAGCCCCATGGTCCTTTAAATCTGATGACTACCGCTTATTCATTTCTGTTTACATTATTTTCTCTCTTGCTTCATTGTAAGCCATAAGCACTTTTTTATCTAAAGCTCCAGAAAGCACTTTAGACTAAAGTTTGATTGCAAATCGAGAGTTTGATTGAGTCAAATCAAACCTCAAAGACAACAAATTCTGAGAGCACCTGAATCTGAACGCCTTGTAATGGCTGGATGAAATTGCAATGAGTCACCGCAGCTCTCACACTTTGAAAAACAGTCTGGAATTAGAGCTCACAGCATCCAGACAACGTGTTTCCGAGAATGTGTTGAAATGAAGATAACTAGACGGTCATCTCAGAAATAGAATAGCATTGCACAACTAATGCTCTGAAAATGAATGACAGACATGCATGTAGTAATTGTAATTGTCTCACTTGAACAGATCTTGGAAAAGATGGTCTTTAGATTATAAACGATTAGCACTAAAATTGATTTACTTTTAAATGAACGTTGTTAATTGTGATAGTGGAACAGTAATATTATGAAATATAATTACAATTTAAAATAACTGTTTTGCTATTCTAATATATTTTAAACTTAGCTATATGTTTTTTCAAAACTAAATCTTCATACATATATATATATATAAACCATTTAAAAAGAATATAATACAATTAATTTAATGGACCAAAATTGTTTTAAGAGTACAATGTAAGCTTTAACCTTCATTTACTATTTTTTGATGCAACTCCACTACTAATAACTAAAGTTAAGTTAAAAGAGTTAGTAGCCTGTGAAAAATAAATCTGTAAAATAACAGGGAACATACTGGGAGCTCATTAAATGACATTATCCATTAGATTTAACAGACATTTACATTAATTTTATAAATTATATTGTGTAAAATCCTTCAAATTATACAGTACATTTTGACCATATTTGAGTGTACACGTTAATTAAAAGATCAAAAAATTCATTCAAGTAATAATAATAGATATAAATGTATGTGTTCCAAAGTCTCTCAGGCTCTTAGGCCCTCTCAATGTCTTCATTAAGACAGGACTCAATAACATTGACCTCACACTGAACAGAATGTGGCTAAGTTTGGCTATACTGTTTTTTTTGTTTTTTTAAGAAACATCCTTCAAATGATTTTGAGGAAATTCAGTATGGTCCTTATTAAATGAGATGTTCTTTAATGCGGGCCAGGAGAAGCAGAATCACTGTTTTTTTCCTCCAATCAACCCTTCCTAATGAAGGATGCTTGAAAGGGTCTTTGTCACTTCCCCTCTGTACCTCATCACCGCATGCGATCCGATTCATGAATACTAATTTCATCGCTTGTACGAATCACGTGACTTGTCTTTCAAAATAACCAGATATGCTTATGCTCAGAGACGAGATCTGTATTAAATGCATTCGTGATTACCTCCTTTACCAGGCACAACACAAGTAAACCAACTGCTATTCATTAAAGCAGTATCTATTGTAGTGGTTTGGCCGCTGTTCTGGTGTCTCTCTGCTTGTTTGAGCTTAGTGATTTACGTCTGATTGTAATGCAGCTGCAGTGAGCGGTTCAGCACCCAGAAAACCTCCTGGCACCAGAGGGAATGAAATATAGATGAATTCATTTCATGAGGCCTCACAACATATTTCTCATAAAACGTGCCAAGTACACACAAACTCACATTCTATTCATGATAGATAGATAGATAGATAGATAGATAGATAGATAGAGAGATAGAGAGATAGATAGATAGGATTAGATGAGTTGGCTGAAAGGTGAGGATGGAGGATTCATGGATTGAGGGGATGTGTTTAAACACAGCGTTTTGCAGCCAACTGCAGATTTTACACTCGTTCTATCCATTCTAGTTTCCAAGGCAACTACTGGAGCTGAATTTGGACTGAAAATAAGACCGTGCAATTCTATTAAATAAATAAAGCTATCAAACACGACCTCACTGACAATCACAATCAGTCTTGGTCCTGTTATTTTGTTGTGTTAGATGATGAATTAGATCATATATTCCTTGTATTATTGATAATTATGCTCTTTATTGAATGTGTTTGCCCTGACATTTCTTTAATAATATATGCACCACTGGCCTGCGTATCGCAGTATTAGATCTGACAGTTTAAAAAGAGAGAAAAAACAGCAGGATGTTAGAACATTCAGTACATGTTGGTTCTGTTTGTAGCTAGAGCGTTTTTTGCTTATTCTAAATGCAGATGTCAGAAGAGACTCAATGATGTATTATATTCTGTTTGTAAGGTCAAAATTTCCTCTTACTAAAGTCTAGGGCTGTCCCCGACTAAGGATTTTCACAGTCAAATCGACAATTAATGTTCTGCATTTATGTTTTGAGCTGCGCGTGCTGAAGATGATCAGTAGAATGAAGTAGATTATTCAAAGACACCCCTACTAAAGTCATTCATCATATAGACCAGACCTATCTATCAGTTAAATCAGTTAGCTATAAGAGAGTTGTCCTGTGAAAAAAAATATTTTTTTAAAGTTTTGTGTTTTCATTCTTAATTTTGTAAAAGTTTTATCATGCAGTTTTGAGAGAAATAGTAAAATATAGCCTTTCGCCACTAGTGATAAATGTGTTTATTGACACTAATAAAATAGTAAGCATAATTAAAATACAATTTATTCTGAAAATTATTTTGATATTATATGAAAAATTACAATCTTTTTGGCACACCTACTGAGTTTTGATTTGCACAATATTAAGCTAAGAAATATAAAACAATGCTGAGAGGAACCATCATAAATATATATGTTTTGCTCTCCATGCTATTGAAACAAACATTGTAGCTTTAATGTGATTATTATATCATTTTTACTGGGACTAAAGGTAAAATGCTAAAAGTTAAAGCTACAAAATGGCCACCAAATCAACGTCAAACTGTCTTGTAATTAAAACATTTATATTGTATTATGATTACAGAAATTGAAAAGATGGTTGAGTGATGAATGGTGATCTTTTACGGCACCAAAATATACATTTTAACCTCAAATCTTGATGTTGTTAAAAAGAAAAATCATGTCCTTTTATTGCATCCTTGTGATTGTTACAATTCTAGCATTGGTGGTCTACAAATAAGAATAATCAGATCTTAGAATATTCGTGCTCCTTGATTTTGTATTGTGATAGCAGTGGTGTAGTTTGTGTAATGTGTTGTCTGTCCTGCAGATGGCGCTCCACTGAGTGAGCTGTCCTGGTCGTCCTCTCTGGCTGTGGTGGCTGTGTCTTTTTCTGGACTTTTTACCTTCATCTTCCTCATGCTGGCTTGCCTGTGCTGTAAACGAGGTGACATTGGCTTTAAGGTGAGACCCTCTTTAATTTCAATCACTTTCACAGGAAGTGGCTCTTAAATTCCATCAGACTGCCATGAAATGAGCCAAGTCAGCAAAATCCAGAACCTGCATAATAAAATATACCGTAGAAGTGTCAGGCCCATGAAATATGCAGACAGTGCAAACCTACATACTGTAGTGTGCTATTTTAACTATATACGACAGCAGTATTGCTACTGTACTTAAAACTACAAATAGTGATATTCAAATTATTTTCTGTCTTACTGTGGAAAGGTAAAAAAGACTGTACTTATTATCTCAAAGATGCATTCTGGTAATATTTAATGCATGTTGTTTCTCAGCTATAATATTTTCCTGGAAAACAAATAAAATCCATTAGGAATGAGATATTCTGCAGTGCACCAACAGTGATAAAACAAGATCATCCTATATTGGGTAACACTTTATTTCGATAGTCACTTTAGATATTCTACTCTCATTAGAGTATTAGTAGACTGTCTGCTTAATATCTCCTAACACTTTATTTGGATGGGCCCACAACACACTACATACTGATTATCAGAAACTTTGTAAGAATATGTCAGCTTATTCTACTAACCCTAAACCTACCCCTAACAGGCTACTCTCAGAGTTAGTAGATATGTAGTGAATGAATGAGAATTAGTTGACATGTAGTTACAAAGTTCCTTATAGTTCGTAGAATGTCTAAATGGACTATCGAAATAAAGTGTAACCCTTTATTGTACTATCATGTTCTGACTTTCTCATGCCACTGTCTATGAATATGTAAGCTTAATGTGCATTAATAATGTAATGCTTTGCCATAAGTAGGGGTGTCCCCGACTAAGGATTTTCACAGTCGAATCGGATTTTTTGAATCTTGCCAATAGTCGACTGATAGTCGAATCATATGATTGGGGGCGGGGCAGAATGCATCTATGCATCTATGTATGTCTCGTTAAAGATTTAAATCCCTGCCGCCAAGATGCACCTCTGTCAGTCACGGATTATGGAAAATGAAACAACTTAAATCTATAGGGGTGGTTGGATTTATTCACGGTTAAAATATTTATTTAAAGCTTCTTTCTTTTCAGATTCTTATTTACAGGATTATTTTAATAGGATGTATATTAACTTATTGGGAGAAAAACGGTGGTTCTATCTATGTGAAATCAGACATTGAGCACCCCATATAGCAAAATGGTATGATCATAACACCCCGCGAATATTCGACTATGAGATCGGGAGTCGAATCAAGCTCCTTGAATCGAAGCATCGAATCGTCGACCATTCGAGGACACCCCTAGCCATAAGTAAAGATTTATTTTACTTTATTATACCAATTAATAAAAAAATATATATAGGCATGAAATATTGATGTGCTGAAAATAATATGGGAGAAGAAAGAGAGCGTATAGTAATATGAGAACCATTAAACTATGTATCAGTTAAACCGTTTAGCAGTTATGTATAATTAAAATGCCCCTATTAAAGGTTATGAAAGGTTCATATCTTGTTTTTGGGAGTCACAAACAACAGGTTGGCTTGTATGCAAGGTCAAAAATGCTTTTTCTTTTTTTCGTTTCCATGATTCAGAGTCGGCTCTTTCTTTTAAGATACAATATCTTTATACACAGTGTACTTTCAGATTTTAAAACTTTGCAGGATGTTTTCATTCACTTAGAGCGGAGTTACACACTGTATGAAAGGTAATTATCAAAAATCCCTAATAGGGGCACTTTAAAAAATCATTTTAGAATCCCACAACTGACCAATTGTAAATACACTGATATAAATACCACATCTCTTCAGATTGAAAATCTATTTCACATTGAAAGATTGTTAACTGGGGCAATTTACACAAAAACATCTCTCTATTGCAACTTCTTGGCCTGTTGCCATCCTGCAGTTATGAATGAAACTGTAAAAAGTCTGAAAAGCATCATTCATGAATCACTTCTGAGTCTGTTTCAGATCTGTAGGAATGCTTTGATCAGCTACTTGAAAAGTAGCACATGCACACATGCATTCTGTTCAGCTGCATGTCCTCTTGCCCTTTTGAGGTTACAGAGTCCCAGACTTCCAGAGAAAAGCAATTTCTTCAGTGCAAACCACTTAGTCCTGTCTCATAAGGTTAAAGGAACCGAAGCAGAGAGAGCGCAGGGTACACAATCGCTTCCCTGTAGACGTGTTTTTGTAGCGAACAGCGGAGGCCTTCAAACGGCATATGGCTATAGATCTCAGCGCACACTGTGCATTTTTCAGCAGCAACTTTAAAGTGGGTCAAGGCACAGGAGAAATGAGACCCGTGTGAGTGTGTGTGTAAGAGAGGAGGATGGCTCTTTCATGCTTCTGAGCACCTGGTCTCCAGTAAAGGCCAAATATTTGTAATTACAATCCCTCAGTGGAACTACAGCTCAGCGCTTAAACATCAGCTGCTGAAAAGAGACTCTTCCTCTTCCCTCTGTCTCTCTGTGTCTATTATCTAACACATTTTCTGTCTATTTAACACTCTCTCGTTCTTGTATACAAGTCGGGAGTCTGACAAGCCTGAGGGTAATTGATTCATTCATTCCCCTTTAGCATTCTCGAACACGATCTGGGAGCGCTGAGAAACAACTGTTTGTTAGTTTGAGGTGTGACTGTAATACAGTGCTTACATAAGTGTTTATTACTAATATGTTGAGTGCTGTGTATGCAGAGTCAATAATGAACACTCATCAAGTGCTTGTGAATAAATTAGCATTTGCTAACTTTATCAGGACCTTCATCAAGTCAAAGTACAGCATTTAGACCGTTCGTCTGTAGTGTATATTGTGTACATTTGATTCTAATCAAGGGTTCAGCTTAAAAATTAGTAGTACAAATATACAGTATCTCACAAAAGTGAGTACACCCCTCACATTTTGGTAGATATTTCATTATATCTTTTCAAGGGACAACGCTAAAGATATGAAACTCTGATAGAATGTAAAGTAATCAGTGTACAGCTTGTATAATGGTGTAAAGTTGATGTCCCCTCAATGTCTGAACTGCTGGCAACAAAAGTGAGGGGTGTACTCACTTTTGTGAGATACTGTATAAGTGCCTCTAGACCACAAAACCAGTCTTAAGTTGCTTGGGGTATATTTGTAGCAATAGTCAAAAATACATTTTATGAGTCAAAATTATGCCAAAAACCATTAGGATATTAAGTAAAGAGATCATGTTCCATGAAGATATTTTGTAAATTTCCTACTGTAAATATATTAAAGCTTAATTTTTAATTAGTAATATGCATTGCTAAGATCTTTTTACAATTTAAATGGTGAATTTCTCAGTATTTTTCAGTATTCCTTACATCAATGGAAATCTTATTTATTCAGCTTTCAGATTATGTATTGACCTCAGTTTTAAAATTGACACTTATGACAGTAAATGGATTTATTTTTCTTATTTTGATATTTTTTAAAAAGTAATTTATTCATGTGATACAAAGCTGAATGTTTCAGTGTCAGATGAACATACAGAAATCATGCTAATATGCTGATTTGGTGATCAATAAACATTTATTATTATAATCAATGTTGCAGTTGTTCTGTTTAATATTTAATATTTGGTAACATTTTATTTTGATTGTCCACTTTAGACATTCTACTACATGTCAACTAGCTGTCATTAGTCTGCTTAATATCTTCTAACACTTTATTTTGATGGGTCCGCAACATACTGACTATGAGAAACTCTGCTAATATATGCCAACTTATTCTTTAGTAGACATGTAGTTGCAAATGACTGAGAATTAGTTGACATGTAGTTACAAAGTTATAGCTTATAGAATGTCTAAAGCGGACTATCAAAATAAAGTGTAACCTTTATTTAATATTGTTGTAATAATTCTCTGATGAATAGAACTTTAAAAAACAGCATCTAGTTGAAATAGAAATCTTTTGCAACATTATAAAGGTCTTTACTGTCACTTTTGTTTAATTTAATGCGTAAAATCTTTTAAAACAATCCAATAGAACAGTATAATGTACTCTAGTATGGTAAATGTGCAGATATGCACATGCATCTAATGAATGCACATGCATGTGAGCGTGCCGATGGCTGGAGCAAGGGCCTGTCATGCACATGTGAGAAAGAATGAGCGCAAGGAAGGAAGGATGAGGAAAAAAATAGTGATGTCATAAGCACAGAATGTGAAAGCCTTTCCCTGTTAGATTTTTTTTTTTTTTCAGCCTCACATTTTTGTGGAAGCGTCTCCACTATTCTTAATCACTGGCCGTCCACACTCTCATGGGAAGAGCACAGGAACTGCCCCTCCCTGCATTCTTTCTCTCTCAAGTGCAGAATGTGTTTGCTTTTTATTTGTATGTTTTCTTGAGAGTTATGATGATGTGTTCTCAAGACCTGGGTTCTCCGGTTGCGTGGCAGCATGGGTCGGTTCCTAATGTTCAGTCCGGTGAGGGATCTGTCTGGGGTCATGCGGGCACCTTACAGGTACTCTGTGAAGAGCCCAGCATTGCAGGGTCACGGGGCAGAAGGGAAGAGTTAAAGATTCAGCGGAACCTGTTAGATGTAACACGTGTGCATTAAGTGCAGGTAAGATGGGAAATGAATTAAATCTTTGACTGCACAGAGCAATGCTTTCTTCAGCAAGTTGTTTTAATTGAATAGTAGCGTGTATGCTATTTGTTACTAAAATCTGTTTGCATATAATCTAACTTTGTTAAATTAAAAATGTAACTTGCCTTATTTTAAATTATGGATATTGGTTTTTATATTGTATGAAATCATGGAAATCTGTTTAATTGGGTCAGTTCTTATTTTATGTTATAATATTCTGTACAATTGTACAGATATTGTATACAGTTTTTATGTAACAGTTACTGTAATCTAAGAGAAATGGTTATGCAAATGCATTTTTTATGTGTTCATAAATGTCATATTGTTTTAATGTTGCTCATTGACTGTTTAATAGCAGGTTCTCATTGTGACAACTTACCCCTACATTTGTGTCAGAGAGAAAGTTTTTTAGCAGGTCTTTTTCAAAGAGCTATTTCAAAAAAATATTTTGATTATTGCAAAAGCCGTTATTTTTGGGTGGATGTGTTGGCTTGTCGTAAAAAATAATCCCTGAATACTAAATTCATATATTTTTTAATATTTTTGGAAAAGACAGTACCAGTACTTGCTTAAACCAGATGTTTTTTCATCAGAGGATATAGATGTTTCTGATTATTAGTCTGATGTGATAAAACATGCAGTGTGATTCAGCCGTCTGAATGTTTATACTGTGACTGAAGCAATGTGGTTTCAGGCGACATATTATTGCAGTATTTTAGTTATGAGCACAGCGTGCCCTGTTGTGAATCTTAGCGTTCGGTAGCGCTGCCGTGCGCTGGGCAGATCAGGAGCCGGGTCATATGGTGTCCGTGTGGGGCGTGTGAAGATGTGGATGATGGGGCCTCTAGGGGAACTTGAGTGTTTGTGTGTATTTGTTTGCTAGCTTGCGCTTTTAAGAGTGTGCGACCCCTCTGGGTCACTGTTTTCCATTTCTTTGACCCTGTATCTCCGCACTCGAGTTCAGAGAAAATTTGCTTGCATCTGGAGGAGCATTTCCGATTTCCAGATGCTGCCAAGTCTTGTCTTTTCTTAGCACTGCCTCATCTTTCTTTGTAGTTTCGCCATATCCATGTGGAGATGAAACGCATATTGGGGCAAGACATACAAGTTGAAAGCTCTTGAGATGAAACAGATTTCTCATTATTTGATCTGATTATGGTGACAGGCTGTTTAATGGACTGTTTAATAAATTGTCATTTGTTCCAGTAAGAATTAAATGCTTTTTTTATTAATTTTATTAAATGAATCATGTTAAATGCTCTGCATGTTAAAACAGTCACTGATGTTTCTTTTCAGTTTAAAGATCTGCTTGTTTATTCTTGTACATGAAGTCCCAAAACACACACACACACACACACACACACACAAACAAAGGGTCCTTGAATCCTTCCCACAAAGATGGAATTGAGCTGAGAAACATAATATGACTATTGGGAGCTCTTATATTTTTCTAACTCCTTTTGGAGTTCTTATCATGAATAAAATAATGTAATTCGTAATGTTTTATGCCTGTGTAATATTCTGTGATTTTACTGTAAGTAAAAAGGCATTAAATGCATTTATGCTGTGTACTAATGGGTTAAATCAAACTACGGTGCAGCTAGATAAGGTGTAGAGAATAGATACACATGAAGTACAACTTTAAAATTTTAAATAGCTTATGCCTATGTACTTGGATTTTTAGTTGCATTGTATAAAGTCTGCAACAGATATGTGACAATCTTTTGGTTACATCAGTTGCTGTGTAACAGACTCAGTTTGTTACAAATGTGTAACAGTAGCAGCCTGTTACATCTACATAATTACAAACAATAACTTAGTTACATGGCAAGTACATTTTGTTTTATGTACTACAATGGGCACTACTTAGAAGGTAATTAGTTAAAATATAAGTGTTATCGAACATTCTTATAACATCAGTATACATTCCTGTAATGTTTAGAGGAAACATGCTATTCTCAGATCATCCTTGTGATGTTATTTGTACTTGATAAATGAAGAGGCAAGCTTCTTAGAACATTCTTATGTTAATTAATATTTTAATGTTTTGAATATTAGCAGCAAAATGTTTGTAATGTTATATGAAACTAATTAACTAAACCAAGGAGAAATTATCTAAGTTCGTTATTCTCAGAAAGTCAGTTAATTATGAGAAGGATCAGCCAACGGGAAGTTTTCAGAACACTTTAAATGGAATGTTAATGTAACATTCATATTAACAAGAAATGAGATAACATTTTCACAGCACAACAGAAATGTTAGCAAAATATCCTTAAAACATGTTTATTAGCTGAGTAGACATTTCTTCATCCAGCCATTCATTGCAACTGTAACCTCTGACCTCTATGTTTTTATTGCTACCATAGGAATTTGAGAATGCAGAGGGAGAGGAATATCCAGCGGACATGTCCACGCCGGCATCGCCTGCATCTCATACCGGTCCTGACGTCTATATCCTGCCTCTTACCGAGGTCTCGCTGCCAGTCGCCAAGCAACCCGGCCGATCAGGTGGGTCATCGTCACACCTCGTGACATCTGTGAAAATTGCTATGAGCTGGACCAGATGTGATAACACTTAAGAAAGGCTGATTTCCTCCCCGTCCTCAATCCGCTCTGACCCCACTTATGCAACTCCCATACGAGTTTCACATTCTCTGGACTGAGTTTTTTTTCCAGAGGATATTGTTAATGTGTTCAGTCCCGCGTCCAACCCACAAGATCTCCAGTGTAAAATCCAGAAGAGACCAACGCCCTGCTGCTGCCTCTACTCTTCCCTCCTGGGGCGGACACTCTCCCACAACCCTGCCTTGCTCTGGACATTCACAACCCAGGCCATCTGCTCCATGCTGATGGCTATCAGAGTTGTGCAAAAGTTCACAATTAAACAATGCAAACTTCTGCTTATAAGTGTGAATTTTATTTGAATTGGCCAGACTCTGCATGAAGCTAAATTGGAATTTGAATGGGAATGATGGGATGAGGAATTTTTTTTAAATATTAGAAATTAGATGAATGTAAATATGGGGGATGATTTTCAAACATGTCTAAAACAAAAAAACTGTATCTACACTACCAAGTTTGTGGTTGGTGAGATTTAATATAGTTTTTCACTTTAAAAAGAAATACAAAAAGGTAATTGCGACTGAATTCTGAATTTTTTTCTCGCAATTCTGACTTTATTCTCAGAATTCTGAGATATAAACAAGTAATTTTGAGAAATGAAGTATGTAGATGTAAACTCACAATTCTAAAAACAAATCACTCTTTTTTTTCCCTCACAATTCTCAGAAGAAAAAGTCTGACTTGCAAGTTTTTATTTAGCAATTCTGATTTTTCACAATTTTTCACAAAGTTTATAAAGTCAAAAATGGGAGATATAAACAGAATTGCTCAAACTCAAAGAAAAGCTAAAATTGCAAGATAAAAGTTTTACCTTTTTAAATGTTTTATTCAGTGGCAGAAACAGGCTTCCATACCTTTCAGTTTAGCTGTTTCACATTAAAATTCAAACTGCAATCTTATTTTCAAGCTCAAATCAAATTCAGCAACTGAATTACAGTTTAAAAAGCATTCTCATTTCAAATAGTGCACAACTCCAATAGACACAGACAAATAAGGGAAGCTTTGGCTCTCCTTATATCCTTCAACCATTCTCTTTCTTTGTCTCTCTGGACTGTAATCTGTGGGTTGCCCTGAGACCACAAGGCTGGTGGGAACAAACACAATGAAAAGAATTTTCTATTTTTTTTTTCAAATGTCTTTGATTAGCGTGCGCTTCACTGGTGCAAATTCCCTCGTTTTTCAGTACAAACATCCTTAAAGATTAAGACTTGTTGACACACAATATTTCACTAATTAACTTTATTTTTCTTACGCCACTAGCTAATAGTCTAGAAATCCAAACAATTTCTCGCTCCAAATTTTGTCTTTGTTTTCCGGCTTCCTCTCTCTTATTCCATCTCGATCTGTACAACATCTGCCTGTTGCATAATGCCGCCTCAGCCAGCCTACATAAATGTGTCTTGGAATCTGAGGAATCTGGGAGACGATGTGTACAATCCGTTCCATGGATACTCTGTCTCTCTCTTCCCCACAACAACTCACTTTATTATAGCCTGGCAGGCCTTAATGCGGTGCGATTAGTAGAAGTCAGAGGTTAAGAGGTTGTGGTTTTCTAGATTCAGCTCACACAACTCTCACGCTCTGGCATTTCATTAACGCCATAAGTGAATAATAGATGCAGCCATCTGATTAATAATAATGCTAATTCATCAAAGTAAAAATCCCACTACGGTTTCCTTTATGGTATAGTCTGCAATAACAATTTCATAAATGGCCCTGGTTTTTAGGAGTGGCTGAAATGATGTCATTCCTCAAGGATGAGGTTGAGGTAAGATATGCAAACCTCCTTCCAGAAAGTACAGGTCTCAGTCACCATGACACAGATAGCATCTGTCTGTCTGAAGATGAAGAATGAAGAAGCTAATTGTAGTGTTTATCATCCGATTTGAGATGTTTCAGCCAAAGAGTTTATGTATTGCACTCTGGTGTACAGTATCCACCCCAACACAGCTGTGCTCATAAACACACCCTCACACAGATCTGAGCAAGCGAATACTCTAAACATCACATCATTTGGTATGTAACTTGCACACACCCTCTTTATCACACTCACTTCATTAAGCTACATCACTAAAATATTATTCAAACTCATTTGCATTGCTGCGAGAGACAGTCTAGAGGGACAAATAAAGCAAGACGTGCACAGCAGCAGTAAACACATTTCGCCAAGTTCGATAATGTATGATAATTCCATTTGGTTGGAGTGGAATGATTCCTCTCCATTATTTTCCCAGCGATTGCATTCCCAGCAGCCATCTGGCCTGCGTGTCACTGTCACTGACCAACACCGCGGTAATGAGCGAGCCAAGTAGTCAATCATGTATTCAAATACACAATGAGGAAATTCTAATACGTGGTGGCATTTTTGTTGGCACGTTGTTGTCATGCTGTTGGCACACCTCAGTGTTTTTTCTGTTTAGGGCTGTTTTGTTCATATTTGGCTGCGTACACACACACTGATGTTTTAGTGACAGGTGCGTTTAACGTGGAAGGTAGTCTCCTAAATCGTTTGGCTGTACTGAATAATACATATAATCTAATAAGTCTTAAATTTGTTTGACGTAACAGCAATGTTTTGGTGTGCCATGGCTGTATAAGTAAAATAAATGCCAAGAGTTAGCTTTTTTTTGGCTACCCTAACACTAACCTGGAAAATTCAATTAGCTGTGTTTTGGGAATTTGATAGCTGGCATGGATATTCCAGCAGAATAGAAATTGGAAAATGGATTATCATCTGGAAGTTGTTATTCGGTTTGGATTTGTAATGATATTTTGGTGTAAGCAATAATTTCGCAAAGAAACCAAAAATAGCTACTTTATTCAACAATTCTATGCAAACAATTAGCATTTTTGGGTGAACTTGTTTATTTCAGTTTAAGTTTTAATGTAATATTGATTTTTGTTTCAAATACCAAACTCTATTTTAAATAGTTTTACCTCAAGTTTACAATAACAACACTGGTATAATCTTTGTATTTGGCTTTGCGCTACTAATGTTTGATTTTTTTTATTTAAAACCCAGGCAGTTTATAACAGTATCTTCAGTCTCTTCGTATGTTCTGTATTGTTGTTTGCAATCCCACTGTAATATAATATTTATTCCGATTTGTTCTTTCCTGTCCCGCACTAACATCAAACATTTCTGATTTGCTTACCGACCATTTGCTCACCCAGTCTCGAGCTAGAAACCTCAGGAATAATAGCATTAGTGTTTCCATCCTCTCAGTGGTACCAAGCAGCACCGCCTGCACGACAAAGAGCCCGATTCTTCCCAGCGAGGGCTCTCTGAGAGGGGGCAGGCAGAATGAGCGGCCTCTACAACACCACATGGGCATAAAATATGGCCGCTGCATAAAAAGGGGACAGAGAGTGAGACAGTATGTCATAAACACTGACAATAAACTGTCTGTTTGTGGGCACGATGAGATGAGGGAAAAAGAGAAAGGGACTGTTATGGGTTTTTGAGATGATAGAGATATGCAAGGATCTGTCAGACGAGAGGTTGAATGGTACAGATCACTCATCAAATCCGTTCCTACCGTGGCAGTCTTCTGCTTTTCGGAGAATATGTCTTTCAAGCAGTCTGAAAGTTCACGGGAAGATTTTGAGCTCTTCAGACGGTCTCTTGAAATTGTTTTTGTGCCGTTTAGCATCACTTTTGCACAGAAGATTGCTCACTGCTTTTTGAAGAGGATATTTGGAGGATGATTGTCTTGTAGAGGAAAATCGCCGAAACTTCACTTAATGCACTTACAGTGCTGAATTGTGCGCTAAGGGTGTGTTGGAACAGCTGCTGAGCATTGTTCATATTGTTTTTTTTGCAGGTTGATTTTTTATTTGTATCTATTTAATCACATTTTTATTAGTATTTTTCTTGTATCAGACAGGGGTCCAACATTTTGAGAGTAAAAGTGAAAATGCTGCTGTTGTGCATTTTTCTCATTTAATTTTTCATAGCATAGTATCTGTATTTTAAATAATTGGATTAGTGAGCGCAGCTGCTCTTTAAATTTAAGAATGATCCCAAAAGCATCTTGCGCTTCAAAAGAAGCAAAGAACATCTGCACAACAGAAATATTTATTCACGTCAAGTCATTTTTCTAGATTAAAATTCGAAAGCTTTGCAGTTGCTAATTAATGTCTTGTTCTGTCCCTGTCTTTTTATTTCCTGATAATCACCTTTTAGTCCAGCTCCTGAGATCCACAGATCTTGGCCGCCACAGTTTGCTTTATATAAAGGAGATTGGACATGGCTGGTTTGGCAAGGTAAGTGTACTTGGTTTATTGTCTATTGTTTATTTGTTGTGTACCTCACAGACATGAACGCCCTAAGCGTGTTCTGTAATGGATCAAAGATTTAGTCCCAAGGATGTGTAAATATCTTCCACGCTGTTTTACCTCAGTAATACTCAAGCTTTGATGTTGGATGTTGTGAGAATTTGATTATGTCTGTGTAGCAATGATTTCCAGAATGTAGGGAATATCTGTGCCTCATTCATTCTCATTCTTTCTCTCTACTTCTTTGTCTTTTTGTAACACACGTACATAAAACACACACTACCCCAATTACCCCAACTTTCCATTGAATGGGTATGTCCATCTGTATGTCTGTGTCTGCATGTTTATCGATGTCTCATCTGGTTTTGTGTTGTTTCGTCTTTCTGCATTTCCTTTTGAGCATCTTTTCGCATGATTCCTGGACTTGATTTAAACCTTTTTGGCTTTGTTTGTGTGGAATATCTGTCTTCCATTTCCTTCCTTCCTTCCTGTGTACCCATTTCCTTTTTGTGCACATCTGTTTGTGTCTATCTGTGTCACCCTAACTGTGTGTGTTGTCCATTTTCCCTCTGTTCATACCTGTATGTGTGTTTCTGTTGTCTTTCCCTTGTGTGTTTGTGTATATGTGTGTCGGTGGGATGTTGTTCACAGGTACTGTTGGGGGAGGTTCACTCTGGTCTCAGCAGTACCCAGGTGGTGGTGAAGGAATTAAAGTCCAGTGCTAGTGTGCAGGACCAGATGCACTTTCTGGAAGAGGCTCAGCCGTACCGGTAAACAATTATGCATTATTTCATTGACATATTTTATTGCAGGAATAAAAAAGAAGGTTTGAAAAGTCACAGGTTCGGACTCCTCCTCGGGCAGCCATATGAAAAACATATTGCTGCTTAAACTGATCAAATTAATTGTCCATAATATCTACTGTAAGAGATTAAATGCATAGTTCACTCATAAATAAATGTTTACTCATCCTCAGGTTGATGCAAAAATTATGTTTCTTTTTTGAAGAAGGTTGAAAAGCATACATTGAAAATAAAATAAAAAGCAAAGTGAAAGGGGTCCAAAACAACATTACCCATTTATTTTATGTACAACAAAAAAACCTGAACATTTTATTTTTGGTTTTACAATAGAAATAAATCCCTAAAGGTCTTAAACAACATTAGGGTGAGTAAATGATGACAGAATATTAATTCTGGGTGTATTATGAGTGTATAGTATGATTGTGGGGTGTTGTAGTGATGATTTGGCTCTGATTGTGCAGGTCTCTCCAGCATCCAGCTCTAGTGCAATGCCTCGCTCAGTGCACAGAGGTTACACCCTACTTAGTGGTCATGGAGTTCTGCCCACTGGTTAGTCCATTATTTTATTTTATTTACATGCTATTATTTTTCTCACTTTTGCCCGGTGTGAAGAAAAAAAAGAAACAGGTTTAAAAAATGTCAATATCAATTTTGGCGCTTTGCAAAAGTCACAACATGATAGTGTGTTTCTTTATTTCATATCATTCTTCTCCTGTTATTGCCTACCTAGGTCAAATGTGCAACAGCATGTTTTTTGAAACACAACAGCCCTTAGCAACAACATCAAACAGTAGCCCACATGATGTCTTGCTATATATTGCCCCCCAATGGTTAGCTGAGGAAAATCAGGCTGACAGCACACTCTTTTGATGTTAATCATACTGATGTGAATTCACGCCTCAGCTTTGTGTTTTAGCATGTGTTCCATGTCAACAGGGTGATGTTAAAGGTTACCTGCACAGCTGCCGGGCAACAGATTCCATGACCCCTGACCCCTTACTACTTCAGAGGATGGCGTGTGAGATCACTTCAGGCCTGCTTCACCTTCACAAAAACAACTTCACCCACGGGTCAGCCGACACAAATTTATTTACTGTACTTCAGCATTCTATTTTACATACAAATCTATGTTCAGGGAAACTTTGTATCATTTAGAAACAAAATATAATAGTTATCATATTTATCATTCTTAAATCGAGTAATGAAGCCATCAGATTTAACATTTTGTAGCTAATGAGTGTTAATCTCTGAATTGCCTGCTTCCTGTCTCATGGTTTCTCCCTGCAACAATCTCCTGATGCTGCCTGAGTGTTTTTACTCCACTCCAGCATCAGTGATTTTGTTGCCGGGGGTCACCACACATCTACAAGCAACTTCAGCATGTCCTTGCCAAGATGCTTTGAACAGGTTCCTGAAGAATTATTTTTGGAAAGCAACATCACAATGCAGTAAAATGATGGCTATTTCTGGCATTGCATCTGTCGTAAATTGTAACTGTATGTTAATTTTATGCAGGCTTGCAGTTTTGTAAATGACATCCAGTTATGTTTGAGCCAGCAATATAAAATCTTTTAGGCCATGTCCTATTTTCAGAAGGTGCTTATTATTTATTTATTTATTTATTTTTGGTGCTCTGTTTATTTTCTGCAGTGATCTGGCTTTACGAAACTGCCTACTAACCTCAGACATAAAAGTTAAGATTGGAGACTATGGACTAGCGCACAACAAGTACAAGGTGCGTACACTTAAATCTATACATTGTTTTATCTTCTCAAATGTAGCTATAAAATATCTAATCATGAATAGTAATATAATCCTGAATTTTAGATTACATTCATTTATAAGTTGATTTAGTTTTTTTCTTATTCAAAATTTAGTTAGCGCATTTCAGTATCTTTCATATTGAAATGTCTGTTCATGTCTGTTCCTCCCCAGGATGATTACTTTGTAACATCAGACCAGAATTGGATTCCCTTACGCTGGATTGCCCCGGAGCTGGTTGATGAGGTTCATGGTAACTTACTGGTGGTGGACCAAACCAAGGAAAGCAACATCTGGTCAGTACCTTCAAAAGAGGCTACAGCACAGAGCAAATTCTTGCATCATTAGAACATAAATCTAGTGTTGAACTTAGACCTTTGTTTTGCAGTTTTAGGAAGAACACTGTCTACTAAATAAATAATCTCTATAATAGATATCAAATCATTATTGATTGATGGATTAATTACTGTTAGTTAAATGCTTTTTTCTCTCTGTACATAAGGTCACTCGGTGTAACAATCTGGGAGCTGTTTGAGTTGGGGAATCAGCCGTACCGCCATTATTCAGACCGACAGGTTCTCAGCTATGCTGTAAAGGACCAGCAATTGAAGCTGCCCAAGCCACTTCTTAAGTATCCTCTTTCTGACCGCTGGTGGGTGTCTGATAAACTTTATATTGCTCTTTTTACTCTTTTACTGTTACCTAGAGTTTGAGCCTTGAATTTTTATTTTGCTAGAGCCTTTCAATTTTGATGTTAATGTATCTTGTTTGTAACAGTTGCACTAAAAGTGTATGTTTGTGTTTTTGTGTCACCAGGTATGAAGTAATGCAGTTCTGTTGGCTTCAGCCTGATCAGAGGCCCAATGCAGAAGAAGTTCATTTGCTGCTTAGTTACCTATGCGCCAAAGGAGCCAGTGAGGCAGAGGAAGATTTTGAGAGACGCTGGAACTCCATGAGACCAAACACAAGCCATGCTAATGTTCTTGGAGCCGGTGCACTAGCAATCGACATGTCCATGCCATCCACCACTTCCTCATTCCCCCTACTGGAGCAGTTCCCGACTGGAGACGGCTACCATTCAGAATCTGGAGATGACATCTTAACAGTTACTGAAACCAGTCATGGCCTCAACTTTGAGTACAAGTGGGAGCAAGCACGGGCTGAACAGCACTACCATTCTTCATCCACCTCAGGCACTTTGGGTCAAGGCAATCCCCATTGCCAGGAGGTCTACTACCCTCCAAGTGGAATAGTGGGGGGCTGTGCTGTTGAAGGACTTGCCCTAGGGGTTTCTCCTTCATATTATGAATCCAAACAAATACCAGTACTTAGTGCTCACAGTCCATCAGTGAGTAATGAGTACTACATTCGCATTGAGGAGCCAGTACAAAGCAATATTGATATGAACTTCACCCTGTGTGCTTACAGCCCAGAGTTTGGGAGCAGCAATGGAAGCTTTCTAACAGGTAGTGGAGACTCTAGGGAGTGTATGAACTGTCCCCCTGAAGCTAAACCAGACATTTATTGGTCAGCGGATATCCACAAAAGCAGTGCCTATGATTCCGACACCAGTCCTGCTATGTCTCTAACCATGGAGCCTCTTTTGGGCCATGGTAGCCCTCTACGAGCATGGGAGTCTGGTCACTATGTCTCATACAAAGACAGGGATGGAGGTTACTACTATGAACCATCACCTCCTAAGATCATGGACCGCTACCTGATACGAGACCCAACAGAGCCTTCACAAGAGAGCTGGGGGTCTCGAAGCTTAAGACAGGCACTTGGGGAATTGGAGGAGCCTTTAGGTGTCTCTCCATCACTTGGAAGTCCTCCACAAGGCTATGCTGATCCTTACTTGGAGAACATTCAAGGCTCCATTATAGGAAAGAACGTTACGGGAGGATATTATGATATGATGGGATCTTTGAGGAAGACTATGCCAGGTAGCCACTCAGTTTGTATTGACATGGCATCAGGTGGAGCTATATTTGTAGGACGCGATGACAGTGACTCTGAAGAAGAGGAAGACATCTTTGTGGAAAGGCGAGCAAGAAGTTGGTCCTCCAGCAATCCAGCAAATACAAAGACAAGGACCTTGCTGCAAAGGCAGGGGTCTTGTATCCAAGATTCATATGCAGATTTCCACTACACTATGCCGATGACTGACGTTGAAGATACATGGCCAGACGATCAAACCCTGCCATACCATATGACCAAACCGATCGACTACTTAGAGGCAACAGTCAAAAGCAACACTTGCCTGGTGCATGGCAGACATGTACCTTCAAACCCTTCACCCGAGTGCAGCTCGTATATCCATATGTGCCATGAACCCAGAGAGGCTGAAGTATATCCCGTGCCATGTTGTCAAGCTTTGAGCAGTTCACATTTTGTAGATCCTCTAACAGGAACCCTTGTGAGGAACTGCTTCATGATTGACTGTATTCCAGGGAAACCCATGACATTGCCCAGAAAAGACCAACATCTAGGCCAAGCACCTTTATCTGCTGGACATATAGTTTCCAAAATAGAGTCATCAAGGGACGGTGCCAAACAGTTTGATGTCTCACAGCAGTATGTGGATATTGCGGTAGGAGAAACAAACTTGAAGCAAGAAAAAGCTTTGCATGAAGATGCTTCTCCGATGGATCCCAAAAGTGAAATTTTTGCCATCATTCCACAATTGGATAAATCCCAAGCAGAGTTACCCAAATCAGAGCCAGAGTCAGACTTAAGCAAGACAGCAGACAGCGGTGTGGATCATGGACGCTCTAGTATCAGTCTAGTGGAGATTGATGACTGCAGCGATGATGACATCACTGACGTAACCTCAGGGATTTTTGGTGACTTCACCATTGAAGTGGAAACTGTTGACTACATCAATCCAACATTCAAGTCATTACAAAAGCAGGTTGGTACCCCAGATTCCATGGACTCCATTGACATACCATCTACAGCATGTTCCAGCGAGACACTCAGTCCTGCCTCCATTCATCCTTCAAGCTCTCCCAAGACAGTGGACAGTGGCTATGACACCGAAAACAATGAATCTCCAGAGTTTGTCCTAAAGGAACCCCATGAGCTTCAAGATTCTAAAGTTTTTATCCAACCCCTGGGAAAAGTGTCATCTGGGTCTAACTTTGAACAAGAGATTATAAAGGCAGAGGATGAGAAGCTAGAGGACAACGTTGATACTGTAATGACATTGACAACGTCTGAGAGCAATGATGGAGAGCTGAAGGCGCTGAGTGATAAAACTCCATACAGAGATTCAGCCTACTTCTCTGACTATGATGCCGGGAAAGATAAAGAAAGCGAAGAGGACATCAATGAACTCGAAGATCAGAAAGATGGACCAGAGGAAATTATAGAAAAAGAGGAGCTACTTCCTCCAAAAAAGGAGGCAGATGAATATCTTTTGCCATCTACAAAGGAAAGTGAAACATTTTCTGAACACTCTCATGATACAACTTCAAATGTTCCATCAAAGATAAATGAAGGCATGTCTGGTTGTGACACAATCAGTAGTGTGTCTCTCTCATCTCCTTATAATGAAGTGTCTACCATAAATTATCAATTTGGTGATTATGAAAATTTTGGTGTAGGTTCAGATCTTTCTGCAGAACTTGTATCATCGGAAACATCTAATTTAGATGATTTCCTTGGTTCTGATGCAAAGCAAGAAGAGTCTTTCAAACAAGTAGGTAATGAAGATAGTCTGTCTCTGGACCAAGTCATATCTGAGGGTGATGTTGCGAACACCAATATTGTAGAGGTCATTACTGATGAGAATGAAGAAGGAGTAGTCAAAGATGTGAGCGGTATCATTTTGTCCAAAGACGAACTAGCATCTCAGAAGGAAACAGAAGAAAGGAACAGTTCCCCTACACATGAGAGCCTGGAATCCTGGAGTAAGGACTGCGAAGGAGGAGGACGCAAGAGAAGCTCCACACGTTCTGGCTCTCCTCCCCCTCCACTGGAAGGACGGGTATCTCCCACAGATGGAGAGGAGGCAGATGAGGAAGATGGCGACTCTGAGGATAGCGATGAGTCTGATGAGGAGCTGCGCACTTACAGTATCCAGGAACAGAGCGAAGAAAGTGAGGACGAGATCTTGGCCATACCTATCATTGTGAGTGACTGCAGTGATGCACACAAACTCAGAAGTCTGCTTAAGATACCAACGCTGCTCAGCGATTCTGACGAAATGGAGAACAAAAAGAAAGTGGTTTCTTTCTTCGACGATGTCACCGTCTTTCTGTTTGACCAGGTATTTATTGTCCTGTTATTTCAAGAGTTTTGATATATTGAATCACTTTTGAAGTGTAATATAAAATTATATCAACCCAACCAGGAAAGCCCAACTAGAGAACTGGCAGATCAGAGTTTTCCCTTGAGTGGAGAATCAAGCAAACCGAGTGCAAAGGGTAAAACACCAAACCAGCAGGAAAAGATCAATGCCTCCGATGACTCTTCTGATGGAAACATCTCAGAAGAGAGTAAGACTTTTTTCCTTCATTTTTTTGCCTAAGCAGTTTTGTTTGCAGATTTTTAAAAGAATTTTAACAATAATTATTTATCCTTCTTTGTTTTTGATCTAAGGTGCGGGGTTTGAATGGGAAGATGATTTCCCATTGTTGCCCCTTCCCACATCGTCTAAGGGGTCTCCACCAGACAGTACTCCAAAGCCGAGCCTACTGAGTGGCAGTACTAAGCCTGTGGCGCAGGTCTCACGTTTTACCGTTTCTCCATCCAATGTGTCACGTTTCTCCATCACACATGTCTCGGATTCAGATATGGATTCTGCAGGAGGTGAGACGACACGTTTAAAGCAGTGTACTTATAATAAACATGTTCTCTATTAGCAGTTAGCCACCATTAGTAGCAAGTACCACCATTTTTAATCAAATTTTCATAGAATATTTAATTATAATAATTATTAATAATTTTGTGCGTGAGCAATGCTTTTTTGCTTGTTTCTGGTTCTTCTGTTGTTTTTGCATCTAGAGATTCTGTAGTATTTCAGAGGTTGCACAATAGAGCCCTCTAATCAGTGTTGGGGAGTAGTTAACTACAAGTAGCGACGCTACTACATTTTTCAGTAGCTTGGCAGTAGCTCAGTTGCTTTTTAAACAGTGTAGCTTTTCCAGTAGCTAACTACTTTT
>JAUCMS010000019.1:11547978-11559171 GCA_032357445.1 Enteromius radiatus | reverse complement strand
GTAGTTTCAATGTAGCTAGCTACTTTTTGATAGTAACTTGTAGTGTAGCTAACTACTTTTCCAAAAGGGTAGCTTGAATGTAGTTTAACTATTTTAACTTAAGAGTAGCTTGTAGCTTGTCAAACTACAGTTTCAGAGTAGCTTCCCCAACACTGCCTCTAATGTATAACAGTAAAAACATGGATTGCCAGAACATTCTGTCAATGGTGGGGAAATGACAACAATATAATTGTAAAACTAATAAAAAACAATTTCATGACTCCAAAACATGCTAAAATGAGAATGACTTTTTTTCAACATATTTCATATGATTTGTCATACAGAAATTTTTTTTATTTTCAATATACTTCAGATACTCCTGTGATCAATTGCATGTTACTTGAATCTATTATAATAAAAAAAATCTCTGTTTTTAAAGGGAGCAGTGAAGATGGGGAAAGAGAGTGAATCACCATACTGCCAACACTGAGCAGCACTGACAGACACTTATTTTTGTTGATTTTTTTAAATCAAGGAGATCACAATAAGAAGGAGGTTTTGATCTCTCTGGAAACCATTTTTGGATACCCTCAAAGACAGTGCCTCTTAATGTCAGCAAACACTTCAAACAAGCCCTTTCGGAAGGGTCCCAGAAAAAAAAAAAAAAAAAAAAATCATGATAAAATATTAAGCATATTATAAATTAAGCTTATTATAAATCAAACAGTTTGGATGGATCTGCTTAGTTTATATGGACCTACTGGAAACTGACTGTGACTGTTTACAACATCAGATACTGTATTTTTGGAAAGTGTTGAAAAGACGCTAAAGTTATCACTGCATCAAAAATTAAACAAGCAAAATGTAACAAAACTAAACTGAACTGATTTTTACTGTGAAATATCAATGCAGTGTTTGTCTATAAAAAGAGGAGTTTTAAAGGAAGAGGTTATTTAAGTGTTTTTATGACTAAATTGAAGTTCACGACACACAGCTGCCTTGTGTTTGTCACCTGCCTGAGAGTAGCATTGTGTTTTGGTGACATGGCATTCTGAAACCACTTTTATGATTTTATTCATAATCACATGTATTATTATCGAATCAATTTCTTCATGATTTGAATGCCTAGTGTGTAAGGTCATTTTGTTATTTATTTACTTATTCAGTGCTTCGATTTAAATAAGTTTACATTTTTTGCTATTTCCCTGTTCATAGCAGAAATCACTTTGAATATCTGCAGTTAAATCCATAAAATAAAAAAAAATTTAAAAAAAATTAATAGTGAAGTTTTAACATGCGGTAGAAAAGTAGAAAAACTCAAAAATAAAATATTAAACCATATATAATTGACAACCTATTATGTAATGGAGGATTTGATGATTATTTAATGATGTATTTAGGGTGACTACTAGTGAAGAGGGACACTGTGACTCAAGCATCATCATTAATATATTGTAGCCATTTGGATCATATAATAAAAAATGATCAGAAAGTGTTCCAATTTACCTGTAATCACCCTATTAAATGATGCTGTACATGCTTGCTACCTTTGGAGATTGAAGCCGGGTTGTATTATGATCAGGGTGTTAATCATATACTTAAGAGTGTTATTTATTAGTCAACATGTTTTATATTTCCTTGAACTTTGAAGAACAGATCAACGCTTTTCAGCATCGCAAGCAGGAACGCTTAACAGACCGTCATGTCTCGTTGTTGGACTTTATACAAAATTACTAGCTTATAAGAACAATTTAAACTGCTGAACAAAATGGACATATGATATTGTGATTTTTGTTCTCATATGATTGGGAAACAACACATTGGACGTGGTCAAGGAGGACGATCTGCTGATGTGACTGAGGACCGTGTACAGTACTGAGGGACTCCATGCTACCTGCACACTTCTGTGCGTCCGACCGAGCATAAAACTCAATACGCTTCTCTCGATATGTTCTGTTCGTTTGCCTGTGAAGGCGTTTATTCTATGTAATCGTCTAGCTTAGATTGAACTAGACAACAGTCTGTACTATTTTTGTATTGGATTCAACGATTTTAAACTGATAAAAGATCGAACACTTACCTGTAGGACAGCGAGAAGGGGAAAAGATGTGTTTTCTGCCAAAGAAATGTATGAGTTGATGTGGCACAAGCCAGATTTGCGTCCCGTAAGTTATTCTGATTCAGAGCGGCAGATTCACAGATTTTTGGGGGAAGATTGCCCGTACGATGGTTTTGAGTCACATAATGTTAAGCGAGAGTGTATGTAATTATGTTCCTCAAATGTGTCACAAATTTAGTGAGAAAAAATAAAACTATTCTGATTGACGGTACTCTCTTGCAGTTTTTTCCTGTACAATTTTAATTACAACACCGATTCCAAGCAGATTCAACATGACGAATGCTAGATGGCATCGCAACTGTATTTCATATTGATATTTATCATGTTTTATCAGGATAGATACACAGGTAATCTTCACAGACTGTTTTTTTAGTCTTTCTAAACATTATTTGTTTAATGTGATAGATGCAAGATGCAAATTTCCTGTATAGTCATACTCAATTTGATCATTCTCACTCTGTTCACACACAATATTTACATCATATACAATATAATTAAGAACACATAATCATTGGCTACATATTTTTATTTGGAATTTACTCTGGAAATCTTTTTCTTTCTCAGTTTGGGCTAATGAGTGAACACATGTGATGCTGAAAACCAATGCAGGAGATTGAATGAGAGAATAAGCAAGAGTGAAGATGTTTGTGTAGCAGTGTTTTAGAGTGTGGTTATTAAAAAAGTATGAATACTGAGTGGGTTTGTGAGGGGGAAAAGATAAAGCTAATGAAGAAGGCCATGTTTGAAGAACTGTCTTTGTAATAGACAATTTAATAGAGATATAAAATAGAGAGAAGAATCGCTTTATGCATCCTCTAGGCCAGGCTTCATCAAATCTTACCCTGGAGGTCCAATGCACTGCAGAGTTTGGATCTAACCCTAATCAAACTCACCTGAGCATGTTAATCAGTGTATAAGGATCATTAGAAACTCATAGGTAGGTGAGTTTTTTTGTTTGTTTTTTTTATCAGGGTTGCTGTGCATTGGACCTCCAGGCTAAGATTTGATGAAGCCCTGCTGAAAAAAAAAAACAGCATGCCGGTTAGGTATGTTTTGAAGCTGGGATGGTTTATGCTGGTTCTTTACTGGTCTTTAGCTGGTCGGACCAGCAAAGGACCAACTTAAAACAGCTCAAACCAGCATCCTAGCTTCAAAACATACCTAACCAGTAGGCTAGCTATATGCTTGTTTTTTTTCAACAGGGAATCTTGGCTGTTTGCTACTATAAGAAGTGCTGATTACAATGTGAAAAATTTCATCTTCTTTAATGAATCACCCTTAATTAAATTGTAATTGTTCATGATAAATACTTTAAAACGAGTCTGTCATATTTGACCAAAAAACATTTGTGTGTGACACGAACAAGCACCAGAATTGTGATAGTGATATTAAATTACAGTCTCTACAGTAAAATCTACCATCTTAGTACAATACTTAATATATCATATAAAATGTGTTTATATCAAGTGAAGAGATGCATTTCTGTTCAAATATCAATTCAAAACACACTGTCTCTCTTTTTTGGAGGCTGAACTTTGATTCGAAGTGCAGAAGACCTTAAACAAATGTATGATAGCAGGAGAGCAGAAGGTTTCTAAAACAAAAACATCAAAGAAAATAATCATGCTTATAATATTTGGTCATTTGAGTAGCTTTCCTCAAAGGACCAAACAGACATTTTTGAGATCTTCTAAAAAAAATAAAAAGTTCTTACTAAAGTTACATTTTATGTTTATATACAGTGGGTACGGAAAGTATTCAGACCCCCTTAAATTTTTCACTCTTTGTTATATTGGAGCCATTTGCTAAAATCAGTTGTTAATTTTTTCCTCATTAATGTACACACAGCACCCCGTATTGACAGAAATTTTGCAGATTTATAAAAAAACGAAAAACTAAAATATCACATGGTCCTAAGTATTCAGTCCCTTTGCTGTGACACTCATATATTTAACTCGGGTGCTGTCCATTTCTTCTGATCATCCTTGAGATGGTTCTACACCTTCATTTAAGTCCAGCTGTGTTTGGTTATACTGACTGGACTTGATTAGGAAAGCCACACACCTGTCTATATAAGACCTTACAGAGGTCATGAGGTCAAAGGAACTGCCTGAAGAGCTCAAAGACTGTGCCTTGCAATATAACAAAGAGTGAAAAATGTAAGGGGCTCTGAATACTTTCCGTACCCACTGTATATATATATATATATATATACATATACATACACAAAAAAAATGTTTCTTCCAGTCACAGATAGAAATCAAGCTTAAAATCGATCAACTATAGCAGCAATGGCAATACTTGAATGATCAGAGGTTCAGAGCATTGCCTTCTGTTGCTTTGACTGAGGATTGTGGGTAATTTGCTGTAAGAGGGTTCTGTACATTAGATCTAGTCCATGTGGCCTGCAAAAATGTGTTTGAAATACTGATGTCCTAATAAGGGAGTCGAGATCCAAGGTCTTCGGTTATAATGAGTTTGGGTTTCTGCTTGCTGTTGGAATGGCTTTGTCTTTGGTGAGATGTGAGAGCAAATGTGGTGAACTGGAGAGGATCCGTCACTCTGAGAAAAAAAAAAAAAAAATACAAACCATAACATCATAAAATGGACAGACGTTCTGTTCTAAGCATGCTTAAAAGTTATTACTAAAAACCTTCCATATGCAATACAGCATGCAGCAGGAATTATAAAAAGAAGGTTTGAAACCTAACACGTGAGGGAATATAAATGGAAGGCAATGAAAATTTGAAATTATTCATGCTTTAAAATCAGTCGTGCTGGTTGTAATTCAACTTCAGTCTCTTCCCCGAATCATTTGTGCCTCCGTGGCTGCTCAAAAGATTCATTTCAGAGTCACTATATTGAGAGTCAAGTCAGGAAATTATCACATCATTTTCTGCATTCAAATATGAAATTGTAAATTGAATTCTTTTGAAAGCTGGAGCTGAGGAGGAAAGAAACTGAAACTGAAATAAAATCAGGCCTAGTTATAACGGAGTTTGACGTGCTGTACATAAAATACAGACCCAAAAAGCATTTTGAACACCAATAATTAAATAATTGTTCAACCATGAAGTAGGCCTATTTGTTTTACAATAATTTTATATATATATATATAAAATAAAAATTCTGCTTATATATTTAATGTATTTACATTTGGATTATTGTGATAATTTTGGGCCCGTTTTATCATTCATGTTGTATTTAAGATATCCAGTGATGTCAGAAGGATGCTATTTTCTTTCAAAATGTTTTTTGTAGTGCTGGGCGATGATTAATTGCATCTGAAAAAGTTTTTGTATACAAAATATATGTGTGTGTGCTGTGCTTATTATGTATGTATTCAATATATGTTATGTTTATATATTAAATATATTTATGTATAATATAAATTATATGAATAAAAATATATGCATGTAAATATTGAAGTAGATACTGTATATATGTGTCTTTATATTTACATAATAAATATACAAAGTGCACATACATATATTATATAAAGAAAAACGTTTATTTTGAATGCAATTAACCGTGATTAATCATTACCCAGAACTAGTTTTTTCCCTATAAATGACATTAAAATGATCAATTATCGTGGAGATAAAACTGCATAGTTTACTTACTCAAAAGCGTTCAAATTCAGGAAGCGCACTGAAAAAATGAGAAAAGGCCCAAATTTGCCTTATTTAATGTAATGGTTATATGAAAAAAATATATATGAAAACACTTTCACAGAAAACGGTCATTAACATCAGAAGGACCAAACAATGGACATTAACTTTTTACAATGAATTTGTTAGATTTTTTTTTTTATGTTTGTCTAGTGTTATTAAAAATGTACAATTATAATAGACTACACTGTAAAAAGTCTCCCGTTTTGCAAGAATTTGTAAATATGCATTTTTGAATTTGAGTTTATTTGGCAAGTACTAAAAGAATCATGAAACCAGATTCATGAAATATTTTACAATTACTCTCCCTAATTTTGTGCCCATGCACATTAAACATAATGCAAGAACAGAAAGAGTAGTATGTTAGTGTCTGAACATTTATTTGACATAATTCAAAACCTGACCACTAAAACGAGTAGCACAGCGAAAGCTATGATTGTAACAGTCTTACATTTCAGATCGCTAGTGTCTGCAGTGATTGATCAATCTGAGCGTTACGACAACCACAAAAACTGCACAGATATGAAGATTAAAAGAAACTGTCAGCTGATAATTACAGATCAATTTAGAGACAAATGAATTGACAATCTCATACTCTATAACCATAAATGACTACACCGCTTTAATCTGAAGAAATGTTTATTCATTTTTCAGTAGAAGTAGAAAGTCACATGGTCATTTAGCAACATTACACTGTTCTGGTGTCGCCCCAAAATACATGCATATTGGAGTGGATATACTTTGCTGTACAATTATTGTACTTTCTCTCCTTTTACATCCAAAAAGTGGGCATTCCAGAAGAAAACGACATAAATATCATGACAGAGGCGGAGCTCTCTCTGAGCGTGGCGGCTGTACCATGGCCTTTATTCTAGTGCAGAAAGAAGAAACAATGGCACTGGCTTCCAGTCCTTGACACCTTACTGCTTTTGTCTCTAAATTCATCAAAACAGAGATGGAGAGTGTTGGCAAAGCTACAGCAAGACGTTGGTTTAGTTACACACAGAAAAAGACAAACAGTGCAAAAACAGAAACTATATCCGGAGGAGAGACAGACAGACACAAAGAACCTGGCAGGATCTTTGGTGCAGGAAAACATGAGAAAAGTAAAAGCAAGTGTACAATCTGGACGTCTCCACGCATACTTTGTGGTATTAATGAAGGTGCTTTTTATTTAATTGTGCATCACCTTCATGTACAACAATAAATCGAATTTATCGAAAATATAGAGCAGTGCACCTTTAAACAATTACTAGACCAGACAAGCAATGTGGTGCTTCTATCACATCAGAGAAACAACGTCTCTTTTAGAGCTTAATCAGAAGCATTTCGTTTTATGAAAAAGGCTATTTCAAAGCATTTAATCAGTTCCCTTTCATTACAACACTGGAACTAAAAGATTTCATCTTTCACTTCTGTGAAAAAGGCTAAAAAACTCACACAAGTGGTGTGTAAGTGTATTATAAGCATGTTTAAATTGATACTAAACAAAAGAGGATGGTATCAAATTTGATTATTGCTGTTTTTACATGTTTCGAATCTAAACGCTGTACAGGGATCCACAGGGATCTTGTTGAATCAAATTAAACAATGCATCCATGTCAAAAAAAAAATCATGTTTACAATTTAACATTCGATTATCAGTTTTAGTATTTACAAATATTGTGTGCTATGTACAAGGCACTGGATCACATAGATTATATTAATATTAAGACTTGGCACATCGTTAATATGGATGTACGACAGTAACACAAACACTGGTGCAGAAGAGAGAAAAAAATGCATTGGTCAAATTCTAAAATCTGATTGGACAGACTAAACATTCTACATAATAAATGTTTCTTGGCAACTGTAATCGGCCTAGATTAAAACTATATTGTTACTTCATTCATACAAGCAATGAGCCGCTCGTTACCGTGTGTTACTGTGATTTACCATGGTTAAGAAGGATACACCTCTCATCTGTGGAGAAATCACTAACACACAGCTTCTCACTGCTTATTGCTTCACCCGTGGATGGTGATGAGATATGGATATGTAGGTACCAGTTGTCTTTTCTTTCATGCATGACCCATGAATTCTAGAAACAAGCCATTTTTGGTGTTTATATTCAAAGAATTTGTTCCTAGGCTCTCAAACGCAGTCTTCACTTGAGACTCGGGGAAGGTCAAGTATGGACTGCACATGAAAGAACACGTCCTGCTCTTGATGCATTTAGAAAACAGATACTTCACCAAAGGGACTCCAGGTGAGATATTATAAAATCACAGATTACATCAGAAATATAAGCAATGAAATGGAAAAGCACTGCAAGTTGTGGGTAATTAATTACAATCAGTTTCGTTCAGTTGTACAGTGTGAAAGGAATAATTTAAAAACACCTGAATATATAGATTTTCTTTTAAAATATCCAAACTTACCAATGTACAGAATACGGTCTCTCTCAGCAGAGTTTCTATATTAACAGTCGTTTATACTTGGATAAACCCATCGCTATTGTTACAAACAATAAATGTAATCATATCACCACAATGGTTTCATTAAAGATTTTTTTTTTTTTTGTTCAACAAAAAAAATGATTTACTCGTCTTCATGTTGTTCCAAACCTATGTAACTTGCCTTTCTTCCACAGGAAAAAAAAAGAGAAAGAAATTTAGATTTCTGAGTTTTTCCCTCAAGTGAAAGTGAAAGCATATTGGTCACCATTCACTTATTAAAAGAAGGGAAAAAACATGACTTTGATCTCATGCTCCAAAGAAGAAAATGAAATAATAAAATCATGTAAACAACAGAATTTTCATTTTCATGTAAACTATTCCTTTAAATCCGTGGGCCCCTGGATGGCAAACGTTATGCATTTATACACTGTTGACATGTACATGCATGAAAGACAGGCAAGAGATACATAAAGACAATTCAACATGTTTACTGAAGTAAAGTTCAACATCCTCATGATAGGAGCGTATAATGAGGAAGGTCAACATGGATTACTCAGCATTCCGGTTCCGTTAGGCTGCTTCCAACTGGGATAAAATAAGGGAACTAGAAGGTAGGAAGGGTGGATCTAGATCCTCTTCCTCTGAGGGTGGAGTGAAGGGGGATGGATTGTTGAGAGATAAAGGAAGACAGAGGGTGGGGAGGGTGGTGTCTGTGTGTTTGTCTGTCCTCTCACACTGTCGAAATCAGTTTGCCCTCCGCACTGTGAAACAAAGAGAGGGAGATGCTGCCAGGTTGGCTTTGGACACAGACACATTGAAGCACAAACAGCATAAAGCACTGATGTTCAAGGAATAGTTCACGCATGATTAAAAAAGATTCAGTGAATAAGGGCTACAGCTTATTAGGAAAAAGATTCAGTTTCATTAAATAGGGTTCATGAGATTTATGAATATAGGGTAAAAGAGAACTTTTTTCAATTTTGGGTGAACTGTCCCTTTAATGTTACTGCTACTAACGCTAATCTCTATCAATGCATGTTACAAACATGTGATGGGCAGCATTTCCTACAAGTCAAGTGTAAACGACATGTAAACCAATCAAATGTATACTAATCAGAAAACTGAAAAAGCTTTAAGACCGACCCATACACATGTATTGTGAAAATGAAGCCCATTGTTATATATGCATCATGGAGGTCAAATCTAAATGGTGTGTGCAGGAAGATATAAAGTGAACTACAAGTATTGGAAATATAGGGGGTAGGATATGGAAAAATGCCTCTCATGAATTTCCCAAAAGAAATGAAAATTGGAACAAAGGATGCTAAAACACTAATTAAGATAAACACACATGGACAGCAAAAGCAAGAATGGAATGGGAACTGAAATATTTCAAAATATTTTTAGCTATGCCTACTTTAAACTGTGATGCTAAAGGAATTTGGCTGGGAATGGTCTTCCCCATAGATGACCCAGAAGGGTTTATTCATTTATTTTTTATATTGATGACACACAAGGTGCTTTGTACAAAACAAAAAAGTTCAAATTGATAAAGCATGGCTACAACATGTTGAAGAGATTGGCTCTCATCTATGGGAAAAGACCAAAAACAACTGACTACAGTATATTATTTCGAGGTTTATGAAACCCATTTAAACAATCAGAGGGTTCTCCCTTGTTCAATATGGGTTTAGGTGCCGTTTGGTCACCCGCCCACCTTATGTTTGGGCTAGACCTTCAGAAACGTCAGCTATGTTCGTCTGTTCCGGCTGCAGGTCAAGCAAACAAGACTTTTTTGCTTGCCGTAATCAAAATTGTGGGATTTTTTACATTCAAACAACAATAAGTCAAATAAAAAGAAAACAAAGAAAGAACTTACAGACAAACAGCTTTTTAAAATACTGTTTCTGTTCAGTTGGAATATGAGTAAGTGAAAACTTCTTACCTCGTCTGGAATCGAGACTCGTACTCCTCCAAACCTTGCTGTGAAGACAAAGAGAACATCTTTCAGTCATCTACTTTCCCTCAAATGTCCAGCAGACGGCAGTAGAAGACTGCATAACACTTATGAACTGCAGTATTGATGAAAGTTAAAGCATCTCTGCTGTAACCAAGAATAAAAAAGGAAGTCATTGAGTGCATCCTGAACCGGAACAATGGGAAGAACCAACCGAGCACTGACTGTGGGTTGAACAGAGAAACACAACCATACATGCCCTTTATATTCCAAGCAAAACGTATTAAAAAATATTGAATGCACTAAGGGAGGGACACTGGGGTAATAACGAGAGAGTTGAGATGAGATGTTTGTTGCTGGCTAGCCATTGCAAGTGTAATTATTTCAGTGAAGAGCAGTACACAAACATGTTTTTCATTCAAACCATTCTTAAAAATAAATGATGTTTTAAATTCCAAAGACGCCAACAGCTTCTATAGCTACACTCCTGCTGAAATCCAGGTTGAAATATTGAAACCAATACATTTGAAGAATATCTTAAATGTTCAGAGGCTGCTGTATGTATCTGTACCTGGATAAAAATGTCTTTAATTTAAAGTGAAGACCTCCACAGACAAATACTTCCCACCCCAAACCCATCTATTTGTAAAGGTCTCAAAATGTTTAATCGAACAGGACAGGTCCTTTCTAATGTGGGCTCAGGCTGCTGAAATAACACAGGTAGAAACTGATCTCGGTTTAGGGTAATGTCCTGGAACGTCCTCTATGCGGTTAGCTGGAGATTGGGCTGCATTAATCGAACTGTCGCCCCGCTATATTTCAGCATGTCTGATAAATGTCTACGTAAGGTGATTAATACTTCAATACTATTAACATTTTTATAGAAAGCTATATTAATATCTCCATACATCTGTCAAGGTTAATCATTTTGTATTGGATGTAGAATGACACCGCATTCTTCTTGTCTGAGGTAATCCGAAGCTTATTCTTCTGAGCGCGTCTTCTTGAGGTAATTATTAGTCACAGCGC
>JAUCMS010000019.1:11507249-11523449 GCA_032357445.1 Enteromius radiatus | reverse complement strand
ACACTTGATTTCTATAAGAAGTAGGAAACGATGGTGTTTGAGACTCACAGTATTTTATGTCCATGTACTGAACTGTTATTATTCAACCATGCCAAGCTCAATTCAGTTTTCCATTCTATGGCATCTTTAAAATCAGGAAAGAATCTGTATTTAATTTGATGCAAATATCAAAGGTTGTGAGGGACAGAATACATCCAGTTTGTTGTAGAATCACATCTTATTCTCAAATAATGTTTTAGAGAGTTTTGAAGTATGCAAACAAAGAAACTTGCTGCGTTGCACATTTGTTTCATGCATTGTTGCATTTCAGAACGCTGCAATTATAAGATTGCAATATCTGTTCCAATACTGGATTGCCCTGTACTGGAAGAGTAATTTAATTTTTACATTTTAGATTACTTTTTCTAACTTTAGTATTAATCATTAAAACAATAAAATGTAAGAACACAGCAAAAAAATTTAATATTTAGCAAATCACAAAATCAATATCCATTTTTTAATTACAAAGTACACACATTGTAGCATTTAAAATTATTTATTTAGACAAAAAAGGGTACCATTTAATATCAGCCATAAAATTCAAATAGGCTTATCTGTATCAGAATTGTAATACTGGTGCATCCCTATCTGTTACATTACATAGTGAAAGCACACAAGCATTGCATGGCCACAGGTACTTGTATTGTAAGATCTGCTTCTGGCCTTCAATCCCTAACAGCCTCAATGACATTCACATCAAATTCAAAATGCCGTATGACCATCCCAATTCAATGCAGTGGGAGTGTTTGGGGTGGAGGTGGTAAGGCTACACCAATGGCAGCCAAATCACGTATGAATGTATAGACTTATTTGCTACTGTCCGTGCAAATCCTAGGCTCAGGATAAGGTGCGTCCTGGTTGTGAGGGATTAGAGGGGGAAATCTGGGGGCTTTGGTGCTCCAGCGGTTAGGCTGAGTGGTGAGGGGTAAAGGACCGAGACAGGCAGCAGAAGGAAAGAGGATTACAGAGGTCTGAAAAATAGGGCAGAAAGTCTCTCCAACCATCTCTGAGGAAACATTGATCAGCCACAGGAGACAATCTGAAGCTTAAAACCACAGAGAAGCCCAATCTAGACCCAGTTATCACATTGTAAGTTTATGGGTGATGTTCTCTAGCTTCCTTGCTGACAAAAGTCTCCACTGAATAAAGATGTTAAAGTCTTTGGCCACTAATTATTCTTATTCTAATTATTTTTTTAACCTCCTAACCCTTCCAATCCTTCATTTCTAAGAGTCCTCCAACACAGTCCTGTGCACAAAACATCTCAACATTATCATCTATTCTAGTGCATGCAAATAAACCCCCTAAAATCTCTTCATCCCTGTTGAACAATTGCAGCCAATGTTTCTTTTTTGTACTATGACATTTTAATGATCTATTAATTTCACTATTGGTTTCTTGCATTTGCCAAGCAGGCCAAAATCTTGCAAATGCCCAGTGGCCACCATCTGCACTATTCATTAGTGGGTACTGTGGAGGGTTTCCACTTTGCTGCCTGCAAGACCTGGCATATTTACAACTCCAGCAAATCCCCATGATGGATTCTGCGAACCTTCACTGCTGCAGCCAAGGCTGATCTGCAAGGATGGGAGTGCAAATTTCTCTCGAGTTGGGTCTATTTTTAACCTTATCTATCAGACTTCACACTCTCGCACACATACACACACTCTCATGGTCTACCCTCTAGAGCGTTGGTCTTTTTCTTGTATTTTCTGCCTCATAAAATATTCGATGAAGTCTGGAATGGTGAGGAAAGTGATTGGTTCTCTGCAGTACTTGGCACAGTGCAACTCTACAGGGATTCAATGCTCATCAAAGCCTCTGCCTTCTCCGTGGAGCTAAACTGAACCCAAGAACTCTGTACACATTATACCTTGAGATCAAACAACGTGACAGCAGTATTTACCTGAATATAGTGCAAATGTTTAAAGCTGTAAAACACCCTAACGATGTATCTTAACTAATAAAAGTGATGCATGATTTCAAAGTTCTTTCATATGAATCTGAATTTTCGTAACCTGCCACAATCTGTTTAATCTGCTATTGTTTTTTTCTATTTCTACAGCATCCCGCCAACTAAACCTCACACAGACTGAAATCTCACTGGACCGAAATACTACTCCTCATACATATTAAACATCAAATATGAATGAGGAGAGACCGTGCAAGTTTAAAATGGGATTTTATATCGGATATTCAATAACAAAAGGAAAACCACATACAAAATACTAGCTTTGTGTTAGTTTTACACTAGAGTAATAGAACTAATGTTAGATCTAATGTCTGGTTTTCATGTTCGTCATACACATATAAACTGTTTGTCATTGTGTTGCATCGTACCTGGTTAGTTTTTTTAAGAGTGTTACATGTTAAAAGTGAGACATTGTTAGTAAATTGTTATTTCCAGAATGAAGCATTGTAAAAGAAAGAGGCGATGTAGAAAAGGACATTTAATTGTTGCCCTGAACACCAGATACCTGTTCTACCTAGCATTGTAATCGTCATACTCCGTCCTCGTAGTGATGTATCATTCTTGTCCTGAATATACATCTTCCCTGCTCCCTTTTTTGCTCCCTTCGTGGGACTGTGTCTGCTCCCAAAGCTCTCTCTGGCCTATTTAAGCCTGTCCTCTGTTCCATTTTACTCTCCCTTCTTCCCAGTGCATATTTTTGCTCCGAAATGCCTACATCTTTGTCCTTGCCCAGTCAACATCTCGATAACACACATGAAGGTCCGCACACGTAACAGAAATACATCATCAGTTGTCATTGGTTACATGTATGTGACAGCCCTGGAGATGCAACATGCATGAACCGGATGGATGTTTAGGGGGTTTCAGGGTGCAAATGGATTTAGACATTTAACATTCTAAGACATCATCACTACGAGAGAACAAAAAGTCGTCCGCCCCACAAACAAAAACACTAATTCTTAACAAACATTCAACAAACATTTAAACAACATTCTATGCAGGAATTTGAGTTTTTATATTAGCAATAACAAATCCCAGATGCTAGTCACAAAGTTGTATGCAACCAAGGAGCAGCGCTCTCGGTAAGCATGAATTTCAAGCAATTTCTTCTCATAAATTACAGCAGACCTATGAAGCAAGAGCTGGTTCATTGCCTGCAAGAGTGATAATGAACAAGCCACTGATGTACTCACTGGAGAGGGCCTTCTCGTAAGTCTTCCCCATGGCAACAAAGTTCCTTAAGCAAGGGTTGAACTGCTCCATGATGGACTGAAACAGAAATAGCACAGCTTTAGTCAGCAGTCATGATTTAGCGGGCATTCTCGTCACTACCAAAAGCACAGATGGGACAAACGGATAATTAAACTTCTGTTTCTACAAATCTATATTGTTTGTCTTTTGGGGACAGGTGTATAGGTCTATATGAAGATGCAGTGCATTTGCAGATACCAAGAAAAGATGGATAGAGAAAGCAAGAGTGAGCCAGAGCTCTCACGCCCCCACCTTTCAGAACCTTCTCATTAGTGGGACTTGGGGGCATCATGCCAGCTGGGATTTGCCGCTCCTTTGTTGCTGGTGGGCAAAGGATTGTGGGAGTATGTGGAGATCTACCCACTGCCTGACTCACCTAATCCAACACTTAGAGTTGCCCTTTAAAATCTATTCATTTCTGCTGAAGCTCCTCTTTGAGGAGACTACTTCTCAAAAGAGCATTGCTGCTCCATTCAAAGTAAAATCGCTTGCTATATCTCGACTTGACAAATTTGTTCCGAGAACATTTTCATGTTATTCCGGCTTCATTAAGACTTTGAAAATAACAGGGCAGCATATAAAGAGACAGAGGAAGCTTTCAAAAAGACAGAATCTAAGAAAGTTGAAGAACAGGATGCACAAAAAAACAACAACAATAAAGCATTGTTCAATATATACTGTGGCAGCTGTTGAGAGGGAATGAAGCTATATGAATGAAAGTGTCTGTATTCTAGATTTAACAGAATCGGAGTGGAGTTGTTTATGAACTCAATTAAGGTTGAGTTCTGTAAACTGATTGCTTGGGTATATCCCAAATCCCCCACCCTGTGCTCCAGTTACAATGAAAGCAGGTTTCCAGTGAAAATGAGGACAAAGAAACACTTCTTCAATATCTATGTTGCTGCAATGCAAACTGAGATATAGATGCCTCAAGAAATATACTGCTGATATATTACAAATGAGTTTTTTTGTGTTAAAACAGCAGTCTTTTCAAATATTTTGTCAGATTTGCAATCATTCTGCTATGCTGATTTGGTTCTCAAGAAACATTATCTTCATACTTTTGAAGAACAGTGTATTTTTATCATTACTATATATACTTATGAATATACAAATATGTGCGGAACACAATACTGATAAGCTGAATAATGAGAGCAGAAGCAGACAGGACAAGTAAATCAGCCTGAAATAAATAATTCATAAACATCCGTGTCTTTCTCTCACTGTCCCGTCTTATCTAACAACATCTCAACTCACAATTATTTCTTATGTAATTCATCATCTGCTGCATGCAATCATACAGCGGAGTCTATCCAGCTGTACTAATCTTCGTTATAAAATCCTTATAAAGGAAAAAGGAAATGCAGACCAACAAATAAACAGCAACAGAAGAGATGAGAAGGAAACAAAGGCATTGGATAAATTCATGGTTGGGTGCAAACACAGCTGGCACGTTTTCATCAAGGAAGGAATTACACAAACACAGTGTGAGAGGTCTCACTGCACCACATTCCTGTGAGATGAAAGCACACGATCGCATTCATGAGGTGAAATATACGACTGGTATTCATACAACGACCAGGGTGCGGTTTGCAGGTTTTGGTAAAAGTGTATAATATCTGCCCATTTTAATGTCCACTATGTAATATCATTAACTTAAGAGCTGTGGTTAAGCATGACCAGAATGCAATGCACTGCAAACCTTAAAATTCTATATGTATGGGAAAGCCTACAAATCACTAAGCCAATAAATTTAACCAAACTATTTTTCTCTCCCCAACAGTTTCCAGAGAGCTCTGTCCTAGAGAAATCAGCATTATACATGAATCATTGCCAAGCTGATGTCCACCCAACATCTAATCATTAAAAGCATTAAAAACACTCCACTGGGAAAACTCTCTTTCCTTGATTAGTCCCTCAGCAATCAATCTATGTTTAACAAGCATGAACGAGAGCAACCAAACCCCCGATTAGGTGTCATTTTCATCTCAGTGCAGTTCTGCCAGACACTAAACACAGATTACCATGTAATTTTTCAGCACTTCATTACAGATATGTTCATTGGGACATAATTAATAGTCTTAACTAATGAGCGAGTCTTCACATTAATGCATATTCTATCAGCGGGACCTCGTTCAAAAAACAGCTGGGGGAATTTCACGCTCTCCCTGAAATGAAGGTGTGCTTACATATTACACGATCAAATACAGCACTAAATATGAGTGTGTTTTTTTTAGACAATGCAGGCAATATATAATTTTCCCTTTTATATAAAATAGAGCAAAGGACCAAGTGAAGCATCATTTCAACAGTCTGTTAACAGCAGAAATGCCCAGGCTATTTATTGAACTTTACCCTTAGAATGCCTTTATAAACCAAGTTTAATATAAAAAATAAGGAGCCTTTGAGAATATACATTAGTCCTTGACAGATTTTCTGTGTTTACATGCACAGTTCGATTTCTTCATGGCAATACATTGAGAACGGTTAGTATTTGTTGAACTAGCAGGGTTGTAAACATGGCTCATTTACCACAAACACACCCTTATACATCAACACCTACAAACTTGGCGCTATATAAACCTGCTACAACACAAACCTGTGATGTGAAACTAATGCAGCCGGAGTCTCAGACAGCTTGGAAAAGATTGATGAATGCAATCAACTCTTGCGTCTGTGTGTGTGTGTGTGTGTGTCAGTCCAATAACAATCTATGCCTCAATGCCAGGTGGTTAAACAAAAGTGCCGTTTTCATCTTTATGTCTTCAATATGCATAGTAAAACATGGTTAAAGCAGCCGTGTGGCCACTGATGTAAGCCGCAGTATGGTGAAGACTTCCTGCTGTCCAGCGTTATGTAATGCTCTTGAGTCCTACAGCCTCAGGACAATTGAGAATGGAAATGGATAATGATGATGTGTATTAATCAGTGTCTGAATAGGTTTTTGAACCCATATGCCAGGGTTGATTTTCAACAGCTAACCTTCAGTTCAAAGCACTGCGTTGCACTGTCAGTTCATTTGATTGTTCGATGCAGGAAATGACCTGAAATTAGAATGATATACAGTGCACGCAAACTTTTGGACACTTACGTGACGCTGTACGAATGTCATTTTTAAAAGAACTCTATAATTTCTAAAGTCACAAATGCGCAACTTTTTACCATTATTCTGCAAGTATATAGAGAACCAAAAACTAAACGTGGGCAGGAAGTTTCGCAATAACTACAAGCTCAAGGTGACCCTGACTTAAACTACTGCATGTATTTTTCCAACTAGACACGCTTTCGCTTGTTCAGAAGGACACCTTGCACCCTGAAACAGTGTAATTTACATATTGTAAGATCTAGTAAACAACATTTCCACTTTGTCACACACACACACACACTCTTTCTAAGGGATGTAAAAGCGATATGCTATACCTTCTACATCTCATGAACAGAAACTTCATCAATTCTTGTTTATCATGCAAAACGATTATTTAAATACACACACAGTATATACACATATATTGTTCTTTCCAAAGATATTTAGTATAATTTGAAATTCACCCTATATAATTTAAAGATGCATGTTAATGATTTTTTAACAATTCATACATGCATATGCATATTCCACGTAATTATTTATCATAATAAATAATAAAATTGATCTTCTGGTGAAAAGACTGGGGACATACAGTATGCCTGACATTTCCAATAATTTCACCCTCTAAAACCCCGCCTGTTTCCTAAAATTGATAATCTTGCTAGCTCGCATTCAGCTGATTGCCTCCATCCATTCAACAATCAATTGACAGTCGAAGTCCTATCTAACATTTTTTCTTTTTCACTACTGTCACTTTTTCAATAATTTCACTCATACATATGTCACATACTGACAAAAAGATCTGTCTTTGCTTCTATTTTGTCATGACTTTAAACTATTGGGATTTAACCACTTCCTTCATAAAAAAGAAACCACTGATTTGAGATCAGTTTTACCATTTTAATACACTACAACACTAAAAACAAGAGTAATCGACTCTGATCTGGGTTCTGGGCTTTCTGCAGAGCCTGCCTCCATCTTCCCACATGGACAGAGATCTTTATGTGTCCACTGCGGATGCTGCAAGTCATTTAGTTACAGCTGTCTCACTCCTACAAGCCGCCCTGGTGCTCATCTTACCAATTTCCATTTCAGATGAGGCTGTCTGTGTGGGTGTATGTGTGCCTGCGCAAGTTCACCGCGAACATCAGCACTGTGTGCATCCCACTTCAGAGTGAGCTTGGAGAGGTGAGATGGAGAGAGAACGACTTCCTTGCCCATATATGGTTGCGTTGGAATTCCCCCCGCATTACTCTCTGCTACAGTGCATTCCTATTCCCCGCACGTTTGGATCGAACCATTTGATCGAAGCAGGAGGGTGAGTTTGTGCAGCTAGAGCTTGTTACCTCTGACTGAAGGAACACTGTGTCCCCCTTCGTTCCAACACCTTAATCCATTCACAGGAACGCAGATGACAAATGAGTGAATCACGATTTCAGTTTCAGTGAAAGGAGACAAAGATGAATGCGGCTGAGATGCATGTGCTGCTGCACGTGTCTGTGTTTAATGAATGTATATAATAGGCCTGTGTGTATGTGTGTGTGTGTTGCTGCACAGTTTGGTCTCTCTGCTCGTGAAGCCTCCCGTGAGATCTCGAATGAAATGTCACAGCAAAGATTCCAGCATTTCCAAGTTATTACGGTCAAAGTCCATTATGATTTGTTTCAATTGTGAGGTTTTCATGAAAGTTAAATTCTTATTACTGTAATGCACAAAAAAATTCTTAATAAATGATTGCTATAATAATTACTGTAATATACTATAATAATAATACTTTAATACTGTTTGTAATAATTTAAATAAGCATGAATCATGTATAATTATATACCATGACATGCAGTTGTATTTTATATCTATATACATGCAAATTTAATTTTTTAGATTTATTTATTTCTTAATTTCATTTATTGATAATGATAATGATCATTATTTATACACTTTTAGTGTGGTATATTATTTCAGTATATTCAGTATATATTTTTTTGTATAGCGAATTTGAAGCTAAGCTTATAAATTGTATGCAAAATATATTTTTGAATTTCTTTCTTTTGATTTCTGCCTGAAATATGAGCTTCACTCTGCTAGACTGCTACCACATCATTTGCAAGGTGAATTTGCAATTCGTGGGATGATCAAGACAAATATAGAATCTCATTACTGTAACCTTACACATTTGTTCATTTGGGACATTGTAATAGGTTTCTCTCATTCCTTGCCAATTCCATCCTCCGTTCTTACACTGGTACCCACTCAAACCATTCTGCCTGGCAGGAATCACAGTAGTAGGCCCTATGTTTGCCCTGCCAGTGCCTATTCATAACAGGCATGACAGAAACAGACCGCTCTACAATCACATTATATCCATCATGGCTGCCAAAGGACCACATTAGCTCACATTGAAATGAGGTGGGATGGACCCAAAATATTGTCACATAAGCATATCACCTTTGGGTTTGAGACAAAGATATCACAGTCCTGTAAATAAATATCAAAAGATACGTACTGAAGACATATCAAAAATACTTTGCATTTTGTACCATTAGATATTTTCTATCAATAATAAACATGGAGTGGATTTCAACAATAGCTGCTGTGAAAAGTGCAAAATGTTATTTAAGCCATTGTTTTAATGAATTCCTTTATAATCACTCAGATTTTAGAGGCCATTAAAGTCAGTATGATTATAAAAGATTTCATTAGAGCACACAGATGTCTCTGTTAAGTGCTTTAGGAGTCTATCTGTGTGATTTTTATGTGAAAGTACAAAAACATTTTGTGCCTGTGAGGACACAATAATCTGATGTGCTGCTGGCAAAATAAAATCTTTCCCTCCTCTTTTTCTCATTCACTCTTTCATCACTGACATTCAAACAGCTGGCCTGCCTCTCACCTACAAATCACACAGAAAACAGTACAGTCTCTCTCTCCATCTGGGTGCACACATAAAACTCTTTAATCTGGTTACTACTAACCCTTAGCTTTAACCACAACACCACATCAACAGAAATACAATCTCATGTTACTAACTAAAAGCCCTTTGACTTCAAAAATGCTAACTATATTAGTGTCCACACCCCAACAAAAGATAATGGTCTGTTCATTATGAAGTTTTTTCGTCTCATGCTTTAAATGCTTAAGCGATGCAAGATGGCTTTTGATTGGTTGTCAGTGTTTTCATAATTCATCAGATAGATTTCTTTTCTGAACATATCATTCTAATTATTGTCCATTGGTGTGAATGACACTTAAGCCTAGACATAGAATTATTAGACTTAACCATTTAATTTGCCATAAAGTAGATGCTGGTAATTGCTTAATGGCAGGTCTGCATGTAAGGCAGCAAATGAGTGCTTAAGAGAATGACAATCAAACCAGGAGCACGGCATGACTCACATCTTATTTCATAAATGATGTTATTATGATGAAATAAGAAGTACAAAAATATGCTGACTTTAAATAAACATGTACCTTGACTTAGTAGTTTGAATGACAAGATCTGTTAACCGGCCAGTCAGAAATTGTTCACGGTGATCCAGATTAATTTACCTAAACATTATCCAATTTATACAGTAGTCATTACAGGTTAGAACCGTTTGGATTCATAGCCAATACATTCTGAAAATGTATTTTCACTGTTAAAAAGCAACAACAGAGGTCACTGTGCTTTTCAGCAAGAGTCCAGAAAGCAGGACATAAATTAATAAATAAAACATGGAATAATGAAGGAAGGTGGCACACTCATAATGCGGCCATCTGTAAGTACCAGCTTTCTGCATAAAGTCGTAAGCTTTGCCCTTTATGGTGCTGTTATGATCTACTTGTCTCAACTAAGAATCCCATTCCCTTTAGAGGTACACAGACAGTCAAAAACACAGACGCAAACACACAGTCCAACAGCTTTCGCCCAACATGCTGTTAAGCTACCATCTGTCTTGTATCTGACAGCTTACGGCACAAAAACAAACAAAAAAATAATTATTTAGGACGTTTTTTAATGACATCTATATTCTTTTAAGGCTCTCCAGATGACTTGGAGTAAGATAAGAGGAAAAGTTGAAACTAGGACTTGTTATATAACGCCAAAACCATGGCGCTAGGGGACAAATACTGTGCTTTTCTAATTGCTATGCATATGAATCAGGCAATCAAAACACACTTTAAGAAAGAAAAGCCAATTGACCTCACCCAAAACTTATAGCAAGCCTACAAAGAAATCCTGTTCCGCCCTTAAAATCCACTTTATTGTTTTGAGAGCACACACCTGAACACAAAACAAACACACACATAGATCATGTTGATTTTAGAACAAATTAAACAAAGGTGGGTGGCAACAAAATGTTGATGTCATTAAATATGACTTAAAGGTGATCTGAAACTACCCCCATCTTTTTGGAGGGGAAAAGGGACAAAAGTATTCCTCTTTTAATTCAGCCTGATATCTACATTAGTAGAAGTGCAGTCCAGTAAGAGGCCAGTTCAAGCGTGGACATGTGGTCAAGGTGTGGGCAGTGCAGTGTGGTACGACGGAAACTGCCTCCAACAGATGACAATATCTTCGAGGTCTGACTGTCCTACTCACCGTGGGCACACACAAAGCTGAACTCACTCACAACCCCTACGCTCCGGCAGAGGCACATTCTCACAACCAGACCGTTTGGTCTGCGAGACACTACCCACACACACACACACACATGCACACGGAGACAGAGGCACATGCACGTACTGACACACATACTCCATTGGCCCGTGAGACACTGCCCACATACACTGGCAGATGCAGGCTGAGTCACTCGTAAGTGCAGACGGGTGGATTTGAGCTCCCAGGGTCCTGTGGGATTACTAAGCAGCTGCCAGGCGTACACACAAACATACATATCGACACACTTCCAAATCACACATGAAGTTGGACAAAGAATTGCAGACAGATCGAGTGGATAAACTCGAGAAAGAATTCCACTCAAAGAATGGCAGATTTCCACAAAACTGACAAGTCTGTCATTCAAGCTCTACACATGCTTTGCACCTTTCGTGTTTGTTTATTAAACAGTTCTGCTACACTTAAGACTGTATAAAACTACAGTATGTTTCTCAACTAGATCTGCATAAGGAGCTAGTCTGTACTTTGCAGCAAAATTTGCTAAATTGTTTATCATACAAAAGTAACCCAACAATATGCAATAAAAAAGAACATTAGTTCAAATGGTTTAAGTGGAACATGGAATCTATCAAAGCTGGCTACTTCTAGCAAGAAACAGATGAATTTGTGGCTAAATATTTGTTATTTTTCAAAAAATTGGGTATATAACATTTGGTTGACTGAGTCATTTAACATCATATGCTGTTCAAGTAGCCTATAGGTGCAGTTAATTTCAAGCAATGTCTCTGTATTTTACCCAGACAAAATATTTGCAACTGGTAAACTGTCCATATTGCTGATTACTGTAAACCTGTTGTAGCTCATCCATACTGCATGCATGAAATGAGACAATTCTGCAGGACCGTGGGCGTCCAGGAAGAGTTTTACCAGACTCTCAACCTTTGATGTCAACAACTAAAGATACAGGGACCATTTCCTCTGCCCTTTTAAAAGCTGATAAGACTATTTATTTGCCCATCTCGATGATGAATGATAACCTTAGATTGTATTTTATAATTTGCATTTTCATCCTGCTGTCTGTGACAGAACAGACCAGCATTTCTGGGTCACGACCCTCCAGTTGAGAAGCGCTAATGTGAAAGATGAAGCTTGATGCTGTCAAATGGCCCACTAATTCATTCTTCTATCTGCGAGTGCAGTTTATCGCTCTGCTGCATCCGCTGTCTCTTTATTTCTTATAATAGAGAACCCCACTGTGGCCCCACAATACCCATAATTATACAAATCACAGAGCCTAAAGAAGCCAAGAGACCCAATGAGAAATGAATATCCTCCCACTTAGAGTCTGAAAGGACAAAACAAACTCAATGCTCAAAGCTAGAAGTAACATTGGTCATTACTTGAGTTCCAACGCTACGGGACATTGAATGATTCACATAATGATTCCTAACAGAGGTTTAAATTCATTTTTCTTTGAGCTGGCTACCACTGATTACTTTCTAAAGTGTCTTAATATAGGTTTTGAAGTAGTCAATTCTATGGCTTCATCCTACTTACAATCATCCCATCTATGAGAGAACATTGAAAATGCATAAGCTTGATGTCTTTAGTTAATCCAAAAACAATCAATCAAATACAATCCAGCAGAAAAAAGTCAAATTTTTTTTAATAAAAGGTCACAATATTGGAAACGGTTTCACTGTAAATACTCTAAAACTTTTGCCTTTGACAAGAAGATAACACTACTGCATGTAAAATAATCCTGAAGGAGGATTATGCGGTCAAGAAACGCCCAGTTATTAAGCTAAAGCTTTTCTTTTGCCCGGTTACACAACTTTTCTAAGCTCATGAAAAATGTATCTCCACATTCAAAGAAAGACTTACAGCAAGGCAACTAACTTCCTTCTTCAGATATTATCATGACTTGACTTCAGCCTCACATGAGCCTGTCCAAGTTATGTACCTGTTAGTTAGTTTACATACTGTATGCACTCCTGTCAAATGTGGTTTCCATTTCCTTATTAACATACAGGCACATGTTTGACTAATCACATGTTTTTTTTCTAAAGCCTGTAATTATATACTATACTATACATATCATAGTACAGGTATGCAAGCATACACACACACACAAAAAGTATAATTAATTCATATTATATAATATATATTATTATTTATATATATTATACCAAATAAATTATTTATATATTTTATTATTATATATAGAAAATTATATATAATATATTGTTTTAATATTACCTCATGTTATTTATTATTAATTTTAAAAAAATACAATAAAAGGAGTTTTAAAATGAAAAAAAATTTCCCCTTTTTAATCTATTAAGTATTTGTCATCCATGCATAGGATGAAATGTCTTGCATATGCCATAGTGTCTCATTTTCACACATCACATTAAAACAGCACCTTAAAATGAACATTTTCTACATGGTTTGAGGCAAAAACACTCTGTTTTCCTCTCTGACCCCACCAAAAAACGTCAAAGCTCAGAAAAATGCCGTCCCTGTCCATGTAATAATAGTGTCCCTTCATTCTCCAGCCAAAGATATTAGCTCCATGGGTTGGAATTAACAGCCTAAACATTAAAGTCCTTTAACAGATGTCTGCAGGATTGAACTAACACGCTTCACTGGGTCAGTCTCAGCAGCCACCAAGGTTTAGTTTGGTGAGTCAGGTGGTTTCAAAGAAGTACGCTACAACAGACGTGAGCTCCACGAGGGAAATGCTGGCAGAGAAAAGAAGTAAATGGACGTTCATATGCGTGTGCTTTGAGGATCCATGGAAGTGCATTAGTCACTCTTTCCTGATGGGACTCAAATATGCTCCATCTGTTTTACACAATCAGTTTCATACCACATTACCAGCCGAGAACTCATTTAGAGCAAAACAAATTACATGGTTACAAACACACTCACACTAACACCTTCAAAGCCAGGGCAAACAGTTATATATCAAGCTTTTAACAAATTCCAAAAATGAAGGTGCTACAAAAGTAGAAGAACTAGAAGAAACGTACAGTAGTAAACTATCGAAATGTGTTTATTCTCTATGCATACAACTGATGAAATCAGACTAGGCACCCGAAACTCACGTGTCCCAGTGAGTTACAGGACAGATTCAAATATTTGGCTAAACTGGTTCTACACTGAAACCAGCTATTTCTACTTTTAATTACAGGAGCCTAGTTTGCATTATTTAAAGAGACAGTTCAATATCTAAAAGAGTCTCATAATGAGTCAACGAAGCCATTCAGCTAAAATGCAATATAAGTGATTGGTGAACCAGGCTGTCAGTCCGTCATATACTGCCTACGATTTCAGCTTGTGTCTCAGAAAAGAAACTGACACGTTTGTAACAGCATGAGGGTGAGTAAATGATGACAGAACGTTCATTTCTGAGTGAACTGTTCCTTTAAGCAAGTTATTCTTTAGCAAGCAACTTTTAAAAATGAAAACCTTTACATTTCAATTTTATAACATGTATGAATGTGGCATAGAATATATATAAGCCTATATATAGAAATTTATTAGTCTAATGCGGAGAAAATTTAAATATAAAACTGTATAAGGCTGCCTATAGGCTGAAATAATAATGAAACTCACCTTATAGACATTCTCCGTTATACGGTGCACCTCGTCGGTCCGGGACATTTTGGAAGCTTGAGTCAGAACCATAGACGAGAATTTGAATTTCTACTGCAGGAAAATGTTTCCGAGAAAACACAGGAGGAGGAGAGGATGAGAAGGAGGAGGAGAAGACACTGTATCATTCAAACAGAGTGTCAGAGGCAGAGGAAGATGCGGGAGCTTTTATATGGAACTCTCTCACTGATGCCCACGCGCAGCCGCCGGAGTGGCGGGAATCCACCGTACGCGTTTATCCTCGTCACTGGAGCTGAGCTTGATATTCAAACGGACTCCGCCTCTCCTCTTTCACCTTCCAAGAGCTGCACGACGCGACGGAAGAGCTTCCTTGGTAATAATAGGAGCGTTCTTGTGAACACAGGACGCGGACAGTGACAGAGCTGCGGACGTGAGATCATTTACTACAGCATTGTGTCGAGTGCTTGCAGTGTATACTGCTGTAATGGTAATTGGTTCAAGTTCAAGCTAAGCTGTGTTGAGGGAGGTCAGGAACAGTCTGTTCCTTAACGTTTGTAGTCTTGAATCTACTCCGTCCGTAGTTTTCAATAAACATTGATTAATGTCTTTAATCATTTTTCTTTTTTTTTATCAATATTATTTTTTTCATCAGGAGGACATTAGGCTACTTTTTATAAAAGAAAATAATCCCCAGTAGCCTAATAACTTAATTCAGCAATTAAATAGACTTGTAATTCTAGTCATTTTATTCATATTTTTTATTCACACAGTTATTCATTTATTAGCCTAGTGTAAATGACTAAGTTGACAAACTGAATGAAAAACATGCTTTATTTTTCAAAGTGAAGGCAAATTAACCCTCGCTCACAAACCAGACAGAGGTACATTCAGTTCTCTTACAAATAAGTTTTGTTCATGCCTAAATCAGTGACTCATTCAGTGAAATAGTAGGTTCATTTTAAATTCTCCTTTACAACCTGCCCTTCAATGCTATTTTTTAAATATGAATAATATTTAATATTTATCTGTGGAATAAAATGTATTTTGAAAACGCCAAAGGTAAGGATGTTCAAATGAAATTAATAAGAAAAGACATTTACTCCTTTATTCATTTCTCAATCGAGTCATTAGAGACATTTAATAGTATTTTTTTTTTTATTTTGTTTTAAATCTGGATAGATTATTGCATTTGTTGTTTTGAGAAACATTGCTTCATGGTTGTATTCCCAGCATCATCATGACTACATCATCAGTACAACTATCACCCAAAGACTGGAGGAGGATCAGATGAGATGAGTACAGCAGTGGGCACTGCGCAATTCATGCGTGGGTCTGTGCCTGACTGTGATGTAGGCAGGGAATCCTTTATGTAGCCTATCTCTCAGCAGCTCCTGCCCACACCACCAACACACCATTCCCCTGCTGCATTCTCCCTCACTGTACTATCATATAATGGAGAACTACGACTACACACAGGATTGAGGGCAGACAATGTACAAATCTATCATTGAAGAACTGACTGACCACTAAACTGTTAGCCCAGTGAATATTGTGAGTGTACAGTCCCTGACAAAAGTCTTGTCGCTTATCTATTTTGTAGAAACACCTGCTTTTAACCTGACTTTAAATTAATCA
>JAUCMS010000019.1:11484293-11507149 GCA_032357445.1 Enteromius radiatus | reverse complement strand
TGATTAGAAATATATTTCAGCGGCACTTGAGGTCAATTTGTACACAAGCGACAAGACTTTTGTCAGGGACTGTACAAGAATATTTATTCATCAAAATGTGGTCAAATTATTCAAGTTACACAGTGCTTTATACAACACAGATTGTTTCAAAGCAGCTTCATACACGCATTTGATGTTGATATAATTAGTATTGTATATATTTCTCCAATAAAAAAAAATGTGTGTAATAATTAAAAGCAAACATGTATAGCAGGAAAAGAATGTGCATTCTAGGTTATTTAAAATTATATTTATGCAGTAATACTCGAATAGGATTACAATATTAACCACCAGACCCATAATCAGTAAATGTTATGCATGTAAATGTGGCCCTGACAACACCAGTTCTGATGGAAAAACATTCAAAATGTTGTTTAAACTCTGTTCCAGCACACCTTCATGTGATTTTCAAATCCCAGAGACCTTGATTATTTAGACTGTTGATTACAACTACAGCTGATCTCCACAGGAAGGTAGATCCCGAAGATCTGGACTAGTGTTTCCATTTTAAAGGTCAAGGGAGAGAGTAAACTGCATTTAATGTTTTGTGTGCTCCTTGATTGCAAAGGTCAAGAAATCCAATCTCATACAATGGACAATTTCCTTTCTTTGTTTCTTTTTCAGCCAGCTGCACATATACAACTTATGGAGGTTCTTGGCTAATGCGTATGATTAGAGATGCTTCCGTCCAGAGGCCACATCGATTGATTTTGCATCACAGTGGAGGTCTTATCTACTGAATCTATCAAGACCAAATGTAAAGGGTAAATAAAAAGCAACAAAGCAAAACACAGATCAATACAGACACCTAAATCAAGCATCTCTTTAGAACAGCTGGATGCGATTATAAGAAGCTTTCAGTGTGAAAATATAAAGGAATAAGGGAAGGAAATTGTAATGTAGTTTAAATGAGATGACGTTAGAAACTGTTCCATATTTGAATCTTTAAAGTTAAAAAGAATTAAGGGTTTAAAACTGGAGTCCTAATTCATATCATGTAGTATATCTTTAACTGTTCTTCAGAAGCTCAGTTTCTGTCTTTAATGTGCATTCTTTACACCTCCCTTGTTCATTGGTCAAAGTCAGTTGTTTAACAATGTAACAATATGAAACTGCTTCACATCGAGCTCTGGTGGAGCCATTCAGACTCATGGGGCAGTCGCCCACTCCCATAGTGCTTTGTGTCAGGCAAGATAAGAGCAGCCCCACACAGCTTAAACCGACTGGTTCCAGACAATGGACTTCCAAATAAGCAATACAGGTACTTGTTTTTAGGTCAATACCTTTCAAGAAATGGTCTAGCATAGGCTTGCTCAAGAACATCTGCACAATAGTGAAATACTCTGTAATCAGTTACCTGGGGTACACGCATTTAGCAATATGTTGATAAAGATTTTGCTGAAATGTTTGTGCTAAAAAAAGAGTTTAGTATTTTTTTAAGAAGCCACATATGCATTTATTTGATTAATAATAGCATAAAAAAACACTAATATTGTGAATTTTGTATATTTTTAGAAATGTAGTTTATTCCTGTGACAGAAGAACAGAATTTTCAGCAACAGTTAGTTCAGTCTTCAGTGACAAATTCCTTCTAAAATTCTGAAAGGATTCTTTGAGAGAGATTTAATGCATCTTTGTTTAAAGAAAAAAAAAAAAAAAGATTTTACCCTAAACTTTTAAACGGTAATATATAAATGTCAAATATATATTTTGTATGCACACACACTGCTCAAAAAAAATAAAGGGAACACTAAAATAACACGTCCTAGATCTGAATGAATGAAATGTTCTTAATACTTTGTTCTTTACATAGTTGAATGTGTAATTTTGTCGTCAACACAAAAATTATATGGAAATCAAATTTATTAACCCATGGAGGTCTGGAGTCACACTCAGAATTGGAGTGGAAAAAACACACTACAGGCTGATCCAACTTTGATGTAATGTCTTTAAAACAAGTCAAAATGAGGCTCAGTAGTGTGTGTGGCCTCCACGTGCCTGTATGACCTCCCTACAACGCCTGGGCATGCTCCTGATGAGGTGGAGGATGGTCTCCTGAGGGATCTCCTCCCAGACCTGGACTAAAGCATCCGCCAACTCCTGGACAGTCTGTGGTGCAACGTGGCGTTGGTTGATGGAGCGAGACATGATGTCCCAGATGTACTCAATTGGATTCAGGTCTGGGCAACGGGTGGGCCTGTCCATAGCATCAATGCCTTCGTCTTGCAGGAACTGCGGACACACTCCAGCCATGTGAGGTCTAGCATTGTCTTGCATTAGGAGGAACCTAAGGTCAACCGCACTGGCATATGGTCTCACAAGAGGTCTGTGCGGCACATGGAGGGCTGTGAGGCCCTCCAAAAAATGCCACCCCACACCATTTCTGACCCACTGTCAAACCGGTCATGCTGGAGGACGTGAATGTTCTCCACGGAGTCTCCACTCTGTTACGTGTGCTCACAGTGTGACCCTTTAATCCAGTGGAGCAGACACATGCACATTTGTGGCCTGCTGGAGGTAATTTTGCAGGGCTCTGGCAGTTCTCCTCCTGTTCCTCCTTGCACAAAGGCACAGGTAGCGGTCCTGCTGCTGGGTTGTTGCCCTCCTCCACGTCTCCTGATATACTGGCCTGTCTCCTGGTAGTGCTTTGATGCTCTGGAAACTACGCTGACAGACACAGAAAACCTTCTTGCCACAGCTCGCATTGATGTGCCATCCTGGATGAGCTGCACTACCTGCTAGCTGCTACCACTAGAGTGAATGCATAGCCAGCATTCAGAAGTGACCAAAACATCAACCAGAAAGCATTGGAACTGAGAAGTGGTCTATGGTCACCACCTGCAGAACCACTCCTTTATTGACTTTATTATAGGCAATCTCTTGCTAATAGTTGTCTATTCCATTTGCACAACAGCATGTGAAATTGATTGTCAATCAGTGTTGCTTCTTAAGTGGGCAATTGTGATTGACTTGGAGTTACATTATGTTGTTTAAGTGTTCACTTTGTATTTTTGATCATTTAATTAGGATTTGATGGATCTAAGTCCATTTGATGAAATGCTAGTAAATGCGTAATAACTACCTGCAGTAAAGATTGCGCCAATCTGCCAGACTTGTATGAACACAGCTTGCATGATACTGCTGCCTAGTGGCCGCTACATGAACTCTTTTTCTTGCAGGCACAACAGTGATGAAAAACGATTGCATGAAATTTATTGTTGAAAAACTACAAAATATAGTAAGGAAGATAGATGATAAACTAATATTCTTTCTGAACAGTGAATTGACAGTACAGTAATCAGAGGACTAACAAGTAAAAAATAGAGAAGATTGCAAATTCAAATAAATCAGTGCATTAGTCACAAAACTATGAGAGAAAAACAATATTTAGGATTTCAGTGTCATTGGTTTTGCTTGTATAGATCATGTATAGAACTTTTTTATGTTTTTGTAAACTTCCCCTCAGTGATGTCTATTTATCTGTTTCTAATCATTTTTAACTACTTAAACCAGGCTTGTCATAGTTGTAGTTTTTAATGACATCTTTCAGCACATTGAAAAGTTTGTACAGGTTTATACTGGACTTCATAATTTGTCATAATAATCATTAAATGATTCCGTTTTGTGTTGTTTATGACAAAACATGGTGTATTTAAAACACTAATGTTTGGGAAAGATTTTAAACAGAGATTGTTATAATAAAAGTGATGCATGCATTAGAAATGTACAGGCATTAACATGAAACGCCTTTGATATGTGATAGATCGGACAAAACTGTAGAAAGACCAGGCACTGTTAAGAGTATTTCAGAATATTCATCTAAACTAAATGGTATACAATATGCAGTGTATATACAATTTTTTTTTTTAAAAATGGCATGGTTGTAGGTCTTCGACATGTATGAGGGGGGGTCTGTCAGTCCCCAGAGTTTTGTTTGGGATGAGCCCTTGGGGTCTCCAGTGGAACGGCTCAAGAGCAGACATGGAGGTATGACAGATTTGTATTTACACTGCCAACATCTCTCGCTCGGACTTCTTTTTTACCTTCTCCTTCTCCCGCACTGAAACGTCACAAAAATGGTTTCTTAGTACTTGCATACTGTGAATTTATTACAGAAACAGAGAAGAAGAAAACACAGACCTGGCTCTTGCTCTGGAACCTCTGGTAGTTCTTCTTCAGGCACCTCAGGAAGTTCAAGGTCAGCTTCTCCCTGAACACACACAGGACATGTATAAGGTAGAAATCACAGCAGCCAACACATTAGTAACAAGGGCTGTCAGAGAGTGTTCATGTACACACCTGAGTGATGGCCTCCAGCTCTGCTAGCACAGCCTCCTCATCCTCCTGGGTCAGAGATCCCGCCAGCATCTCATCAATTTGCTGCAACACACCGAAAACCAGGAATGAGGGAAAAAAATAACTACATAAGTACACACTCGACTGAAAGGGCAAGAAGCACTCTAGATTTGAGGATGTAGTGCGTGTGGTGTAGCGTGAAAAAGATTATTACAGCTTTAATGGCTGCCCATCTTTAAACTTTTTTTTTTTTTTTTAAATGATTAGACACAAAGTGAACTGCTGAATTCTGAACCACAAACTACTCTATACATTATTTTTCCACTATGTTAAAATAGCAGGATTCTCTTTTTCATTTTAATTCAAATTATTAAATGGATGCCACCTTATTGGGACAATAAAACCTTCCCTACCCCTACATATAGTTGTATATCTGTAAAGCATTGCCATGAAGAGTCTTAGAACTTCTACTGAAGATGGAAAGTTTCATTTACCTTCTGATACTCAATGGCATCATGTGTTTCATCCATGATCTTTTCCACCTCCTCTATGGACAGAACCTGGTTTAATAATAAAAGGATAAAGATAAAATTGTTTACATGTTAAATTCACCAGTAGATTGAACTAAGCACGAACAAGAATATAATACATTTCCCATTATTACCTCATGCATTTTCTTCAGGCAGTCATTGCCAACTTTCAGTCCTTCAATGACTTTCATCTCTATTTGTGCAAATTCAATATCTTGTACCTGTAAAAGAAAAATTGTTCTGGATGAGATATTCATACATAATTTTAGCAGTTAAGCCAAAAAAACCAAAAACAATTATGTGTGTGTGTGTGTGTGCAACACACTTCATACATAATATCCTCAAAGATCTTTTTTTATTTACCATTCGCTCCAGGTTGCTTATCTGATTTTCAGTTTTGTCCAGTAACTGATCCTGGTAACGTTTCTTCTTGAGGAGTAGGAGTGCTTTCCTGAAGAAACACAAAATATTATGTAGGAGATTATCCTTGTTTTAGAAACTAGACCTTCTAGTTCAACAGGGAACAAAAAGACAAACAGGATTACACTCACTCTTTCTTTCCATCTTTTAATAACTGTTTGGCCAGTTGTCGCTCTTTGTCCATCTGAAGCGTGATCTTCTTCTGATACTGCTTCAGTTTATCTCTCTGTTGCTTCAATTGCTGCTCACACAATGTAATATAGAAAAATTAAATATTAATAAAAGACAAAATGCACAGTAATGGTCCTATAGCTACAATGTACAACACAAAACTGCATCATTTTCGGAGTCCATTCGTCAGTCAGCATCAATATTATAGTTGTACAGTAAAACCCACCATTATGAAACTAACAAGCGCGCGCGCGTGTGTGTGTTTGTGTGTGTGTGTATACAATAACTTCTCTCATTAGAATGATTAGCCAGTTAGCAGCTGTCTAACACACCAGCACAGCTCTGTCCTGCTCGGTCACCCGAGTCGCTTTCTTTTTCCCGAAAAGATTTCCCATGTCGATGCCGCATCCCCGCCACTATCTGTCCAGACAGGGGTGGTGTTTCTAAGACTGAGAAAATGTTAATTCCACAGGCCACGCATGTCTCAGTCCATAACAGTAACACTGAAGTCTGAGTTGTGTAGAAGAAAACAGCAACCCTGCCTACCGGAAGTTATGCACTTCAAAATAAAAGCCACTTTGAAACCACTTGTTTCCGCCACAACAACAACAATAAGCAAATAGCATTATTACAAATAATAATAATTATTATTATTATATTAATATTCTAAAAATGTAGAAATTTTTTAATTATTAAAGGTGAAAAAAAACGTATGATACATCCAATAATGAAACTTAATCTTTTTAAAGACTAACATTACTACTGAGCCGTTTATTCGGGTAAGATAGCAGCAGAGCTACTGATTACTCTCACTCTCTCTCTCTCTCTCTCTCTCTCTCTCTCTCTCTCTCTCTCTCTCAAAAGAAAAAAAACATTTTCTGGTAGGTTTTATTTTTCCAAAAAGTGAAAGTCTTCCAACGTCAACTACTACTTCATCACGACCGGATGTGGACGTGGCATACGTTCTCAGTTCTTCCGGTGCGCGTGAGGAAGGGATTAAACGTCCGTCTCGCTGCTCTCTTTCCGTGAAAGAACGGCAGCCTTATCGCGTTTACCGGCGTTTAGAACCGGAACGGCGTCCTGACGACTCGTTCGTTAACTCATCGAGCTGTTTATGAGGTGAGCTGTCAACCGGCGCTGGATATTTGTTTTTTAATTTGGTCATTTATTTTCCTGTCACTGTTAGCTTAGCTTAGCATATTCAGCGCGAGCCGCAGCGTCGAGTCATTTAGGACTTTAATTCATATGTAATACATTAAAGTGACACATTTAGCTGTAATTCAAACTGTATAAGAGCTTGTTAAGGTTATATGCGTGTTGGCAGACCAAGTGGATCATTTCCTGGTTTTGTTTTGATAGCCAGCAACGATAAACATCCCAAATTAGCTTAGCAAGAGGTGAGAGAGTGAGTGGATTTAATGTCCTCACACGCCACTCGGTGATTTTAAACGTGAAGTCGTTTATTAAAGCCTATTGTGTGTTGTATTTTACTGACTCAGTAGTATATTATTCAGCTTTAATAGCACATACCTCGTTGCTGCAATGCATCTGCTTGACTATGTTATGATTTTTCAAGTTCTTGTTTTATCTCTGTTTCAACTTCGAGCGTCTTAGTGGCAGCATCTTAGTTGTTTTGCTTTTTTATTGTTTTACCCGTTTAATGTTCCTCTCAATCGTTTCTATTTTCTAAGTTTGTATGTATGAAAGTGAAAGGATGACACGGGGGTATTAAAATACAAATGATCTTTAAGTTGGCAAAAAAAGGATGTTCACCTAATAATCAGCACATTGAACAACTTTAATGCACGTTTTTGTAAATGACCATTAAAAAGACAATTTCTTAGTTCCCCTCCTAGTAAATTAATGGGTTGCTATGGTAACTGCCATATGTCTTTCTAAACCACGCCCCCTACATATAACTGCTTTTCAAAGTATATGTACCTTCATTTAATTTTTTTAAAGAAAGCTAATTTTAGTGGCACTTGCTTGTTTGGTCATTGCTGTTTTGTTAGGCCTTAGAGCAGGAAACCAGTTGCTTGGTCAGGAGACTTGTGACTCCAGTTTGAGTCTCTGACTTGAGTTTCCCGTTATGCATCGTTATCACTCATGTTTGACTTGTCTGAGTTGCTCTGTGTATATTCAGGATCCAGCAGGCCTGTAATTTCATTTCAGACAGATAGATGGAAAATGAGCATGTTTATCTCTTGAAATCCTCACACATGTGATGCTGTATACTATTACGGTATCCATTGCCTTGAATTATTCAACATTATTCAAGGCTGCGTTGTGCTAATGCTCCTTTGCTATGCTACCTGATAGAAATAAGGAGTAGTAGTTTTAAAGCTGATTTATTTTAAATGTATATAAAGATCTAGATATTTTATAATTGCTGTTAAAACTACTTTTCTATCTATATTTTGTGGGTTTTCTTAAACTCTGTTAAGAAAGTAAATGTGCTGGCAGTAATTGTGTCATTTGAGTCCGCTCCGGTCAGCTTCTGTTTCATTGATGTTTGTGAAATTGATATGTGGGAGACACTATTAAACACCATTATATAAGCAGCTTCAGGAGTTACTCTAGTAAACTGTTGAACTAGTGAGTTGAAGAGTCTCAGATGTTTGGGCTGGGTGTGGAACACTGAGTACGTCAGTCGTCGGTTTGTGTGCTGTGAATGTTCTTCGGGCGTGCTTTCTTTAAATGTAGGTTATGTTTTTGAGTATCATCATAATTTTCTTTAAATACTAGTAAGCCTATACAGGCCTGAAATGTCAGGTTGGAAATGAAGGTCATACTTCAATATTTTATTTTAAAATTGACATGAAAAAATTTTTACTTTCTCAAAGCATATTCCTAGCCTCCAATGAATGATTCCGAAGACCAAGTTTTATTCATCACTACCATGTAATAACTTATCATTTTTGGTTGATGGTACTTACTACGCCTCACAGGCTTTTGGTTAATAGTAATGAATAACCTAATAACTGTTTTGCCATAATTTTAGGTAATTTTTGAGTTTTGTAGGTGAACTGTGTAGGTGATTCTTTCTAAACTCCTGCCAATAGCTAATTTAGTAGTGTAATGTACTGTAAAAAAAAAAAAAAAATCTTTGTAAATAATAAAGATTATTGGAGTCCATTTTACAAGAAAATACTGTTTTAGTTTTTTACTTCAAAATTTTTTTTAAATTCTGGCTTATTTTAAATTATATAATCAAGTTTATTTTGGATAAATCAACTTTTTTGTCTGAATACTACTTCAGTAAGAAATGTCACATTGTGCAAGTTGTGAAATTTTATTTTACCGGGCTTTATTTATATTTTACATTTACCACAGGGCGTAATACTACTTCTGGAGTACTAAAAGATTCACTTTTCACTTTATACCAGGGTGAGGTCTGTAAATGTGACCCTGGCCTAGACCCCGAAACCAGTCATAAGTAGCACTGGTATTTGTAGCAGTAGCCAAAAGTATGGGTCAAAGTTTGTAAGTTTACAAAGTATTAAGTAAAGATCATGTTTCATGTAGATATTTTGTAAATTTCCTACTGTAAATATATATCAAAACTTAATTTTTAATTTATAATATGCACTTCTGAGGACTTCATTGGACAACTTTAAAGTCACATTTCTCAATATTTAGATTTTTTTTTTTTTGCACCCACAGTTTCTCAGCCAAGTATTGTCCTATTCTAACAAACCATACATCAATGGAAAGCTTATTTATTTAGTTCTTTTGACTGGTTTTGTGGTTAGGGTCACAAATGTTTTGCCATAATGAAGGAATGAGTAATTTTGAATCTGATTGCTAAAAATAATGTAAATTTCTCCTGTTATTTGTCAATTTCTGTATGTTGTTTGCATTTAAAAACCCCAAAGCTTTTCCTGCTTGAAGGGTTAAAGAGCTTTTCTAGCAAATTTCTCTTTTATGTCAACATTTGCTGCACTAGTCTGAGCTTAAATGATTAGTCAGGAGTTTTGCAGTGCCAGCAGTCCAGTGGCACATGTCTTTAGACCGCTGAAAGCTTCAGAAAGACTAACAAGACCCCTTAAGCTGTTCTCACAGCAGTACCTCATAAATATAGATTTACTCCCTCACTCTCTCTGTATTCTTTTTCCCTCTGTTTCTGCCCTGTCTTCAGAGTTAGGGATGAACTGAGAATGAATGTCAACCAGCAACCTCACATGGCCTCTCCTTATGGGCAGCCTCAGCCTGGGTATCAGGGCTACCCCCAGCCAGGATATGGAGGTGGCCATGTGCCATCTGGATATCCGGCTCAGTATGCACCTTATAATGGGCCGGACTCTGCCTACCAACAAGGTCCACCGCAAGGTAAGGGGGGTGAAAGTACAAAATGATTGTGACTGCTTAAGGAAATGTGTTTATGAAAGGTTGTTATCATTTAATATAAGCTTAAGTTTAGTCTGTAAGATCTTTTTCAGAGTGCAAGCAAAGTCAGATTTCTCCCTCCCAGCCTCCTCTTTTTACCTCTCATCTCCTTTTTTCACATTTCAATCCTATTTTTTTTACTGCTCTCTCTTTCTTGTATTGCAGGATATTCTCCTTATGCAAGCTTTCCCTCTAAGACTCTCACAACAAACTTAGTCTCTGACCTGTCCTCCTCCTCTCCTCTTGACCTAGGTAACTGGTTTAATTCTGCTTAGCTGCCTGTCCTCTTCCGTATTCCTTGTGATTCATTATTGACTGCAGTGTGCTGGATGGCTGGGCACTGTTGCACATGTAGCAGTCGAAACCACAGGATGCGGTCAAAACTCAATTGTGGAAAGGCGCACAGGGAGAGACTCATTCTCTCTGGCTGATGATCTTTGCACAATTAAGACTATTTCATTTTCTCTTCCCTCAATACTCTGAGTATATAATTGAACAATAGTGTTTTAATCATCCTTTCATGACTGAGTGATCTTTATTTCCCTTACATGTTAATCAAGGGAGTTGTTTGACTACTTTTGTGTATTTTAAATACTTGGATACAGGGTCCAAATTTGACGCTGGCTTATTGCCATATGTAAATAAAATTGCCTTTGAGTCGATACACACAGTTTGCTAGTGAAATAAGAAACTGCATCTTTTGGATGCATTTATCTTGATCTATAGGAATCTGAACAAACCATTCACTTAGGGCTGGGCGATATACATCGAACGATATATTATGCGCATCTCATCAGTAAAGCCGGTTCTTTGATTAGCGGGAAAACTCTGTCAGCTGTTTTCAAAAGGAACGCCAGTTTATAAACAGAGTCGTAGATCATTGAGAAGCTGCGCCATTGAATCACCTGTGAAACTCAACGCGTAGCTTGTCAGTGATCTACGGCTCTGTTCATAAGCTGACGTTCCTTTTGAAAACAGCTGACGGAGTTTTCCCGCTAATCAAAAAACTGGCTTTACTAATATATATCGCCCAGCCCTACATTCACTACAGAATATTTACCATCATAAATTTATTTATAATTATAATAATCCCTAAAAAAAAAGGGAAAATGAGGAAAAAAATTGTTACATTGTCATAAAAATAAAATGCTGTAATGGGATAATAAACTGTTTAATTATTTATTGCTGGTGCTGCTAAAGGTATGAGAGGACCTCCCACCTCAGGGGCACCACCTGTCTCAGGTGCCCAGAACTATTCTCAGTTTGGGCAAGGAGAAACTCAGAATGGACCACCACCAATGGGTGCTCCACCACAGAGGTCAGTGACACACAACTGTGTGCTTTTGCAATTTATTAGTGATTTAGCCTATGTGTTGCCTCCTAAGTTTTGGGGCTGCTATTAAATAATTTTGTTATAAATAATTTCCATTTAATGATGGCAAATGAAGTGTCATTTTCATTGTCATGTTTCTTACTCTGATCTTATTTGAATTGCTTGGTTAGGACTCCAGTGTCTCAACCTTACACTCCAGGTGCAGTGAATCTGCCTGGCCCTCAGCCTCCATACGGCCAGCAGTTTGGAGCTCCACCGGTCAGCATGCAGCAGATGACCAATCAGATGGCCAGCATGCAGGTTGGCTCCACTGCACCCTCCCCTGCAGGCCCAGGCTATGGTAAATAACTCTTTGAAAATTTGAGCATCATAAAAAATATCTCAAGCATCACTGTGATTGACAATTTGTTCGTTCTTTTTTTTCTTAGCCCCTCCCTCTGTGACCCAGGCTGCTATGTCTGCTCCCTACACACCTGCAGCTCCTCCTACTTTCCCACCTACTTCCACTGCCCCCTCACATCCTCCACCTACTGAAGCTGTTGCTCAGGCTCCTCCTCAGTCATACTATGGAGCTCCGCCACCTGCCCAGCAGCCTTTTCCAAATGCTGCCCCACCTTTCTCCTCCACTGGCCCCACTCAGCCCCAAGCTCCACCACCAGTTTCTCCACAGTCCTTCTCTCAAGCTCCACCTGTCTCTCAGCCTCCTTTTTCCACAGCCCAGGTACCTCCAGGTCCCACCCAGTCATACGGAGGCCCACTTCCTTCAACACAGCCCTCTTTCCCAAGACCACCGCTTCCCACCTCCCAGCCCTCCACATTCCCTGCAGGTCCACCACCCACCTCGACTCCATCTCAGCTTCAAGGGGTCATGCAGCCCCAACCGCCAGTTTCCCAACCCTCACCTTACCACTCAGGTCCCCCTCCAACCTCCACTGGGTTTCCACCACAAGTTGGTGCTCCACTAAGGCCTCCCCTTGCTGGAATGCAGGGCCCTCCTATGGCATCACAAGGACCTCCTATGGCATCACAGGGCCCCCCCATGGCATCACAAGGGCCCCATATGGCATCACAGGGGCCTCCAATGGCACAGGCTAATCATATACCCCCTACACAACCTGGCATGCCACCTGGTCCTATTAATGCTTCTTTGTCAGGGCCACCACCACAGCCAGGAATGCAGGGATATCCTCCTCAGCAAAATGGTAAGCATCACAATGTTATTACTGTTAATTATAGTTAATACTATTAAAATAGTTTCCATTTATTTCAGTGTTTTTAAGAAAACTACACAGGTTTATAACAAGTATAAATTTTTTTTGGCCGACTAACCATATCACAGGGCTAATTCATTCACATGTCTTTGTAAATTGATTTCCCTAAAAGGTGCATTCGGGCAGATCAGAGGTCCTCAGCCTGGCTACACAGGACCATATCCTGGGCAGCCAAACTATGGAGCGCCACCTGCTGCACCTGCTCCAGCACCAGCTGCCCCAAAAAGGCTTGATCCTGATTCTATCCCAAGCCCGGTATGAACACTCCACATCTGACATGCACATGTACAAAAGGTCACTGTCCACCATACCTTCTCCCACACATCTATTGTGTTGATTTTTCAAGTGTGTCTGCTTTAAATATTTATCCATCATTTTCAGTACTAATGCACTTGCATATGCACTCACACACACAGACGTACCACTATCAATTTGTAAAATAAATATCTATGTAAGTAGATGTGTGATGTGCTTGTGTTAAGAAAGGCTTCGCTCTGGAGTCTCCTGTGTCTGATGTGCATGCATTATGGCGGCTATTAGTAACAATATAATTTAGATTCATAGATTTTTCAAGGCTTGGAAACTGCACGTGCCGCCTCGCAATAACTGCACACACGTCTCTTACACTGTCTGCTAAACAGTGTGATTAATCAATAATTCTAGGCTTGGAAAAAAAACAGAGGAACTGTAACTGTGGTTACACTTCTGTTTATCTTCTCTGCTCTTTCTCTCTTTTTTTCTTTTGTTTTGGCTTCTCTCTATCTCTCTCCTCTCTTTATAATTTGCTGGCTAAATTGTTAAAATGTAAAGCAAGCCTCTGACATGCCGCCTGTGCAGAAAACAAGACATAGAATAGACCCAGACGCAATCCCAAGTCCAGTAAGTGCCTCGTGTCTCTCTGCCGTTCTGTGTTGTTGTACTGTATTCCAATTTCTCTGTTTTTTACTCCTGGGGATGCCAATGACTCTGTCTAGATTACCAATACTGCATTTCTTCTTCTTATAGAGCTGATAATATAATAGCATTGTGTGGCAGACAGGTTCCTTAATGAAACAGACACATTTGTATAACATGAACTATGCCCACCCAAAAAAGAAAATTCTATTGTCTTTTTTTTTTAATGTGTATATATATATATTGTTCCAAAACCATGGCTTTCTATCTTCTGTGGAACATAAAAGGTCTTTTTTGTCTATTGGAATTCAGGTGTTTGGTTCCCAACTTTCTTTAAAACATATTTTGTTTTCCACTGAGAAGAAAAGTCATTCACATTTGTAACGGCATGAGTCAGTGATGACAGAATTTTTATTTTTTGGTGGGCTGTCTCTTTAATTCATACTTTCTTTGATTCTAGATGAATGACTCACATTTTGACTTTTTTTTTTTTTTTTTTTTTTTATAAGACTGGTCATTGGTGCCCACCAAAACAGTTCATATCCACACTTCTGCATGCAATATAGTAACAGTGTGTGCATGACTGATGCATTCTTATCTCTAATATAAGCATTGTGGCCGATCATTTAAAGGTATATTCTGGGTTAGTTGCTACTCAAGCTCTACCAGTGGCATTTTTGGGATGACAAGAGGGCGGTAATAGAGCTGCAGGGTTGACATAACTTTGATTGCTAACCTGGATATTAGCATTTCCATGGACTTTTGTTGATAAAAATCCAATAGTGTATTTCTATTTGCTTTTGGGTTATTGCTGAAACAAAGCTATGTGAACAACAAATCTCTGCATGTTTTGTTCATCAAGATAATCTCCTTGAGTGTGGGGGTATCACTCATATATGGTGTAAAATAAAATGTGAAAATCTATTTAAGCTTGTGGTAACCTAAGACCTTATTTATGGCATGAAACCAAAAATCCATTAACATTGATCGTGTATTTAAAATGTTAAATCGTTTCCTGGGTTTAGGGCTCATACCTGCAGCAATTTGTTCTTGTTGTGAAAATCTGTGGGACTATTCAGTAAGAAAGTGTAAGGGGACTTCATGTAATGGGTGTTGTCGATGAAGCTTAATTTATTCAACCCTGAATATTCCTTTAATCTGGTTTAGATTATCAGATGTGGCACTAGACTTATAAACTTACTGATCCTGTTTGGATTTGTTCTGTATGAGCATAAAGAGCTTTATCAGGTAAAAGGGCAGGGTGTGTTCTTTGCTCACGAATAAAGGTGTGACACTCTTTCATAGGCCAGTGTTTGTTCTCTCAGATTCAGGTTATCGAGGATGACAAGGCAAACAAGGGAAGTGAACCTTTCACTACAGGGGTCAGAGGTCAAGCCCCACCTCTTGTCACCACCAAATTCCAAGTTAAAGATCAAGGTAAGAATAGAGATCAGATACTTTTAGACATTGTTTAGAATGGAAAATTTAACAGGTATAGTGCATTCTATTTTTTTCTGTTGTATGTAAAACAGTAGGCTTTATTCCATGATGTTACAGGTCTTAATATAACATGCATTATATTAATCTCTCAAAAGGGAATGCAAGTCCACGTTACATCCGTTGTACAGCCTACAACATACCCTGCAACTCTGACATGGCCAAACAGTCCCAGGTTCCCCTGGCTGCTGTCATTAAACCCCTGGCCCCACTTCCTCCAGATGAGGTAAAAGGCCACATTATATGAGTGTATGAGTACTACTGCATGTTGTCATTTTTCCTTTAGTACGAATACAAAAGGGTATGTGGGTAATGGCATGTCCTTACTTTTTACTGGCAGACACCGCCATATCTCGTGGATCACGGAGAAAGTGGTCCCATCCGCTGTAATCGCTGCAAGGCCTACATGTGCCCGTACATGCAGTTTATCGAAGGTGGCCGTCGTTTCCAGTGTGGCTTCTGCAGCTGTGTCACCGAGGGTTAGTAATGCTCATAACACGCTTATCATGTTCACTGCATTCTAATCAACATCTAATGTTTTGGTTTCTTTTTCTAGTGCCTCCCCATTACTTCCAGCATCTGGATCACACAGGGAAGAGGGTGGACTGCTACGACCGACCAGAGCTTTCGATGGGCAGTTATGAGTTTACGGCTACTGTGGACTACTGTAAGGTACAGTATATGTTTCCATCATACCACTACAATCTTAAGAATATTCTGTGCTTATATGTATAGGATTGCTAATATTAAATGTGATTTATTGACAGAACAACAAGTTTCCTCAGCCACCAGCCTTCATCTTCCTGATTGATGTGTCCTACAATGCTGTGAAGAATGGCATGGTGGGAATTGTATGTCAGGAGCTAAAAACACTGTTGGATTACTTGCCAAGGTGAGGGTTTAAACAAGAAGCAGTTCAATCATTATAACACAGAACATTCATTCATATCTGCAGAGGGTTTTTTTGTTTGTTTTTTGCATGTACAATTAAACATTATATGTATAATTGTGACATTGGATATTTATTGTTCCTGCAGAGAGAACCCTGATGTGGAATCAAACATTCGAGTTGGCTTTGTCACCTACAATAAAGTACTTCATTTCTATAATGTGAAGGCCTCCCTTGCTCAACCACAGATGATGGTAGTGTCAGATGTGGCTGACATGTTTGTGCCCCTACTGGATGGATTTCTTGTGAATGTCTCAGAGTCCAGAGTGGTTATTGAGAGGTAGGTTTCAGTTTTTGTTCAAAAGTTTAGGGTTTGTAAGATATTTCTTTTTTCAGAAAAATGTATTTGCTCTCCAGGACTGCATTTGTTTAATAAGGAAAAATAAAAACATTAATTTAGTGATATTATATTGCAATTAGAATTTTTTTTTCTGCCACTATAATGCATCCTTGCAGAATAAAAGTATCAATCCTTTTGAATGGCATTGTGTCTGTGGTTTTGTGTTGGGGAACGTTGATCCTGGATGGCCGGTGTCCCTGCAGAGTTTTGCTCCAACCCTGGTCAAACACAAGTAAACCAGGATGCACTTAGGTATTTTATTTTTTTCAGGGTTGGAGCTAAACTCTGCAGAAGAGTGGCCCTCCAGGATCAACGTTCCCAAATCCTGGTGTAATGCGAACACTGTAACATCCACAATTTAGTCCAATTTTTCCATGTAAGCTAGGGTAAATGTTAGGATACCTGTGTTTTTGAGCTTCAAAGCGTATTGATTATGAAAATGCATTTGCCACCAGTTTGTTGGATCAGATCCCTGAGATGTTTGCAGACACGCGGGAAACTGAAACTGTGTTTGGGCCTGTTATTCAGGCCGGACTGGAAGCGCTCAAGGTATTTGATCTTACTGCAGCAGTGCAAATTTAATAGTTCATAGTGAGTGTACATCATATGAATATTAATGATTCCCTCAGTGCATTGTGATTGAAAATGATGTGGCCTTGTAGTAATTAAATAGAGCATTTCTGTATACATTGTTAATGGAATAAACTTGGATTTACCTTTTATTTTGGTGAGAGTGTTTCGTGTCCACTCGAAAGGGAATCATTCAGTAAAACTGGCATTTCTTCTTTTTCATGTAGGCTGCAGACTGTGCTGGAAAGCTCTTTGTTTTCCACTCGTCTCTTCCCATCGCTGAGGCTCCAGGCAAACTGAAGAACAGGGAGGATAAGAAACTAGTGGGAACTGATAAAGAAAAGGTACCATGACCTCTTCCTCTCAAATCTGTACTGCACATTGTGTGTGTGTGTGTGTCTGTAAACGAAATGTTAAAAAGCACAGCAGCAGCTGAAAATGTTTTGTCATGGGAACATTATTACAGAAGGCATTTAAATGTGGTATTTATTAGATAGTTTTAAAGGACCTACTCCATACAGCACATTGTGAAGTTTCCATTTCTATTTCTTTTGCAGTCATTATTCCAGCCGCAAGTTAGTTTTTACAACACTCTAGCCAAGGAGTGTGTTGCACAGGGTTGCTGTGTGGACCTCTTCCTCTTTCCCAACCAGTATGTTGATGTAGCAACATTAGGGGTGGTCCCCACCTCAACGGGCGGCTCCATCTACAAATACACCTATTTCCAGGTAGGAGAGAAGTATACCACCTTTGACCCAAAGAAATATTCTTAACCAAATGCATGCACTGTGATTATAGACACTATGGTATGTTTCAGGCTCCGTCTGACCAGGAGCGTTTCCTCAATGACCTGAGGAGAGATGTGCAGAAGCAGGTGGGCTTTGATGCAGTGATGAGGGTCCGCACCAGCACAGGTGAGTACACAGCTCTGTACATATTTTTACAAAGAGTTTTCTTATGCTGAAGGTGACATTGATTTGATAATAAGTACAGTAAACTGTATTTTCAATCTACATTACTTCAATCTGCATTGTCACATGATCCATCAGAAATATGGCGCTTAAGAAGCATTTTTTTACTAACATTTGCAACGTTTGAACTGCAAATCACCACTCATTTGAACAGAGGTGTTCAATTTTAAATGCCAAATGAGTGCCTTGTTCAATCCGCAGCAGATCAGCACAAATTTCTAAATATGTTTTATTACACATCTCTCCAAGACATATCAGCCATGTGAGATTTGACCTTTTTATCACCAGTGTTTAATGTATTAATGTACATATGTAAAGGAGTTTAATTTGTGTGCGGTGCTGTGGCAGGTATCCGTGCGACCGACTTCTTTGGTTCCTTCTACATGAGCAACACCACCGATGTTGAGCTGGCAGGACTAGACTGTGACAAGACTGTTACAGTGGAGTTCAGACATGATGACAAGCTCAGCGAGGAGACTGGAGCTCTAATGCAGGTGTGTGTGTAGCTTTGCACACACATGTGAAGCGTCAGCTACACGGAGTTCAGTCTCATTTAATGACTTCGGCTGTGCTGACCTCTTTGTCTGGGCTCTTTTTCTCTCGCTCTTCTTTTAGTGTGCAGTTCTGTACACCAGCTGCAGTGGTCAGCGACGACTTCGGATCCATAACATGGCAGTGAACTGTTGCTCTCAGCTGGCAGATCTGTACAGGAACTGTGAGACTGACACCATAATCAACTTCTTCGCCAAATATGGTGAGTGAAACCACATGCTTCCTCTCACACTGGTCGGATAAACACCAGCTCACTGCTTTCTGCGCTTTCTCCGATATGCTGTGTTTACAGCATATCGGAGTGTACTCAGCGGTCCTCCCAAGAATGTCCGTGACAGTCTGGTGAATCAGTGTGCACAGATCTTAGCCTGTTACCGCAAGAACTGTGCCAGTCCGTCTTCAGCAGGGCAGGTAAATATAGAAATCATAGTGCCATAACCAAACACAATTAATTTTTATTAATGATTGAATACCTTCAATATTTGTCAAATCTTACATTGTGCTGATGTTTTTTTCTATTTGTTTGCGTACAGTTGATTTTACCAGAATGTATGAAGCTGCTGCCTGTGTATCTGAACTGCGTGTTAAAGAGTGACGTTCTGCAGCCTGGGGCGGATGTCTCTCTGGATGACCGTGCCTACCTGAGACAGCTGGTCAGCACTATGGATGTGGCCGAGAGCCATGTGTTCTTCTACCCTCGTCTGCTTCCGCTGGTCAGAGACAAACACAGTAATATCAGCCCAGTTGATTTTGTAATTGAGCTGTGATGGTTACTGTACTTTCTCGGTTTCTCTACAGCAAAAGCTGGATGTTGAGAGCATGGCTCTGCCTGTGGCAGTGAGAGACTCAGAGGAGAGACTGTCTAGGGGAGGAGTGTACATGTTAGAGAATGGACTGAACATTTTCCTTTGGGTGGGGGTCAATGCACAGCAGGAGCTGCTTCAGAACATCTTTGGAACGCCAGCCTTCAGCCAGATAGACCCCAACACGGTACGGTGTTACTCCTTTAGAAATATACATATATCATGTAAATAAATGTGATTTTTTTTTTTTTTTTTTTTCAATTGAGTATTACTTATTAGCACGTGTGAATCTTAGCAAATAAGATAATATTAGTAAACTTGAAACCTTTACCTTGAATATGTTTTTGCATGTTGCATTTTGTATTTAAAAGTATGATGTGAACATGTGCAATTTTTATTGTGTGTTTTGCTGATTTAGACCTCTCTGCCTGCTTTGGATAATCCTTTTTCAAAGAGACTAAGGGAGATTATCGAGTCCGTCAGGGCACAGCGCTCACGATACATGAAGGTAAATACGTCACAGGGCTTGATATTATGCTTTTGCAGATATTTGTGATTCGGGGACTGAAAAGATTGTTTGAATGAGTTGCAAATGAGACAAGCATCAGGAAGTCAAGATAATCTAGAAATTATTCATGACCTTGACTGAGGGGGGAAAAAAAGGAGTAGTTTTCCATCCAGATGAATGTTCGTCTGAAATTATTTGTCACTCGTTACTATACAGTTCCCATTTAAATTTTTTTCATTATTGTTCATTTAGTTAGACATTTATTGAATATTTATCTATATATTTGTAATGTCACTACTTTTTAAGTACTTTTAAATAAATATACTTAAATAAATAAATCATTGTCTTTCAGCTCATGGTTGTGAAACAGGAAGACAAGCTGGAGCTGATCTTTAAGCACTTCCTGGTGGAGGATAAGAGCAACAATGGAGGGGCCTCTTACGTGGACTTCCTGTGTCATATGCACAAGGAGATTCGTCAGCTCCTGAGCTAGGAGCATCAGGTCCCTCCCCCTCCTTCTCCCTTGGCTCTGTACTCAGAAGCGCTTTAACTTTTTATTTAACATAATAAACAAAATCCCTTTGCCCATCATCTTCTCTCCCTCAAGTATAATCTCATCCACATGACTCTTGAGGAAGAAGCCACCTTGTAAAGGAAATGCTGCCCCCGTCAGATTACGGTGTTCTCTTGGTTTTAGTGGTTGGAGTTTTGATCCGAATTTCTCCTCTCTTTCGAAGACAGGCTCGTGAGACTGTGTGTGTGTGTGTGTGATAAAGAAGGATATATGCTGTTGTTACTGCTTTACAACTGATCTAGGATCAGGTTGTGAAGTCTCAAACAGAGCTTAAACCACTTCTTCAGAACAAAACAGCTCCCGGGTTTTAGAGTGTGTTTGACTGTGAACGTCGATGTTGATTGTACTGGGTGTTCTGTGAGAAACACTAGCACTGATTAATGGCCTCTAGGTACCGAAGGACAGAAAAATAACCGCATTAGAAATTAATCTTGACCTTCTTGGAATACAGTGAAAGTAAATCCCTCATCTTATTCCAATTTGAATTGAAAGACGTTTTAGATCAAGTTAGATGAATGTCTATTTGTAATTTTTTTTTTTTTCTGCTGAAGTTCTTTTTCCCATTGATTGTGTCTCTCAACCTTGGCCTTACTGATCCTGTCTCTTTTTTCCATTTGTTATTCTGTTTATATTGTCTAATTTTTGTCATTTTCACCTTTTTAAAGTGTGCAAAAAACCTAATAGACTATGGGAGTTTGAAGTGTGCTGTTAATCATTCAAAATGTCTTTTACTCTTGAGAGAACATTCGAAATAAGTCTATGCATCAACTTAACTATAAAAGAAAGAGAAAAGCTGTTCAAGAGCCTGAGCTGAATGTTGCGCATCTTTGTTTCCTTGCTACCACCTTTTTATAAGAAAAAGATACACCTAAAATGGATAGAATATGGATCCCTATGGATGCCCGGACAGGGAATTTCAGATGGGCCTCTCGGGAGGATGGGAGTTGTCAAAACCCTATAGATGGTCCAGTAATTGGGAAGCTTTCTGGCATTCATTCAGTTCCCTATTAAATTCCTTTTTTTTTTTTTTTTTTTTCTTTACTGTATGGTCTGTTAGAAACCTGTATACTACATGTGCTTGTTCATGTATCAGCTATGATTTAATATTATGTTCTAAATCTGTTAAAGGAGCAGGTGGCGTCTCTCTGCTCTAGGGTAATAATCTTCGTGCAATGGAAGCCTGTGCTAAGAGTGGAGTGTTGGACTCATTTAGAAACTGACCATTTCTAACCGGTTTTCCAAACGAGCAAAGTCAAGCACATGCGGAATTGTGACCTTAAAAGCAATCAACACTGAATACTTTGTCATCACATTTATTACATGTACAGAATTAAAAATCACGTTTTAAAAATGATGTCAAGCTAGTGTACTTTGTTGAATCTGCTTATGTTGTATGGGTGAGTTGAAGAATGATTTCTTTTTTCTTCCCCTCTCAGTGCTTCAAAATCTTTTACAAGCTCATCTTAGTCCTTTCAAAGACATTCTGAAATATATCTTCATCTCTATGTAATATAACAGAGCTCTTTTATATAGAAGGGTGAGCTGGTGTGTTTATCTGAGGTGTATCCTAGTGAGGTTCTCTATTAGAACGGAGGGATCAGCCTTTATTGAGTTTACTGATTGTTTTTTGTGTGTGTGTGTGTGTGTGTGTGTGTTTGTCTCTAACACACATTTTTGTTGGTCATAGACTCCTCAATGTCTTTCAGAGTTGTCTTCTTGTTTCATCTATGCCTCCTGACTGCAAATAAATACCTATATCAATTGATTGATTGACTCCTGCACTCTTACGAATCCATCTATACAGTGCAATTTATTCCGTTCATCTACATATAATCAGTAAGCAGACACTTTTATCCAAAGTGATACAATTATAAGTGCTGTAACAATATATATATATATATGTATATGTAAAAAAGGATGGATTTTATTTTTGGATAAAATGAAAAGTGGATGGAGATTTTAGAGGTTCTGTATTAAAACTAGGTGGTCAAATGCTGCAGAAAGGTGAGGTAAGAGTCAAGCAAAATGCAGAGATTTTTAGCAGTTTAACATCCTGACCTAATTTTGATGTATTTGTTTCAGATGGGGTGGATCTTGTGTCGTGATCTCTGATTTTAATCTCGGCTCAAAGCACATTTCGTGTCCAGAGCATCAGACTCGCTTAAAATAAACCATAAGCTGCGTTATGTGATTAAAGGTATGTTCATGTTATGATAATCATGGCGGCACGTTTTAGTGTTTTATAGTTGACCGATCTGTATACTAATGTTAAAATATATATTTATTTATTTATTTTTATGTGTTTGTTCATTAAGAATGCAGTAGAGATTATTATTTTATTACTAAAGATTTCTTTCAAATAAACGCTGTTCTTTTACTTAAAAAACAAAAGAAAAACAAAAAAACGGTACAAAAATACAAATACAAAACAAGAAATGTTTTTCAGGTTTCCACAGAAATATTAAGCTGTTGACAATAATAAGATATATACAGTACATCTTTTCATTTATTGTTTTCCTTTGTCTAGGAAATTATGATTACAAAACTGTAATTTGCCACTTTGATAATGCTTGCACATAATATTAGAATTGGATGCATGTGAGCAGCATTAAATCTTAATTACTTTTTAATAAATAGTATCTACCAATGCAGAAATGATATTTTAAGAGCCAGTACCCTGTCAACACACACATGTGGGGCCCATAAGGGATGGATATGGGCTGGTGAGTGGGCCCCATCTGGGCTGCCCAGA
>JAUCMS010000019.1:11458268-11470709 GCA_032357445.1 Enteromius radiatus | reverse complement strand
TATGTAAAGAAAAACTTTTATTTTGGATGCGATTAATCGCGATTAATCATTGCCCAGCACTAATATATATATAGATAGATATTTTATATATATCATCTATGTGTGTGTATGTGAAAAATGCTAAATTGTTCCAAAACAAACTGCACAAAAATGTTTCAATGCCCTCTTAATTATATATAGTACTTCAAATAAAGAAATTAATTACTCTTCGAAATTAAAAAGGAATATATATATATATATATTTACAATTGCTTATTTAATTTGAAATAATTACAATTTTGTTTAGTGTAGTTTAATATAAATAGACGTTTTTGAAAATCTAATATTCAGTGGCTAGGTTTTTAATGTCATCACAAGTAAACCATTCATCCCATACATTAGAAATGTTGAATTTTTCAGAGAGTATATGAATGTCGTGTTTCCATGTGTTTGGAGCTTTCTCTCCATCTCGAAGTCGAGAGCTGAACTCTGTGCTCCTAATTTCAGCCTGGTGAAAATAAGCCCATTGATCTCTATTGATTGATGACTAATTTATGTTCCTCCATCCAGAGTGTTATGTCTTGCAGCATGAGTTGCACCGTGGGGAGTTTGCTTCATTTGGCTGCCGTTGTAGAGACTTTGCACACAAGTCAACTGATTCAGATCAACATCAGAACTGCAAACACTGCTGATAATCTCTCTGAACAGAGTTTGGTCATGTCATCGAGATGGCATAATGGCTCTTTTGGATGGTGGTTAATCCTTGATAAATCCTCATCTCGTGTGTTTATTTATCTGATTTGCTGTTGAATTCTGCAACTAATATCATTGGCTAAATGCCCTGAGTGATGTCGTGTGCATACCTGAAAATATTCTGATGTGCACAAATGTTTTATTATATTGGATAATCAAATGATTTGCATGTTTAGCATATTCAGGTGAAGCTTGTAATATCATTGGTTGGATGTTCTCTGCGTGTGATATATTCTGATAAGGCAATGTGGGCAGGTGTCAACAGAGAAAATGGACATCACAATTAGCTTTTTGCTGCATTTAACCCCATAACATAAACCCCTAATTTTTTGTGTGTGTGTGTGTTTGTAGCTTAGTAGGGATTTTATGCCTATATAGATTTTATTATAGTTTTATTTTTTGTTGTTTTGCATCAAGTTGAACTGAATTCAAATGAAAAATGTTACTTCTGCAACTAGCTTAAAGATTTTTTTCTTTTAGTATTATTATTTTATTTTTTTATTCCAGTTAACATTTCAAGTAATGAAATTCATGAAACTGTTTTGTCTTTTAAAAATGGTTTAACTTTTATTATTAGTTATTATTTCAATGAATCAAGTGCAAAGTTTTTGGAAATGTCAATTTACATTTTTTAAGATGACTTTTACTTCCAAAAAATGTACATATTTTTTTTCTTTCTATCTTTTTTCTTTCTTTCTTAGTTTTTTCATGTCTGGTTGACATTTTTCCTGTGATCCTGTGAATAAGTAAAATATATAATACCATTGTTGTCATATTTTATTTGCTGATTTGAAAAAGATTATTGAAATCTCAACAGTTTTGGAATTTAAATGAACTGAAGGCATTCTCATGGACCACACTAGATTTATGTTTATGACGCACTAATGGATGAAAGTGCTGAATATTTCAGATGAACAGTAAAACTGCATCAATTATGAATGCTGCTTGTATTTAGTGATTACACGGGCCAATAACCGAGAGCTCACTAAGGAACATCAACAATATAACAACACACAACAGCATCCTATAGAACTGTTTTTGCAAAATAAGCTGTTTTTTAGGAGGCTGTAGCTAAATTTACTACCAATAAACAAACTACCAAATGCTAATCATGTCATGGATGTTTCATCTAATGATTTTACTATGACTTCATCAGTTTGGGAATCAATCTCAAAAACGGCAGCCATAACAAACTTTATTACTCAGATGTAATGGTCCTCTTTCATGATAAAACTCTTTGCCTAACGCTTTAAATGGAGAGCGAACTTTCATCTTTGCAATCTGGCGTGAGAGTAGAACACACTGTCCCTTGAGTGAAGGAATAGAAGCACTTATAAGGTGAGATAACCTGACAAGCAAAGACTTTTTGAAAGTGTGTTTGGCGCATGCAGTGGGCTTTATAAGAGCATTATGGACAGACAATGATTACAAAGTATTCTGATATCTAAACTGAAAAAAAGACATGTAGCCTATATTGAGTGTCCTGTCATCTGACCAGCTATTATTCATCTAAAACTGTTTAAACTAAACTTTTTTATTATACTATGCTGTAGTTATGACTAAATACAGACTATAAATGACAGACAAAAAAGAAAAAAACCTATATATATATATATACACACACACACACACACACACACACACACACAAACAACCTTTCATCAAAGTTGCGCTAAAACCAAAACAATACCTGACAACTTTAATTAACTTTTTGATCCACTTCAAATGTTTACTACTGTATGTTCTTACTGTGGTAACATGACAGAAAGTTTAGCTGGAAAGAAATTAAAGGAAAGTAATTTCTGTTATGAAACCTCGCTTTAAAAACACTTTAAACTGGAACTAGCTAAATGTTTTCAGATTGTTCATAAAAAACACAACACAACAAAGTACCTCACCAAAAATAGAAATATTTAGTCAGTCTGTTGGTCTTTTGTTATTATACAATAATACAGAACTAGAAGTTCTCTTACTAAATTCTAAGCATTCTGGAAATTGTCATTTGTAATGGAAAGAGGTTGATACTTCTCAAGGATTAAATCGTTTTTAAAAATATAAGCATTTTAATCATTTTTAAAATCAATTTAACTTATCCTTGTTGAAAAAAAACATACTTACCACAAACTTTAAGTATGTATTGTTACAAAAGAGTTCTGCTTTGAATAAATACTGTATTTAACTTTTTATTGTAGAAAAAAAAAATCACAGGACCAAAAAACATACAAACAAACATCAAATAAATAAATATTAAGATGCAGAAATCAGCATTTCGCAATGCTTTCTGAATGACCATGTGACATTAAAAAGTAATGGCTTGTGACCATGTGTCATTAAAAACTGGAGTAATGGCTGCTAAAAAAACAGCTTTTCCATCTGGAATAAATTAATTTTATTTATTTGTAACAGTATTACTGTTTTTTACTGCAATTTACTAAACGCAGTTAAGATGAGCATTAGAGACTTAATAAGAGAAATAAATAAAAACACTTGATACCAAATCTTCAGTATCCCACATGGTAATGTGGACCGAATACATTAGATAACAGATTACATAGATAGATAGATAGATATATTTCCAATTAAGAAAATAAATTCACTCTTATATTTTTTTTGTTTTATAATGACCATACTGTAATGTAATGCTTTTTACACCTTTTTGTTTATTTTTTTTATACTACTTACATAATTTAACCAGTGAAATATTTTTCGTTGCATATTATGAATGAGAATGACTCTGGCCATTGTTAATATGCATATATTAATGAGAAAATCTGTCAGTCTGTCACCCCACCCGTGACTTTGCTGATTGCAGGGAAGTCTCGCGATATCTCGCGTGATTTTCTCTCCACCCCCACCATCCAGCCCCTCCCCTCCGCTCTTTCCGTCTGTATCTCCCTTCTTTCTCTCTCTGGAACACATGAGATTCTCCTCCCGAAACCTGAACCGCAGCAGCAGAGGCATCGACCCCCCTCCCCACACGCACACACAACATGGCTACAATTGTAACCTCGACCAGGTTTACGGACGAGTATCAGCTTTACGAAGAGCTGGGAAAGTAAGTGCGCGCAACATTGTAGCGGTGTGACGTCATCGGCGCAAGTTACTCTTGTTTGTTTCGTTCCATTCTTTTATTTGAATGTTGACAGCGGGGGAAATGACTTGCAAAGAGACTCGCAAACCTCTCCGAGAGCCACGCACAGGGGGCTTGATCGGATCAAGACTACTGCACTGAGTCCTGGACTTGATCCGATCAAGCCCCCTGTGTGCGGATCTAAGCTCGAAACGTTGTTAATGTCAGGTTTAAAGGGCTATGGTGGTTTAGAGTAACGTATCTGTGGTGTAGAATGTTGAATACAGTACTCGCTGTGTTTTGTGTTCACGCCTTGTTTTATTTTAAGGGCTTGCTGATGGGCAGGAAGGTTTTCTCGCTTACTTTGGGTATTTGGCTTCCACTTTTCCTGACATTTACAACGTGGATTGTTTTATGCTCGTAACAAGCTCGTAAATCGCATTGTTCTGCAGCTGCTTAAAATTATTGCAGCGTAGTGCACTATGTAGTGCACTAAAGAATATGTAGCCGCGTACTTGATTTTATAATGAAATATCGAGTGTGTCGCGCACACAGTTAATCACACTTTAATATCTTAGGAGGGGAGCGATAAAGAGGGATTATAAAATCAATAAATGAGCAGTGACGCCTTTCTGAGAATTCAATCTCACTTTTGGGAAGAGCATTACTGACATGCAGATGCGAAGTGCTGTGCACGTCGCCCATTTTTTAGAGGCTAGTGTCAAAATTGTAGTAAACAGTGTTGTGTTAAGTCTAATTGTGTGCAGACATGAGAGCATTTTCTAATTTATACTTCTTTTTGTCATACTTAAAGGTCTCGCGATGTTCGATTTGTGAAGGAATCGTTTTTTTGTGTCGAATCTTGTGTCAATGAATCGAAATGATTCGTTCACTAATCGGTCCAAGGATTCTTGACTCACTAAATTATTGTGATTGTAGAATCATGTAAATGTAACTTATATTTGAGTTGTAAGCAATAAACATATTAAATTGTAACTCTAAATAAACAGTTTTTGAAGCAAGCTGTTGGTCTACTCATCACTAATTTATAATGGAATCGCTGCTACGTCATCAATGACTGACAGCTCTTCAGAGTTTGCAAGAGTCAGGTTCATCTATTACTTTTGAGGGAAATTGAGCTTTGTGTGTTCTTCCTTCGCAGGGGTGCCTTCTCCGTGGTGCGGAGATGTGTGAAAAAATCCACTGGCCAGGAATATGCTGCTAAAATTATTAACACAAAGAAACTGTCAGCAAGAGGTAAGGTATTCGATTCAGCACTTTTTCGGTGTGCGCATGCAGAAGGCGTTCACTGAAAACACATAGTCTCTTGAAGCTGTTAAAGTTGCTATGATCCAAAAATTGGAGTTTTGTGGCTTTTAGTCCTTGTTTGTTCGTTTGAGGCCATCTGTGTGGTTGCATACTTGTAATAGTTGAGTGATTACCTTGTAGCAGATATGCTCGTTTAAGTCATCTGGGAAAACAGACCGAAAATATTGATGATTCAGTTTGCACTCGCAGGCGGATTCATTTATTTGTCCAATAAAAGGCTCTCCCCCTAATACCACCTACTTGTGACTGTCACTAGACAAATATAGTGATCAGGCCAATTTATCAGTTTGTATTTGTCCATTTTTACAGTATTACCATCCAATAGTTAACAGAAGTAGTTATTTGTTGTGTCCAAAATCTACTGTTTTCAGGTATCGGCATCGTCTTTTAAACAACCCAAACGACCACTACTTCTGACTGTCTGATTGAATAAAATTTTTTATTAATGTATATATATTTCTTATTTCAATTACATAAATGATTTTTAATAGTTTTAGTTAACAGTAACTACGCTGTAGCAATAACAAGCAGTAAGCCAGAATTCATGGTTATGATTTGAACTAAAGGCCGTTGGGTATTTAAAAAAGGGACAAGTCCATTGATGCATATATCTCCGTCTTCCTGTTTTAATAGGAAATACGTCAACATGGGAAAGGAAACTGAACTCCCTCTGATGGCCGCTCTATACAGACCCATTTAGCTCAGTAGCTGTGTTTTTAAAACCTTGCCTGCTGGGATGTTCGTGGGTCTTCAGATAGAGCCCAGTGTGTTCATGTTTAAAAGCATGCAAAAGTGTTTGCCTCTGCTTCTGTCCAGCCCTGTTTTTCCTCAGAACTTGAAGAGACGCATGAGAATATGTGCTGTGCCCTGCAGCACAAATCTGGCAAATAGTCCCACCTGCAGTTTTGCAATAATTTTGTGAACCTTTTTGCGCAAGCATGTGTTTATCAGGACCATGTGGTGTCGCAGAACTTAGCTACATGCTTTGTTGTGCAGCTCCTGAAGACGAAAGCTGCTTTTGATTAGAGAAAAAAAGACATCTTTTTTTTTTTTTTTTAGTCATTTCAGCTGAAGAATGAAAAATGGATTTTTCCAGGAGCAGACAGATTTAAGGTGTATTTAGAGGCCCTGCGGTGCTTGCTATATTCATTGACATGTGTTCATTTGTCTAATTTGAATGTTTATTTGTTGCTCTGATAAACGGGAAAACTTGTGGTACTGTGGGCATGTCAGAAAGGCCTATAAGCTGAGTCATATGCCGAGAAGGATTCTGGGTCAATTCAGCTGATAGTAAACTTTATTTCTATTGCTGTGTAAAATTCTGATAGCATTACATCCGGGGTGAAGCTGCTTTGAGCCACTTATGCATTGATGGTTGGCTAGATAGTGAATCGTGTTCAATGATTTGCATTTTCTTAAATAAAATAAGAATTATACTGCTTTAGCATGTTGTACTTTTGGTCTGCTGCGTTATGTCTAATTGTACCTGCCTCAGCAGGTTGGAGAAGCTTGTTTGTCATAACGGCAGAAGGTTAGTAAGTGAAGTGTCTGGTGCAGTACATCTTTCTGCCTTCCTCGATTTGCTGATTTGCAGTTTTCCATGCAGCTAATGTGAAAATAAGTGGGGCGCATGGACAGTGAGGGTCTTGTTTATGGCACAGCCATTTTCTTTGTTAAGTGCCCGTCTCCAGCAGGCCGGCCAATTAAGAGACCGGACTGTGCTTCAGCTGTCCTGTTAGCAGAGCGAGAGGGGCGTGACGGAGTCCGCTAATACAGAGATTCTGGAAGGAAAGGTGTGTTTCTTGTCATCCTGGTGTAACTATATTCAATTCATCCATGTCTTGTTTGAGATGGATGCTCGGTTTAATGTTCCCTCAACTTTTGCTGATGTGTGGCCATTTAATTCTAGTTCAACTAAATTGATTAATTTGCAGGGGATGGGAATCTAATGATTTGATTTAATGCAATGATTCAGTTTCGTCTTAATGAATTTTGTTCCTTAGTGATTCTGTTAATGATTCTTAGTGCTACTAAGGAAGTAGCAAATAACTGATCCTAAATGTATCATACCAGTTCATATATTTTCTTTATATATTTATGAACCAAAATAAGTACTAAAAAATACTCTTTATGTATTTACGTAGTTTTTTTCCTGAAGGACTTTCTAAAAGAGTGGAGTAATGGCTTTTTTGCCATAACAGTAATAATACATTTTAAAATATATTAAAACGGCACATTTTGCATTGTAATATTATGATATCACTGTATTTTTGGTCAGAGACTAATATTAAAATATATTAATATATTAATAGTAAAAATATAAATTAATATTATTAATATAAATTAATATTAAATATATTAATATTAAAATAACAACTAAATAATATTAATAATAATATATATTTTATTATATGTAATGAGATATATATATATATATATATATATATATCATGGAGAATATTATTAATTTCTTAAAGTTAAATTTTAAATACAAAAATGCATCACATTTATAAGATTATACTTTTTTAAAATAGAAGTGACCATATCCATAAATGACCATATTTGGGGCTAATTACTTTAAGATTTTATTAAGCAAATTTTACCTGCAACAAATTTTTTAGGCCATTTGTTTATTTTGTAGATTGAAGTGGTGTTGCTGAAATGCTCACTCATTGGTGGTTTTAAACGAGAGCTTGATGCAGTAGCTAGGCAACCGTTTACTTGGGCTGTATTTGATTGGTTGCCACAAACGAGGAGACTTGAGTTGATAGACTGAGTTGTGGATGAGAAAGGACAAAAATCTCCCATAATCCGTTACTGCCTGGTGCCCTGACGTGCAACACGTGAGCCTGACAGGGGCTTAGAGTGCATGAGGCTCACTTCTTCCACACACCTACTGCCCAGATCTCTCCAACAACACCACTGCTTTTCAGAAACTGAGGTCTGTTTCGGTTCAATTGTTTGACACAGACCCTGTGCCATATGCAGGAATCTCTTTACTTATTTGCCCAGATAAACATTTGTGTGATTAGTGCTCTGGCCAGGTCATATGACGGCCTTATTAGCAGGTGGGGGAGGGGTTTTCTGAGCCAAGGAAACGTATGGCGTAATAACAGCAGCTGTGTGCGTAACGCTTGCAGCTTGGCTTATGTTCTGTCGTTTGGAAAGCCGTAGGTTGAATGTCTGTAGAAATAGCCGCAGAGGTCTGGTAGACACGTACAGTTTACAGGTTTATTTGATCAAAAACACAGAAAAAAATATATTATATTAAATTATATTTTAAAATGTTATTTATTCATGTGACATCAACATCATTCTCCAGAAATAATTCTAATATACTGATTTGGTGGCCTAGAAACAGTTCAGATTATTATGAACTTTTAAAATAGTTGATGCTGATTAATATTTTTTGTGGAAACACACTTTTTTTAATGCATCCTTATTTATTTTTTTATTTTCAGAGACAATGCACATCTATAATACATAAATGAACAATTAGCCAGAAGGCTATTTTACATCTGCAGTCCCTGGACTGATGGTAAAATTGTTTCCTTTATATTTTTAGAGTGACACTCTATACGTAATACATACATACATACATATTCCAAGATATATGTAAAATGTTTGCTATTCCTAAAACAATATCTCAATACTACATAAATAAAATCAACATCTGCTTAAAAATTATTCTTTCAGATTAATGCCAGCTTACTCATACACACACAGTTCGACTGTCAGAAAAAATTACAAGCAATATATCAATATACAGGCAAGTAATGGTAGCCTTAATCATTCAGTCAATACTAAATCAAACAACCTTATGTACATAGCATAAAAATCTCAGAAAAACAGAAAAGACAAGTAGAATTTAGTGTGTAAAATTAATCTTGGCAATGCTGACTCTTAATTAACCATTTCATCAAGTTGAAGCTTAAATGAATACTTAAAATCATTTTTACTGACACCAAACTTTTGAATGGTAGTACACTAACCATAAATCAGTTCAATATCATTGTACTTCCCTAGCATTTATGAAATTATACAAGGATTTATACAAGTGTTTTAGAGATTTTCAGATTGTAGTGTAACAATATATAATATGAATATGTTAAAATATCTATATTTTTAATATATAATATAATATAAATGTATATAAAAATGGTTTAATCAAAGATAATTAGTCTTGTTCCAATGTGTGGCTTTTACATCTATGCATCTGTCCTCTTCTCTCTTACCTTGCGAGAGGGATTGTTTTTGTATTGAGGTTAATCCACTTATTTAATTGTATTTCACAGGCTCAGACCAGAGGGGGATGCCATAACCATCTCTTACACTGCACTTGTTTTTTTTTGCCGTGTGGTCATACTTTCTCTGTCTTCGCACACACATGTTGTTTAAACTTCACCTTAAACGGTTACGAAAGCTGCACAGGAGATTCAACCGGCTCCTCGGATCGAGTGGATTCAGTTTAAGCCGCTATTGAGAGGACTTAACCTCCCTGAGGCCGACCTGAGCTCCAGTCCCCTAAATGACTAGAGGCTTGTATTGTTTGACAAAAAACCGGCACAGAGTCTGAATTACCTCAGAATTTTGTTGTGATACTATGGGATCTTAATGCCACAGTTCAGTTGGCAGATGTCCAAAGCTTTACGATTCTTAGCCTAGTGTTTGCGCACAAAGACATACACCCACAACGCATATATGTTGTGTGTACACTTGCATTATTCCTTTGAAATGGCTTAAAAGGGTGTGACCCCTGCAGTAAAATGATCAAATAGTGCTGTTTGAAGACTTGTCCTCTGCTATGTAAATTGCTTTGCCTGCCCTACAACATCATGCTCTCCCTCTGACTGATCTGACCAGAAGCGTTATAACGCATTTTCATGTCGTGGGTCATTAAGATCACTGTCAGTTATCCTGCATGCATCTTCCCGACTGCTCGCTCCCCAGTGCTTCATCATTGGCGTAGTCATTTCCAGCTGCCCTGTTCACATTTTTGCCGTGCCACTAGTTCCCCTGGATGAGATTGCGCAAAAAAAAAAAAAAAAACACAATGGAGGCTTGTGAAGTAGCTCATGTGCATTGCAGATAAAGTCTTTCTTTTTGACAATATATTTCTTTCAAGCAGTTTTAGTGTAAAGTTCATGAAATTATAGAAATAAATATTTATGAGATTTTTAAAGAAATTTTTAAATATAATGTGAGAAGTTTATTTCTGTAGTTTTGTTATTGTATTGTTTATTGGATTAAACCAAGAACCTTCTCTTGATTGCAATTCTGTTTAAAAAATGAATCAGTGAATCAGAAATGTGAATGAAAGATTCTAATAAGTCTGTCCTTTTTTTAGTGAATCACTAGTTGTTTATACAACAAATAGATAAAGCTTTTAATCCTTAAAAAAGGACTGCACAACATGGTTTTTAACATGGATAATAAGAAATGTTTCTTGAGCACCATTTTAAAATGTATTAAAATAAAAAGCAATTATTTTAAATTGTAAGAATATTTGACAATTATGCAGCCTTGGAGTTTTTTATTTTTTATTTTTTTTTATTTAAATATAAAATGCTACTCAAACTTTTTAATTTTTTAAGATCAGTTTATTGTTATAGTTTAATATTGAGAATCATTAATGGAAATGTATTTGGAACGAGACGCATAAATAAATTCTTTACGATTCTCATCCCTAATTGTGAATAGCAGCATTATATCAGCCATCTGCCTATGCTCTCAAGATATCACAGAAAAAGCCTTGTTGGTCTACCACTAGTGCAAACACACAATGCATATTCAACAATTGGTTGTTATCAGGCAGTGTAGTACATGATAGGAATGAATCAGAGGAACACACGCTGCGTGTTTGAATTCAATTTTCCTAGTGTGTCGAGCATGTATAGGACAGCCCAAATCTTAATCCCCCTTCCTCTGGGATCATCAGCCCCTTTGTTCTGCCTCATTCTAAAATCCATTGTGTGAAAGTAGAGGTGCTACAAGGACTGATAGAAAGACGTCCTCGCTTCATTGTTCAACTCTTCTCTTCCATCCCTCTCTCTCTGTAATGGGAGCCGCGAGTCTTCCAGCCACACTCGTTTTGCACTCTTTGTTCTGAGCTGCTGCGTACTGTGCCTTTAGTAGAACTTCCATCGATTGCTCTCCCTCCCATTCCTTCCTGCTTTCTTTCCCATTTTGTTTCACTCCGCATCTCCTTGTTCCTCATTTCTTCGGCTGTGATAGCCTTATTAAAACCAGGTTATTGCGCAACCGCTTTGCTGTTTTCCCGACAAAGACTTCGTTTATGATAAAGAGGGGGCAGTAAAAGGAATTGGATGTCAGGCTTTAGGAGGTATAGAGCTAGAAAATTGTGATTACTCACCTGCTGGATGTGGGAGTAGTTCTTTATGGCATGAGAAATTAACTTTATTAAGGAGCACTTCCTGAAATTGATTTCCAGAGTAATTTTTAACTTTTTAAAAGAGTAGTTTTGATGTGATAACCATATTATATTTTTGATAACATTTGATAACCATATTAAAATGTGTAAATCATTTATATCAGTGTTTCTCAACCTTTGTCCAAGAAAATGGGCCTCTTTTTAAAGATGATATGCATTTCTGGTACTTATATATATATATATATATATATATATATATATAAACTAATAATAATAATAATAATCTAATGTCAGTTTAATGCTGAAAATCTTAATTTTTTTTTCTTTTATTATTTTTTAAATATTATGTTAAAATAATTAATTAAATGTTTATTATTTTAAAACCTAATGGGACCATGTAACTGCTGTTTGATGGCCACTGAGTTAAATCATAGTTTAGTTGAATTAAATTACTAAATTAATTAAATAAATATGAGTGAATGTTTACTTGCTAATTATTTAAATTAAATCAAACAAACCAATGAAAAATAATTGATCATATTTAGCATTTCACATATTGTATTTATTTTTTTTATAATAAATACAAAACAATGTTAAATAATAGCTGTGATGATTACCCTTACTGAACCCTAGTTTTAATATCCTGTGCATTATTATCTCTAATTATACTTGACTAGATTTTGATTCAAATATTTAATGTCAGTGGACAATTGAACTTTATTTTAACTAACTATATAAAATGTATGTACTTGTGTTATTGTAAATGCAGTGTTGCAGATTGCGTCGTTTTGGTTATTTTCATAGTTTTTCTCTGGCTTAATGAAATGGTCGATTTTTTTTTTTTTTTCTTCAAAAGAAACTTGTTTATGTTGTTTACAGTCGAGTCACTCTCTCTCGGTCTTGACTGTCTCGTAGAGCT
>JAUCMS010000019.1:11435147-11445645 GCA_032357445.1 Enteromius radiatus | reverse complement strand
CGCATATATTATGTAAAGAAAAACTTTTATTTTGGATGCGATTAATCGCGATTAATCATTGCCCAGCACTAATAAATTTATTTTCATTATTATTATTATTATTATTATTTATTTATTTATTTATTTTTTTACTACTTTTATGTTCTTTTGTTCTTTAGTATTTAAATATTTGCATTTAGCTTTGTTTATTTCAGTTTGTATTTCATCTTTTTTTTTCAGCTAGCTGCCAAAACAATACAATATATTTTTAATGTAATATTTCTATTTTATTTTATTTCAGCTTTAATTAACAATAGACCCTATAGCGTAGCGTCATATTTAATGTTTGACAGGAATGAAAGAGGGGCTGTGAGTGACAGGTATACAGTAAAACAGTTTTGAACATTGTGAGGTTTGAAATTGTGGTATAGGACAGTTACACAGTATACAGTATGCCTTTGTTAAAAGTCTAGTCTATTTCTCACAGCCTTGTTTCAATCTTTGTAAAATTTAATATGACTTCTGCCCTGAGGTCTTTAACAACACTGATCATTAATAAAGGTGGATTCAGTGACTTTTCTATTTCTATTTATCCAGTGTGCATCTTTGTCTGTCCCTTGAGGGAGGCATCTGTTGCTTCTCATGCAAATTTGGCTGAATCAAGCATATTTACAAGCCTTGCCGTGACGCCGACTATAACGTATTTCAGGCCCGCAGACCTAAACCAGATCAAAACATTGTCAGTTGTCTTGGCCTAGCACATCAGGGCTAATTCAACACAACCGCAGCGAATCGTATTCCCACAGCAATTACGCCAGGAGTCTAATACAGTCTGAGTAATGGGAAGAGATCAGGAAAGTCTTTGTAACCAGCCATTTTTGTTATTGTGGTACCAGTGCTAGATTTCTAGGTAGTAGCAGTCTTGAGCTTGAATCCCAGATTGTCAGTTAAATTTCTTGCTTGAAGACACATTTTGTCCTCCGGCTGTAGTCTTAATTTTGCAGATTAATTTTAATTAATTTAATTTATCATTATGGGTTATGAAAGGTCCTAAACATTGGGTTGACATGCATGCAAGGTAAAGAAACACTTTAATTTTCTTATAATATCCATTTATTTTTACCTTATTTGTTCAATGACTCCCAAACGATTTGTTCAACGATTCATTTGTCCAAACCCCTCCTTTGCGGGACACTAATTCTGTGGTAATTGGTCAATTTCATTAAAAGCGGTGTTTGTGAGCTTTTAACGCTCCAAAAGCGGCACCTAGTGGCAAAGAATGAATTTGCATTTTCATTCAGACCCACTCGGAAAATCAGGTTTTCCCAGGTATGTGTGTGCAACAAATGGGCGGGCAAAATAACGAATCAACCTCAATGATTCAGAGTGGACTCTTTCTTTTGAGAGACAATAACTTTATACACAGTGCACTTTCAGATGTAAAGCTTTGCAGGATGTTTTCATTCACTTAGAGTTGTGTTACACACTGCCTAAAAGGTCATTTTCAAAAATCCATAATAGGGGCACTTTAACTAACATGTTAATAGAGTAGTAGCTTGCTCCTTTGCTTTTCTTTTTACCTCAGGTTCAATATAATTTTCCATGTTTGTCTGTATAATCATATATTAACCTGAAAGTGTGTCAGTCTTTGATTTGAAGGTTTTCAGTATGAAGTCATGCTGCACTGACATTCTTCCACCGAATACTTTTTTTTTTTTTTGTATGAAATACCATTTTGAGTTTTATATTTCCCTCAGGACACCAGCATTGTGGTTGTTATCATGAACAGAACAGAGGAACTGTGCTGAGGGGGGCATCTGTTGAAAATATCAGTTCAGAATTGTCAAAGAGGGGCATTTTGAAAACGAAAAGGGCAGAATAGATGCAGAGGAGGACGTAGCAGTGGAGATTTCAGATGCAGACGCTGTGGCCTAGCCGGCCAGTGCCTAGGGACAGCTCCGTCTGGGTCAGATACCTTCTGATAGCCTGCTGCTCAGGGCTCATGACGTTTTTTATGGCGTCACATCGCACAAAAGATGGATTTCCTCATGAATGTTAATAAGAGAATGCTAATGTTGCTACTGTAGTTATCATTCAGCCTATGGGTGAGGTTTCCTTTTAAAAGTGTAGTCAAATTAGTTAAAATTGAATCCAGTCTATTTGGATGTAAAGTGTTTATAGTACCAGATGAGGAAGAAGGGCACATAAAAATGGAGGGGGGTCTTGCTTGAGGTTTCTGCAAGATGCATTGTTGCTAAATATCAACCAGCCTTTTCCATATGGCATAGTTCAGCATTTGACTTTGTATGCATTTTTTTGCTCATGCTATTTTTACATAATAAAATCATCTGATAAACACATACATCATATCATGTTGTGTGGCACTTACTCACTCTCTCAGTCAGTCTGGGGACTTGGCATATGTGTCTGTGGGGTTGTGGTTGGTATGGTGAGTGTTGTGAAGACTGGCAGTTTGCCCAGCATGGATTTGGCCTGGATTTAAATTTTTTATTTATTTATTTTTTTAAGTAAACCCATCTGACCTCAGCCTCACCCTCTGCCAGTGGAGAAAGTGTTTTTTTTCTAATTGCTAATGTGACCTTTTTGTACCACAGCATTGCTTAGTAATTGTTTTGTCATAAATTGGTTTTATCTAATTAAATGTATATGTATGTGTTTATATATACAGTGGGTATGGAAAGTATTCAGACCCGCTTAAATTTTTCACTCTGTTATATTGCAGCCATTTGCTAAAATCATTTAAGTTCATTTTCTTCCTCATTAATGTACACACAGCACCCCATATTGACAGAAAAACACAGAATTGTTGACATTTTTGTAGATTTATTAAAAAGGAAAAACTGAAATATCACATGGTCCTAAGTATTCAGACCCTTTGTAGAAGCACCCTTTTGATCGAATACAGCCAGGATTCTTTGGGAAAGATGCAACAAGTTTTTCACACCTGGATTTGGGTATCCTCTGCCATTACTCCTTGCAGATTCTCTCCAGTTCTGTCAGGTTGGATGGGAAATGTTGGTGGACAGCCATTTTTAGGTTTTCTCTCCAGAGATGCTCAATTCGGTTTAAGTCAGGGCTCTGGCTGAGCCATTCAAGAACAGTCACAGAGTTGTTGTGAAGCCACTCCTTCGTTATTTTAACTGTGCTTAGGGTCATTGACTTTTTGGAAGGTAAACCTTCTGAATACTTTCCGTCCCCACTGTGTATATATATATATATTATAGATGGACAAATGGATGGATAGATAAGCGGAAATGTTACTCTAAATACCCCAAAATTTAATATTATAATGCACATAATTCAGTGTTTCCTGTAATTCTAAACTCTAAGTCTGCATGATGTTATTTGCTTGGGACTGCTCTTTAACAATAATGGCCTCTTGTCATATTTAACATTAGTCATTGGAAAATTTTTGTCATTTCATTGTTTGGAAAATGGAAGAGCCTCGGTGACCAGCTGCTTCTAGCAGATATTGACAGGCCCTTAATTGTCCAGGCTCATACTGATTCGCGCTCTTGGTTCAGACCCATGTCCCTGTGGGTCTGTGCTCCTCTGTGCCTGCTCTTTTCTGTTGGCCACTGCAGTTTTGTTGATTGCGACAAACACAGGAGTGCCTGTGGGCCAGTAATTGAACCCACGGATCTGAGCTTCAGCACAATAAAGTAAAACACTGACACCGACTATAAAACACACACACAATCACACACACTCTCTCTAAATGGCACGGGTGATGAAGCAATTAAACATTGCACCATCCGTATCCATATTAGGAATGATTTTTTTCTTTTGGGGATGGGTTACCTGTGTGTGTGTGTGTGTGTGTGTGTGTGTGTGTTACGGTCTCTCTAGTCAACTGCCTCTCAGCTCCTCCTCCTTCCCTCTGGCATCCTAATGAAGGCATTATCTCGACAAGTCACGGAACATGAAACTGCTGTAATTTAGCTTTTATCAATGTGTTTGCTGGTTGGGAGCCGTGCTTGCCAGCTTAAATCAAAGCAGAACGTTTTTTGATGCTTTTTTTTTAGATTATTCTTTTTCTGAGATTGATTGGAAAGGGCATTATGACATTTGTCTCACATAATCAGACCTTTTACTAGACTGCACAACATCTAGTCCACACTGCAGTTAAAGGGATAGTTTACACTTAGATTAATTTACTTACCCACCTAAACCTGTATGAGTTTTGTTGAACAAAAAAGGTGTTTTGAAGAATGACAGTTGGTGGTAGCCATTGACGTCCATAGTATGGAAAAAAAAATATCAAGTCAAAAGCTACCATCAAATATAGTTTACCAAACTCATTTCGGGAGGAGGGCGCGAAGGCGTTTAATGATGGTCTCTGCCTCTCTAATCTTCCAATTATTCTATCTTCTTATCAAATTCCTAACCTAGCCCTATAAATGGCCAGAGCCCCTTCCTCATCTCGATCTCCGTATCCCCCCTCCTCCCCTTCTCCTCCTACTTCCAACTGGGGGGAGCACTCAGGGTTAGGAACCGGCTGTCTGCCTCTTCCCCCTCCCGAGCCCTAGGGTAAATAGCCCTTCTAACCCTTAGCATTCTCCCTGAGCAGCCAAACAAGCTTCGCTTTACCTTAATGCTGACAAGCTGAAACTCATGAATTAGTGTTAATGATCTGATTTCAGGCTTATAAATATTAATGCAGTTTTTTGTATCAGCCTTTTAATACTTTCACCACAAGACTGTAATGAAGTATTTATATATTGTGATTTATATAAATATGACAATTGTATTTAGTTAGTTTTTTTGCGTTGCGATTTTGCAACCAGAAGATCGGTGGACTCCGAGGCCTAGTAGTTTGAACCCTGGCGAAGGCTGAGCTCGGCGTCCGGCCTGAACCCTGCATGCCCCCTGGCCCCTTGAAGATTACAAGATTAAACCCGTAATATTTTGAGAATAAAGTCGAAATCTTACGAGAATAAAGTCTTAATTGTTATGAGAAAAAAAGTCTACATATTTCGAGAAAAATCACAGAATTGCGAGAAACAATGGATGTGGAGGATCTGGTTAAGTCCTTCTTTAGGTTAAGATTTAGCAATAAGGAAATTCTTTGCCTTTTGGTGCATCAGCGCAGACTTGTAATTAGTAAAAGTGGTTATGTAGGAAACCTGAAGAAAAAATCAGAAAGACATTGAGGAAATTGCCTCTTTTGTGCAGTCTGAAATGGTGACCAGTGGTCGACTCCAGGGATTTTTATGACTACATCTGCGTGCTATTTGAAGAGGATATGTTGTTTCTCAAGAGACTATGAGGATGATGATCAAAGAAATCGACCCTGAAGGAGTTGAACACCAGCGTTCTCGACATCTCCGACGTCGCCAGTTTTTCAGCCAGGGTCCAAACACATTGCGGCATATGGATTCATATGATAAGCTCAAACCGTATGGCATTGCAATTAATGGTTGCATTGATGGCTTCAGTCGGTTTGTGTTGTGGATGGAAGCGTACAATACAAACAGTGACTCCAAAGTTATTGCAGACTACTACATCTGCGCGCCGACCCAGGAATGGAAAATGGACACGTCAAAGACATGCAAATTTTCCTGCACAGAATCCACACGGACAGTTATGCAGGAGAGAAAAATTGTATGTATGGATATAATAATGTATATTGACTTTTATCTACTTTAATCCTGTGAATTGCATTGATGACTGTTGGGGGCGGTTAGTAAATAGGCATGTCTTGAGGTTGAGCCTAGGGATTTTTGGATGAGAGCGAGTGTGTGTGCATGTAAGATCCAAATTCATGACAGCGGCTCATTTATTTCTCAGAGGATGAGAGGACCCGGAGATTGTTGCTATCCACACAGAGTCCTCACAGGATGTACAAATCAATGTATTTCGCAGGAAAGCTCTCCATTGTAATGAAGCAGGTGTGCACGTCTGTGCCAGGACACTGATCGTGTGTGTGCATAAGTGGTTCTCAGATGAACCGGAGAGGATGCTTTCCCTATGGATGAAACAATTCAGCAAGTTTTACTTTTTGCATTTCCGGTTCAATGAAATACATCACATTGTGGAAGTAAAACAGGTTTTTATATTGATGGATGATGTCGACAGGAAGTGTCATTGGAAAGAGGAGATTTCTTCTCTACTCGGGATTATTCATATTCGTTGAGCAAATGAATGACTGAAAAAACAAAGGAAGAAAGGCATCCTGCCATCTGAGCTGATGAGGTGACACACACGCACATGCACAGGCTTACAGTGCAGATGCTCACGCAAGGGAGTTGTGATTTTGCTTCAAGTACATGTCTCATGTAATCCTTTCTCTTACACACTCACACACACACAGCCTCTGGTGATTAGTGGAGCTTTTGCGTCACCAAACTAATTCACAGTCTTTCTTTCCCATTCCATGCAATTCATTTCCAATTTCAGTTCCAATTAATTCACTTCCAATCCAGTTTCAGTGCCAACTTGAATTATAATTCCAATTTACATTTTTCTAATTCAGTTCACTTTCACCAATTTTTTTTTAACTACTACCTTATCTTTCAGTTACATTTGTCATTTTATTCATATTCAATTCTTGTTCCAGTTAATTCACTTTCAGTTGTTTCAATATCTGTTTCACCTATTTCGCACTTCTCTTGTTCTACACTTTATTTCGAATGACTCCTTGTGTACTGTCTATTCAGTTCATATTCACTTCCAGTTCCAGGTGATTCTTAGTTGATTCAGTTTCAATTTCTGAGGCTTTCTTTCCTATACAATTTTTTTTCCCTATGCAAATTCTTATTCAGTATTCATTCAAATTACATTTTTAATTCTAGTTGAAATTTTTTCCAATATTAATAAAAATAATAATAATTAGAGGGTTTACATTTCCATTATTAGAGCTGATTGAAGTATATCTATGTGCAAGTTATCTGTGAACATTATAACAAAAGATGTGTTTCACATTCAGTGCAGGTTCAGTGTTTTGTTCCAGTGTTTGGCTTCCTCTGTGTAACCTTTCAGTGGCTCCCTTTCCCCCCCTCCATTGTCTTCCTGCCTGTCCTGCTCTTATTCACCCTTTACACAGAATGTCAGGACAGAGGGCCCTTTCTATCTCTACCCTGCGTTTAATTATGCATCAGATTAGAAGGCTGTGTGTGTCTGTAATGCAATTACTGCAGCATGAGAGTGTGTTATCTTCCGTAGTGAAACTGAAGTAGTTTTGATAGCACCACACTGATGTGTCTCTGTGTAATATAGAAGGGAGTTTCCTCTCCAGTTACTTTTGGGACTGTCAAACTTCCGAGATACTTCCAGTACGAGTGTATTCAGCTTCTATCTTAGTGGACCTTAATCAGTCGGCATGTAAATGAGGCTGTGAGAAATAAAAGATCAGTCTATTCAGTGAATTGCACTTTTAGTCAATGTGAAACTTTTTGCAGTTTTTTTTTTTTTACATTTTTAGCAGGCACTTCTGTCCAAAGGTGTAGTTTATCAGTTCATACATTCCTTAAAAATCAAACCCATGACTTTGGGTCTACTAGTAGTACAGGAATTCACAACTTATACTTTACAAAACTGGTTTTCTTTTACTTTCTTTGAAAACTATTGCAATTGCAATTAACGCTGTATTAGCGCTTTGGAGTACTGGTGCACGCATGCAGCATATTTTCATGTATATTTTATCTATGGAGCATAAATTTATTAAACATAGATAAAGATCTAGAGTTTAAAGCTTGCCTTTTCATCCTAAACCAGCTCATACAGACAGTAGTCATAAATTTTGCTAGTGTGGGTGTCATGTAGATATTCTGAAATCCTGAAATATCCTCACTTTTATGGCTGTTTTTCGAGATCAGCAGAAATGGAGAACTGAAAGGAGGAACAGCAACTTGTGTATATTATATATATTTTGCTAAATATAACATACATTTTATATTGAACTATATTGTTCTGGTATACTCTCTACCATGCGCTCTCCCCATTTACATCTTTTCTTAGTTTTCTCTTTGGTTCAACTGATAGTTTGTAGGATCACATGGGTTCATTGTGCCCCTGCGCTGATCCAGTAACAGGGATTTGGTGCCATCTTGGCACTCTTCCGCTTCTGCGGTTGGAGTGTGTGTGGTCAGTGTTGGCCAGCAGTGAAAGGACTGTGGAGGAAAACAGTATTTTTGCCAACAGCATGCTAAGGGTTAATCTTCCACTGGGTCACAGGGCAAGATGGGAGAGGATGTAATCCTGTTAGCTTGGAGCATGTCTGCTGTGTGTGTGTGTGTGTGTGTGTGTGTTTGCATGTGTGAAAGGCTAACACATAATCTAGCTCAGAGAGAAAGAAAGTCAACAAGACAGAACGAGGTAGTGATAAAAAAGCAGGAGTTCTGGACCATAGATAGCACAATATATGGAAAATGATAATGGATGCATGCGTGCACAATCAAATAACACATTCAGTCAAACCAACGACCGAATCAAAAAGGGCACTTAGCTTCCAGTAGATGTGCTTGTTAGGTTGATTAGATGGGGTGTTTTGAAGTGCCTTTTTATATAATGTAATAATCAGGCAGAATCATGGTTTCATTGTGTTTTTACAGCAGCACAGTATTTACATTAAAACCTTCTATATTTGTTTATATTGTTCGGTTGCCAAAACCTTATCTGCCTTCTAAGGGAGCGTTTGAACTGAAATAAAACCTCAAAAGTGAGCGATTTGGAACAATCTATGTAGATTGTATAATTTAATTTTTAAACTGGATGTTATCATTCTCCTAAATAACAATATGATATCTGTATACATAGCCTTCACTTTTTTGTATTTATACATTTTCTTCATCCACCATTTTTATTAACTGAGCTTAGCTTGTCATTGTTTTTAACTATACACTGAATGCTGGAATTAAGCTCTCTGTGAACGATACATACAAATCTGCTTTTAGAGTTTGACCAAAAGAAGGTGTCTTTTATGCTGCCTACATTTTGGAGCAGTCTTCATGTCAAGAGCACACCTTAAAATGCCGCCTACGTAGGCAGCCCACTAGGTTTTGGACCAGAGCCAGTTAGGAGGTCAGCTAGACTCTTGCTTAAGCATGTCAGATTAGACGGCATTAATATTTGTAGGCTGACTAAAGCTGATGTGTTTATTGCAGAGATCTGGGTGGATGAAAGCTGTCAGTATTACATTGTCCATGCAGATTGCACAACATGCATGATGTGGTAATGTTCGTCTCACCTAACTTTTCATATTGGCAGTTGTCACTATACTTATGATTGCTTAAGTAATGACACAGATGGACAAAGTTCTGAAGTGGCAGGTGATGTGGTGATGTTTCGGCAAAGCAAGATGACACAATAGTTTCAGCCCATGCAAGTTAACTTAAGGACATGACTTGTCTGAGCCCTGATATTTACTTGATATTTAACAGATTATATTTTCCAACCTAGCCAAGACAGAATCAGTTTAAAGCAGATTAATACATATATTTTGTATTGCCATTTTTACAATACATGTTTTTTTTTCGCATGTTTCTACATTAAAATGTCTTGATTTAACTGCATTTTTACCTTTTGATTCTTGAACGTTTAAAACATTTATGCAAGAAAAAAGCAGTACTGTTTGCCAGTGGTAATTTGTAAATTTGTAAAGTGATTTTTACATTGAGAAGATGAATAAACCCCAGTCAAGACATTGAGCTCCTATTTAGACTCCTGCGCTTGTGGTGGTGTGAGGAAATGAGCCCTTGGGCTTGTTTGTTTAATTTTACACAACATTCATCGTTCAAGCTCACACAACCGTATTACATGTTTCATTAATAAGCCCTAGATTAGCTTGAACCTCACCCCACTCTTACAAACACACACACACTTTACAGTATCTTAACATTACTAGAAAAGCCACAAACCTTGGATAACTGGGGATATATTACCTCAGTTTATTTTATTTATTATTATTATGTATTTATTTATTTTTCATCTCTCTGAATTGTTTATTCTCTCTTAACTCGCCAGCATTGCAGGTCACATCTGTGACACCTATGGAAAAATGTTCTCTCTTCTCAGAGGAGAGGACAGAGCTGCACGCACCTCAGCTGAGGTGTCCTTTTTATTTTATAGCTGTGAGAACAAGCCATCAGCCACCTCAAATATCTAACCTGCTTTTTTTCTCTCTCTCTCTGTTCTTTGCAGATCATCAGAAACTGGAACGTGAGGCCCGAATCTGTCGTCTACTCAAACACCCCAATATTGGTGAGTAGTTTTAGAGGAACACGAAAGCCATCAAAATGAGAATATTTAAAGCATGGGATCATTTATGAGTTATAAAAATGCTATTTTGTCTTTGAGCTTCAAGATCATGACCCTTTGTCAAGTATGCAGCTCTGCTCATTCTCTTCATTCTCTAAACAAACTATATAAGTTGCATCATTTTAGCTGTTTTTCTAGTCCATATTAGTCTTAGAGTATATTTAAAATAGAGCTGTCAAATGATTAATCGCGATTAATCGCATCCAAAATAAAAGTTTTTCTTAACATAATATATGCGTTT
>JAUCMS010000019.1:11406320-11431907 GCA_032357445.1 Enteromius radiatus | reverse complement strand
GAACACAGTTCATGCACGGAGCTCTCTTCTAATGAGGTGATTATCAGAATCAGGTGCGTTAACAAAGAGAGACATGCTAAACATGCAGAGCAGGGGGGCGCGAGGACCAGGGTTGAGAACCACTGGGTTAAACCCATGTTGCTGATTGGGATGCTCGAACAAAAAGTTTTGAAAGCAATACAGTGCTTACACTTTCTGTGATCATTGAAATGGAACTATGTAGTATTTCTTTAACAGAAAAATTACTTTAAAATGACCTTCACCTTATAAATGGCCAATAATATTGTCTTTCCATCCACTTAAATGGCTTCCAGTCTTGTCATACTTTGTTTCTTGCTAAATATCAGTATACGTCACTGTATTTACCTGTCTCTGAATGTTTAGGACTTTATGAGAGTCGAGCTTCTGTAATTACTGGCGTGATGGTGGCTCGTGTTTGCAGTCCCAGTGTCAACACGCTAGGGCCTTGCTTGTCAAACAGTCATTCTGAGGACTATTGACTCGCTGCATTACTCTAATAATGTAGAAGTACTTTATCTAGTATATGTATTTTCCAGCATCAGATTTGTCTTAATCCTTCTGTTATTTACCCTCTTCCCTCCCTCCTCCAACTAGTTGCTATGTTGCTCTTTCTCTCAGCGCTCTCATAAGGCTCCTGCTATTCTGGGCAGTGTTTACTCAACTCTCTCTCCTTCTTTCTCTCTCTCACTCTCTCTTTCTCCATCCAACCCCCAACCCAATACACTCGGTGTGTGTCACTGTCTACGTGACACGCTGCTTGTGTACATAAGTAAGCTTGTCATCCATCCTTTCTCTCTCTCTCTCTTTTTGATGGATCCTCTTTTTGTTATTTCATTTAGCCATGTGCTCATTACTGTTAACTTAAGTCTGTAAACATGCTTCGTATTTGTAAGCGCCACTATAATGGCGTGTAATTGGATGTATGCCGCATGTTCTCATCAGATGTTATGAACGCTGTGTGATGGAGCGAAGAATTCTCAAGATTTCCCCATCATTAAAAACATTTGCTTTCATAATGCATTATCTCTGTGTTGACGTTGTTTAATGCAGATTCTCCTGTTGTGTCTTTTCAACCCCAGTTCGGCTCCATGACAGTATCTCAGAAGAAGGTTTCCATTACCTGGTCTTTGACCTGTGAGTATGACCGAAACTCACACACGCACACAAACACACACATCTGTGCCGTGTGACTCAGCACTATATGCTGTACTGTAAGTTGAGACATGATCATAATATAGTCTCCGTTTCAAGACCCTGTGAGCTACTGCACTTACCTACATAGGTAACACTTTAAAATGTTGTACATAGGCAGCAAAGTGTGCGGGAAAAATGTATAACTATACAGTAAGCTCAGGTTCAATGGCACATTGTGTTAAAATAAATAAATAAATATATATATATATTTTTTTTTTCCTATATTGAAGGATTTAAACAGTTTTTTTTTAAAGAATTTTAGTTTATTATTTATTATATATATATTATGTAACTAATACACTTTACACAGAATTACTAAAACTATATTTACAAATAATAATGCTAAAAAAATAGCTAATTAGCATGATTGATAAATACTATAATAACATATAAAATAACATTGTTTTAAACTGAGCTAATTTTTGTATTCAGATGAGTTTGTAATTCTCAATGACTGTAAGGTGCTTCCTGCGTTTTGAATCAGGATCGACCAGTTTTCAAACCCAAGACATTTTGCTCCGGTGATTCATGTCAGAAGTGCCATTCCTGCAGGCAGATAAATGCAGCTGAAATATGCTCGACAAAAACGCCTTGTACGCACCTTCCCGGATGTCAAAAATATATCCTTCAATTTGATGGGATCTGCCAGCAAAATTGATGGGTAGACATTTCTGGGTGGCCCTATAAATGCGATTTAGTGCTGTCAAGATTGTTGTTTCTTTGATTGTGTCCTGGTTTTAACCAGTCCAGTGCACTTTGATTTTTTTTTCAATTTATGTGGAACAAAGGCTGAGCTACTAATGTTCCGGTGTCTTGTGCACACCTCAGTGCCAACTGCACTCCACCCTCACAATAGATGTGCAATATCACTGCGGTTTAAATGAGTGAATTGTTTCCTCTCTTAATTTATTTTAAAATGTGACTTTTTCCTGTGATGCAAAGGAAATAAAATTATAATTTTATACATATATTTTATACTAATTTTATACATATATACACACACACATATATATATTACTACAGTATTCGGTGTCACATGATCATTAAACTTTTCTTATCACTTTTAAGAATAGCTGTGCTACTTAATACATATAATATATATAAGCTATAATAGCTATTAATCACATCCAAAATGAAAGGTTTGTTTACATGATATATGTATGTGTGCTGTGTATATTTGTGTGTGTGTATATATTATATTATATTATATATTTATAGAATTATAATTCAAATATTTATACTGTATATATTTCGAAACTTTGTGTATTTTATATATTTAATATATATCCAACATATTTGTCTTAAATATACACATGAATGTGTTTGTACATTCATAATAAATATACACAGTATACACACATTAAGTGAACAAATATTTTTATTTAGGATACGATTAATCCCTTGACAGCACTAATAATTTCTTGTAATAGTCTTTATCATTTTCTTTAAGGTTTAATTTCTTTTTGTTATTTATTGTACAACATTATTGACTTTTTTGAAATTGGTTTTATTGCAATGTAAAAGAGTATTAAAGATGTATAATGAAAATGTATTATTTTTAAATATTATTACTAATACATTTGTTGTACATGCAATTGCTATTACTATATAATAGTTTATTTGTTGCTTTTAGTAGTTTTCTTTTTCATAATGTATCTTTATTTTTATTTTTTTTTGTCTTTTCTTTTTTTGTCCTTCTGTGTTTTGCACAAGGAAAATTGCTAGTTTTGGCTAAAATGCCACAGGTTACTACAGTAGAACTCTTGTAAGAGCCACCACTGTCTTGCATCGCCACCACTGTCTTGCATCGCCACTTGCATTTTGTTTCACACAATGGTTACGGTGTTAAAATTATAACTTCATCCCTGCATCTGATAATACACGCAGTATGCTGTATAATCGGGCCACACTTGTTTTACTGCAGCAGCACATACATTTGAATCATGTTTATGTAAGTGTAAAATGTCGGCTCTGCCTATTGCTACTGGCCAAATTAGCCCAAAACCCCAGCACACTCTCCGCTCTATCTCATCCCTTGTTTCACAGTTTTTCTCCCCCTCTCTTTCCGCAGTGTGACTGGGGGGGAGTTGTTTGAGGACATCGTCGCCAGAGAGTATTACAGTGAAGCTGACGCAAGGTGGGCTCTCCAATTTACTGTTGCTGTGGTTACTGTGCTGCAGCCTGCAGTGAGCAGGTCACACTTACACACGCACACACACTTACATCTGATTCAGAAGCACAGAGAGCGGACGATCCCTTTTGTGCAGAAAAACTGAAAGCCTTTAATGATGGTGGAGTTGCAGAACTGGCAATCAACAGGTGCCATACAAAAGCGCATCCATTTGGCCTCTGTTGGCCCCTCCTTTCGAGTGCATCACTCCTGCAGCACTGACAGCACCGCCGCTGAACGGCGAACGTGAAGAGTCTTTCTAAACGGCTTTCTCAAAGTGGAAAATCTGGTAACATAGAAATGGCATAGGCTCTTTATGAACCAGCAGCGAGTGTGTGCGAGTCTCTGAGGGACTCTGATTCCAAGTCAAAGCCCCAGGCATCCAACACAAACACCCTGCAGCAGTTAGCTGTGTTTTAATGTGCTCATACGGGAGTTCATGGTAAATTTGGTTTACAGGAGTTGCGTGATGCCTGTTTAGCATCTGTGCTTTGATATCACATAGGTAAAGACGGATAAAGAGAGGGTGAGTGGGGAAAAGAGGCGTTTTAAAAAGAGATCAGCTGACGGATGCTTGTGCGTGAGATGGAGAGAGACAGGTCTTTTGTGTCCGGTGGGATTTGTGCTGTCCTGAAAATAGAATGCTGGGCTTAAAATGTAACCAAATTTGGGCAAATAGCTTCTGTGTTCTTTTGTAACACTAATATACTCAACAGTCTTTGTCAGTCTACAGTACTTTCTTATGTCATATTCTCCATTTTTACTCTCTTGTTCATTGTGGCATGTCCGAACAAGGCATCGTAAAAAGACAAGTTGCTTGTCACTGGAATTAATATAATTCCAATATAATATACTATAATAATAAAAAAAAAAATATATATATATATATATATATATATATATATATATTACTATACATGGTATGAGTCTGCATGTGCCAAGTTTGTAATATAATATAATATAAAATAATATAATGTATAATAATGTAATGTAATGTAATAGAACATAATATAATATAATTAATTTATAATATATAACTTATTTTACTGAAATATTTATATCATTATATTATAGCAAAACAAATTGAATTTATTATATTAAAAGTATTACAGAAAAAATGGATAGCTTAGTATAATAATTTAAATTGCAAATCTGTGGAAATGTCTGCATGTGCCAAGCTTATAATATAATATATAACAATTTAACGTAATGTTATGTAGCATAATATAATTTAATTAATTTATAATGTAACTTATTTTACATAATATACAGTTTGTATATTATATTAAAGCTAAATAAATGGAATTTATTATATAAAAATATTATATAAAATATATGTATAGCTTAATATAATCATGTAAATTGCAAATCTGTGAATATTGTATTATATTATATTATATTATATATATATATATATAACAAAACAAATGGATAGCTTAGTAGAATAATGTCAATAGTAAATTGGACATTTGATTATATTATACAAAATATAATATAATATAATTACCATAGTAAAATAATTTTTATTATATTATTGTATTACAAATATAAACAGACGGATAGCTTAGTAGTATAATAATTTAAGTAGAAATTTATTACACAGCAATTGCCAAGTTAATATGATGATATAGTATATAAATGATTCTTTATAAATCCATCTGTTTTGCTTACAAGTGACCTATGTCGAGACGTCTGGTGTACACATTCATGTCCCAACCATCATCTGTGCCATTTCCTTAGAATAAATTCAATAAGGATCTAAAGAAAGTCATACATAATTTCACATTAGTACTAAATATCTATAAAGTAGCATGACACCACAGCAACACTAAAACAAACACACACACACACACACACATTAATTCGGGTCCATCTGTCCCCGCTAGGCCTCTATAACATTCTGTTATAGGATTACAGCTTTAAGAGGGATGAGATAACGCATGTGCATGTGTGTGTACCTGTCTGAGGGTGAGTAACGCCCACCCCAGCTATCCCACAATCCCCTGGTCAGCTCACCTCATGTTCCTCAGTCACATTACACTTGACCCGAGCTCAGTCTGTTAAAGCAGCAGTGGTCCATTCATGGTACATTCATATGTAGCATCAATTATTCAGTCACGGTGTTTAATTTTATTGCTTAATTGAATTGTTCATTAACTTCACTGTAATCTATTTATTTTAATTAAGCCTTTATTTTAATTAAGACATTACTATTACATACTTATTGTTTCTTTACATAATGACTGTATAATAAAACACTATATAACTGACATTCTTAAATATGATTTATTTTTGTCGGAAGCATTTCTTGTTTGGCAGTTTTATGAATGGCTGTTTCAACCAGGGGCTGTCAGATTATCAAAACACTTTTCAGAAATGGCAAAATTAAGTATAAAGTGGGTAAATATAAGGAAGCTGGCTTTTGTATAAAGTAAAAATAAAAGGTTAAAGTCAATATTTAGCCTCACCTCACCCCTCACTTATCCTTATGATCTTTCCCTGCCACTGATTGATTTATTATTCTGTTTTTCAGCCAGTGCATCAGTCAGATCCTGGAGAGTGTCAATCATATTCACCAGCATGACATCGTGCACAGAGACCTTAAGGTGAGAGTACATCGACAACTACACACATGGCAACCGGCCTGCCTCTGAAAGTTTCCAAGCCAATGCCTTGACTCGAAAAACACACAGATATACACGTACAACAATATTGTCTGATAGTCTGATTTCAGTCCTTTAAGACTGCATGCTAAGGCACATGGGCGCATTTATTTAATTTCTTACTCTCATACCTGCTGTAAAGATTTTTGAGCTGTTACATGTCAAATCAACCCACTTTGAGAAACTTCCCCAGCTCAGTTTTTTTTTCTTGTTTGAAGAAAGACAAAAATAAATGGGGATGAAAGCCAAAATAAAAAATGTTGTGAATCTATATTTACTAAGTTATGAACTTTTTTGTGTACACTCACAGACATAAAGGAAGAAAAGCTGTCACTGGGCTGTACTTTTTCCAAAGGTAAACTTTTGGTACCTTAAAGGTGCATAGTACTTAAAGTGTACATGTTTTAACCTATTAGGTACAAAAGTGTAGCTTTTGAAAAGGTACTTTCCCCAGTGACAGCTTCCATACCTTTATTTCTAAAAGTGTAGGGGTAAAAAGCTCCTGTAATTATTAATCTCTTGTGAAAATTGTCATTTTGACTCCCGTCTGCAAAATAATGAATTACTCCGCAAATAAACATCCATAACTTTCAGTTTCTTCTATACATTTCTTTCACCAGAAAAAACAACAACAACAACAGGGAATTCTTTGAGTTGATGAAGAATCACCCTGTTGTCCAAAAGAGTTTGTCTTTTGTTTTTTTTTAACAGTACTAGTTAAGCAATATTACCATTTGAATCAAGTACATGCATAAACATCAGACACTGTGCCTTTGTGTCTCAGCGCATGTGAATGCATGAAATGAATGTGCTTGTTGTCTTGACGTTGGCATGTCTTTGATAACGCATACAGACACAGTTTTATCATGTCCTCCTATTGTGCGTTAGTCACATCCACTGCCCTCCCCCATGTGTATGTGAGACCAATGCTGAGCAGCAGAGATGTGCCCAGGCTGGTTGCCATAGCGAGGAACGTGATACGACAACTGTTGCTGGTATTGCCTGAGAGACGGAGGGATGTGGGAGGGGTCACGGCGAGTCTCACCATTCCTCATTTGTAGTCTGTCCGTTTAATGAGGGAGAGTGAGAGATTCGCACCTATGGGCATAAATTTCCCAGCGTCCTCATAACGGATGCTTTCAGATTCTGTGCTTGAGTGTAGAACTTGAGGATGAACTCTGCGCATTGAGAAGATATATGTGCGGCAGCTAATAAATCAAGCTTATTGAGTTGTATATTCGAGAACGGAGGGGAAATCGACTTTTCTGGCCTATATTTTAGTGTGAAAGTCCTCTATTGTGCCTAATATATCTTTCTGGGCGTCTTCAGTTGGTTTTGTACTTGAAGCTCTTGGATATTAATGCATGTTTGGGTTTGATTTCAAATGTTTGGAGCACTGACAAAACCACAGGAAATCCACCCTAATATTTGCTCAGCGTAAACATGGTAGTAAAGCAAACACTATTCAGTCATGCTTAACCTTTAAGCCATGTATAAACTCAATTACCTTGGAGAGACCTTTGACCCTCCCCAATCTATCATATCCTATTAAGCAGGTTTGACTAGTATCGATGCATTCATCTGATTGTAATGTACTTTTTCACACTGACAGTGAGTGGCTTTATTGTGTCATTATGTTTAGTACAATTAATTAAACAGATTTTTTTATATAATTATCATTATTATCATATTCTCAGTCTGGGTTCAGGACATTTATTTTTATTCATTTATTTATTTATTTTTTAATGAATTTCTTTAATGCAGCAAGGGTGTATTTAATTGAAGGTGACCGTAAAGATATTTATAATTATATTTATTAATAATTAATATGATTATATTTTAAATAAATTGATTACCTCATTTTTTTATTCATCATAGAATTACAAAAAAAAAGTATCATGGTTTCTACAAAATCAAGCAATGTATTTAAATTGTTAAACTGAATTTTTCTTGAGCACCAAGTCAGCATGGCTTTGCATGACAGGAATGACCCTAACTGTAATAATATTTACACAATGTCACAGTATTACTATTTTACTGTTTTACTGATCAAGTAAATCCAGTCTTTGTGAGCATAAGAGACGTTTTGAAACGGTACCAATGCAAAACTTTTGAATGGCTGTGTATATGTTATTTGCAAAAATGTTTTAACTGTAATACCATTATTTTAAATAACACTACATATAATTTTTTTTTTTTTAGGTAGAAATCGTTTTTACTTGCAGACATTTATAGCAGAGGCTCTTATCCAAAGCAACTTACAATTGAGGAATACAATAAGTAATTCATTATAAAGAGGCAAATAGACACAGGAAGTGCCGGCAATAAAAAGTTTTAGTCATTGTTCAGAGTAAATCCTAGCTAGACGGGGAGAGGTTAAGGAAAGAAAGCAAAGTTGTTGTTTTTTTTGTTTTTTTTATAGACGAGTAAATTGGTAGTGGCCACATCAAATAACTGCACTTTGCATAAACTTAAATTTCTCAGCGTCTTTGAGAAATTGCTTAAACTCTAAGTCAGTATAAGTGGAGTTTAGTTGCTTCGATGCTACAAATTGCTGTCAGTGTAATGCCCAGCTTTGCACCATACGCATGTCAATCCTAAAGGATCTTTTTAACCTCTCTTCAATCCCTTTTGAAATGTTTGTGAGTGTTAAAGGCTTCCTCTGCTTTCCTCCTCAGCCCGAGAACTTGCTGTTGGCCAGTAAGATGAAAGGAGCAGCAGTGAAACTGGCAGATTTTGGGCTGGCCATCGAGGTGCAGGGAGATCAGCAGGCCTGGTTTGGTAAAGAACAACACGCTTCCTGCTCTCATTTATTATTCCCCAACATGCTAAAATACATGCTAGTATCTGGTGTTTCCTTACTCTTGATATGCTCGGATACTTGTTACAAAGACTTGTTGGTCAATTTGTGACAAATCAACCATGTTCTAGAAATTTCCCCAGCTCAAATGTATGATTTTGTTAAGGTTTCTCTTTAAGAAAGACAGACATAAATAGTAGTGAAACCACATATTTTAGCCACATTTAAATCTCCAGAAAGAACTCTCTTAATTCTACATCTCAGAAGAACTTATACTTGTAAGGAACTTACTAATTTAGCTATTTGTAATTACAACATCTATTCAAATCTACTTACAAGCTCTTTTGAGGATTTTTAGATTTAGATGTGGTGCTTGTCCCCATGATGCTTGGATATTGTGGGTGGTTTGGACCATTTGTGAATACTTATACTTTCTGCACATTTTTACTACTAATGCTTTAGATTTGACAGGATTTCCTATATTAGTGAGGATTTTCTCCCTTAAAACTGTGCTGATTCCCACTTGTAATGTTCTTTTAGTTTATCTTAAAAGGATGTTGCTACATTTCCCGCTCCATTACCTCTGGTCTGAAATGGATTGGGATGGCCATAAAGGCTTATTTTCAGGCTGTGCCGAATGCCAGTCTTAGCCTATTTGATGTTTAGCTTTCACAATCAGTCTTGTTGGTGTGTGAAAGACCCTTTAGCTATGAAAATATCCTTCCTGAGCTCTCTCTACTGGATAAAACCATCAGGCAGCGTTCTCTCGGGCCTTGTGGCCCCCTACTGGTGGCTGCTTGTTTCTGCTGCCGTGAGATAGCTGTTGCTTTAGTGATAATCAAGTATCAGTACAGCTTTCTTCAGTTTAAATAGGTAATCATCTTGTTTTGACTGAAGTATTCTGTGCTTTGTGAAGAGCGAAGCTTTGCAGGTAGGAATAGTTGTTGTATACAAGCTATATGATTGAATGGGACATAATTATGTTACCATTGTTATTTAAAACCCACCCATTTCTAGCCCGCTTCATTCTTGCTAGTGCTTGACGGATGCAGCCATCTTGGCACGTCACCATTTTGGCACTAAATGGTTCTGGCGTATGGAAAAATGAATCTATCAAACTATCCACACACACCTGCTTGGAATTATTAGCATTTTAGTGAATATTAATTGGCTGAGCTACTTTGCCTACAGGCGCCTGAAGTTTGAATCCACTTAATCTTATTCTCATACTGCAGAACGGTCACTTCAACCTGTTTTTGTCACAGGTTTTGCTGGCACACCTGGCTATCTGTCTCCAGAGGTGTTGAGGAAGGATCCCTACGGCAAACCTGTGGACATCTGGGCCTGTGGTGAGTTTTCAACAGGGTCTTTAATCATTAGACCTCTTGCATATTCATTCTGCTTGCTGTATTAACAGGTTGCAGTATTCATTCTGCTAAAGTTCGCAGTGCAGTGCTGGGTAGAGTTTCGGCACCAAGCCTGTTTTTGCTGCTGAACTCAGCAGAAAGTAAGGTGCAAATGTATGGTAGACCTGCTTGTCAATACGTGTATTGCAAAATATGTGATTCTTTATTAAGCATACTTTATTTTAATTATACACACACAACTAGACATGTGACAGTATTCAGTAATGAAATGCATCATGATAATGAATATGCACAATATTGTAGGCATCAAAACAGCATGATTAAATATTTACAATCAAAGCACACATTCACTCACTGACAGCAGATGGCGATGAACAACAGAAATGTAGCCGTTACCCTGGAAACCCCTGGAAACTAAGCATCTGTGCTACTTTCCATAACATTTTTAATTATTTAAATTAGATTTTTGTATTCGCTACTTTTCTTCACAGCGCCAAATACTTAAATATTTAAATAATTAAAAAAAAAAATTTCAACTTCTTATACATTTCAATCTGGACTACAACATGATCTAGCTACTGTTTGGAAATGTTTTGATTCTTTGTTGGGTCACACTTTACGTTAAGGCTCCATTAGTTAACATTCATTAGTTGAACTGCCAATGAAAAAATCTTCTAAATACTAATTCATCTTAATTTCAATATTTAATACCACATTGTTAAAATCAAAAGTTGCTGCTGTTTAATGTACCCGAGCTAGCATGAACTAACAATTTTTTTTATATAACTTCTGTAGCAAATGTCGCAATTGCTAATTTTTAATGTTGGTGCGTTAAGGTTAACTTACGAGACTGTATAGTAAAGTGTTACTTTTTGGCCTTTATAATTGGACTTTAATCTGTGTGAAATGTTTGTGCAGTGCTTTTTTGCATTTAAATGTTCAGTTCTTTTTGTTAAATAAAAACAACCAACTAAATTTCAATGTTTTGATAAAACCATATATCATGATAAAAGCCTTAACGGTATTTTACTGTAATGCTATCAACATGGAACCTGTACATGCAAAAACAAATGAATAAAGACTTCAGAATTTCTGTCAGTCAGTAGAAATCAAATACTATTTTTGTAAGCCAATCCGAATACCTTTCTCTTTCTTTCCTTTACAGGTGTAATCTTGTACATTCTATTAGTGGGCTATCCTCCATTTTGGGATGAAGATCAACACAAGCTATACCAGCAGATCAAGGCTGGAGCCTATGATGTAAGTACAGCTGTCCTCGGATGGAGCCAGTCTGTAATGGTTTCTGTCTGCGGGAGTTCAGTCCAGCTACTCTGAAACCCCCTTCATCTGATTGGTCTTTCAATGCTCGTTCAAGTCTTTCAACTGAGGCATTCACTAGGAGTGTAAAATTCTTTGCTCTCTGCATTTCAAATTTGCATAGATGTTTGAAGCGGCGTTTTACTTTAAAATCATATTTTTGGGTGTCTCTAATTAGTCCAGTCCATGTGAACTCATCAAACCGTTTCATAAATGAGTCTAGTGAGGCTTGTTTAATTTTAGACCGCACATCACAAGGCCTCTACATCCTTTCAGAAAATCACTGGAATTTCCCAGCAGGATACCATTAACATTTCTTATGAATGTTGGTGAAATCTTTTGGAATAAAATTCAAGGCAAAAAGTTTAAACTGTTGGCAATAATAGGGAAAGAGGGGTGGAAGACGCAAATAAAAAATAAAAGCAAAAAAAAAAAAGAAATAAAACTTTTTTTTTAACATAACATAAATTTAAAACAAAATACATCATGTAATCAAATGTTGAAGCAATTAATACAATTACATTTTTTCAGTTGAACTGATCGTATTTTCCTTATTTTATTTAATAAAATCAAATCAAATAAATACGATTTCAGCTTATTGCTCAATTGTTGCTGCGTGATTTGATTACAACAGATGTCACAAGGTCTCTGCAACACACACTTGTGATCCAACTGCCTGTTTAATTTCTGATTGGTTGCGATTTAGAGCTACTGGTACTGTTATTGATTATGTCAGGCCCTCCCTGACGCATTGCAGAGAGATGAGCTTTGCTTAGAAACATCTGCCTCTTTTCCCAGAGTGCGTATGCTTGTTTGCTTTTGAACGTGTGTGTGTGTGTGTGTGTGTGTATTTTTGAACTGTCCATCTCTTGCGTCACAGTCTGACACCCTCAGATGTATGTGGCAAGACATGTGAGTGAGTGACTGCCCCAGAGAGACGTTCGTTCCATTAAAATTTATGTGACAAATAAAAGGGAGGAGATGATGTAACTGCGACCTTATTGTGAAAATGGAGTGCATGCATGTTACACTGTTAGATGGTTTTGGTGGTCACCGTGTTGGGCAGGCCAGGTTGGTTCACCTCAGGGATGGACAATATGACAAATCCTTTATCACAGTGCTGTTATTTTTGCTGAAAATTCAACCACAGAATGGTTTGCAGGTCAAGGACCCTTTGGTGGATGGAGTGGGGACCAGACAAAACGTGTAGAGTTCCATATTAATGTATTTTCATACTTTCTTATGATGCAAAGGCATTAAAATGATCAATACTCATGCTCAGAGTCATATAGCTGGACGTTATAAATGAAATCTGCAGTCTGTAACTTGGCAATCTAGCGGTTGATAAGCAGAACTGCGTGCATCTTGCAGAAGAACATTTTAGCCAGAGCTACTTCTCTTAGTTTATATCTATCACGAATCATGCAGGTACTGTGTTTTTTATAATAAAAAAAAATTGCTTTTAAACTAATGCTCACCACAGCTAAGCAAACTACAGTAAAAGCTGTAATATTATTAGTTTAAAATAGCTGCTTTTCATTTTAATACATTTCATATTTTAATTTATTCCTGTTATGGCAGCTAAATTTGTTTCGCAGCCATTTTGTTATATTCATCAAAAAATGACCCTTCAGAAATCATTATAATATGATTATTTGATGCTCAATAAACATTTTAAACTTTTTTTCAGTGTTAAAGTTTTTTTGCTTAATATTTTGTAAAAACTGTGAAAGTTATAAAGAACAACTTTTATTTTAAACAATCCTTTTTTAAAATGTATAAATGTTTTAACTGTCACTTAGAGGTGTAAAATCGGTACTTAGTATTAATTACTTGACTAGCCATTTCTATTTGAATGATTCCTTCTTGTTGAATTTTCTTTATTTCTTTGCCAATAGCACTGGAACAAATGTATAAACCATAGCATAATGATATTCCAAATCTCGACAGGCTAACACATTGTTATTGATACACTATGTGTACTGTAAGAATCAACTTGGGAAACCTCACAATGAACTCACTACTTTGTTTTGTACTCTAGTAACCTTCTGTCATGTGAGCACAATCAGTGAGGTGTAGAGTTGTGCTTCTTCATCCGTTACCAGCGTCTGTCATTGCTCCTTCTGGCCATGTGTTCACATTTGGATGCGCCATCCGCAATCCTTACTGTCCGTCTTTGCTGAAGCAGCGCACAGCGGTGCAAAAACGCCCCACCCATGACATGTATTAACAGTTCCCTGAGCCAAAAGCGCAGCTGAATCAGTGTGTGTAAGGACTTAAGAGCACCTGCAGTGTTTCTAAGTACAATCCACACGCTCGTTTTAGCTGATGCAACACAGCTTGATGCGCAAAACAAATTATACTTCCTGGAACCTGCCCAAGGTTTTCTTGGAACAGACAAAGGATTTGTAACGGCCACATTAAGATCTCCTGGTATGAAAGGGGAGGTGTGACACACATTCGGCACGGATACAGACACGGCTTTTTATTGGCTAATTACAACTGCAATTTTCTCTAGTTATGGGCCGCAATGAAGCCATGAGGTGTGAAATGCGCGAGCAACATGTTTCAAGCACCAGCCGTGCCGAATAGGCCGACAATAGGAGGACTGACTGCCGTGACTCATTGGATCCTGTATGCTGCCTTATTACGTTAAATTTCATTAGGCCCCGGTGCAGGGCGCTCTGTATGTGGGTCGGTACATCTTGTGGTGCGAAAAGCTCTCTAGGCTTCCTCCTGCATTTAGATTGCATATCTAACGCTCGCTCATGATTCTTGCCCCCACAGTTTCCTTCTCCGGAGTGGGACACGGTCACCCCTGAGGCTAAGAACCTCATCAACCAAATGCTGACCATCAACCCAGCTAAGAGAATCACCGCAGAGCAGGCCCTCAAGCACCCATGGGTCTGTGTAAGTTATCTATGCTGAGTTATCGCTACATTTTCCACAAGTTCCAAGCTAGAAAAGTGTATTAGGGGCATCTGAGCTCTTTTAGAGTTTAATATAAAATACAGCTTTCATATTCACATATTTTGTGCTCTCAGAGTATGTAATAGCTAAGGAAAACAGTAGTGTATTTGTTATGAAAATTGTTGTTTGCCTACACATTTTGTTTCAAACATGTTTGATTTTTGCATAACTTTTGAGTAAAGTGCTGGTTGCTTCTTATTTTAAAATTGCAAGGAAAATAGTGCAGAAGCATTAGGGCTACACAATTAATTACATTTTATGCATGATTATTTCTGCTTTTCTTGATTAATTAAACTTAATCATCGCCCAATAGTTCTTTATCCTAAAAACTTTTTTTTGTTTCGCCTGACATCTCCTAGACTCCAGGGGTTGCCAGATTTCAAGAGATTTTTCAAGAGTTAAGAAAATTTCTCATATGAAACAATTGTGATTATCACGATTATAATCAAAGTAATCATGATTATCAGTTTAACTATTATTTTTCAGCCCTGAAAACACCATAAATATGATTCATACAACCTATGTTCTGTTTTATGAGTCTTATAGATAGATGAATGAATAACATAAATGCATCTTTCAAGGCAATTGGATGAATTCAGAAAGCTTGGAATAAGTTGTATAGACTACATGTTATTATTGCATCCTTCTAAAAATGGCAAACTCATAATTAATTTAATTGTGACAAGTATATTATTAGGTTTAATAGGTTATTTAGTGTTCCATACAACAGTGAAAGTGATACAGGACCACTTGTGTGTGGATAAATAATGAAAGAATTATTATTTTTTTGGATGAACTGTCCCTTTAATTGGTACAAATACTTTGATAATGCTGATGTGCACTATTTTTCTCTGTCTTGCATTTGTTCATTTCAGCAACGGTCCACAGTGGCATCCATGATGCATCGCCAAGAGACCGTGGAGTGCTTGCGCAAGTTCAACGCTCGCAGAAAACTCAAGGTACGGCATGGATTTGAAGGACCCTTAGACTAACTCCAATATTCTTCCCATGGGTAATTAGTGCTGAAAGTCCTGTTGCCATGGACTAAACACTGCATTTTTCTCTGTCTTTGTTCAGGGAGCCATTCTCACTACTATGCTGGTTTCTAGAAACTTCTCAGGTGAGTTCCCTCATTCTCCTGGGATCAGGTAGGAAAGTGCAAAGTCATGGACGAACTTTGCCCACCTGTTGAAGTCTTGCTCCAGTTTTCACAATAAAAAAAAAAAGATGTTGAAAGGCCCGCTTGGTAATTAAATGGAGGGAGAATTCACTTGGGATTTAGAGCTTTGGATTACTGGAGTATAAAGTTTTGGATTTTTCTGCTTCAAATCTCAATTTCTGAACTGTTAAGGCAGTAAAGGAATATCAGTAACTTTCTCTTCAGTTAACTTCCTGATTGGAAGATGTCTACGGTTTGTTCAGGTGATAAAGCAGGTTTGAAAGCTTCAGCTTGTCGTTTTTATTCTAGACCTTATAATAAACAAAGGTAATTTGTTCAGTAGAGGGATTGAAAACAGTTCTATAGCTTCTCCCAACTCAACGCCTCTCTGTCCAATAGTGGGCCGGCAGCATACCAGCCCTGCTGCTCCCACCACAAGCACTGCCGCGCTTGCACAGGAAGGTATGTGAGAGTGCATCTCCTCACCTCACCACTAGGGGGCCCAGCGAGCCCCCTCCACAATGCCTCCAAACCCCCCTGCCCTCCCTCTGCTCTACCCAATCAGCATGCAGCCAATGAGAAGCCTGCCTCTCTTTCCATCACTTGCATAAATTATTTGGTCTTCACTCTCATGAACAATGTCTGCTATATAGTCTTGGAGACTTTCTCACTTTTAAAAGGATAGTGGCCTGCAGAATTTCCATCTCTCACATACACGTCATGCATTTGAGCGATGTGTAAGAGTTTTTGGGATAGCATGTCCTTTTTTCAGCCATGTTTTTATACTGCTTTGCTTTTACATGACCATGTAACTTTAACAATCATCTAGCTAGCTTCTAAATATTAGAATAGGTTCAGTGCTCTAATATGGGTCAAATCAATGAAGGAATTGTTAAAGGAATAGTTCACCCAAAAATTGTGTAATTATTTACTTACTCTTGAGTAGTTTCAAATCTGTATGAATTTCTTTGTTCTGCTGATTACAAAGGAAGATATTTGGGAGAAAGTTTGTAACCAGGTTGTTTTGGGTCACCATTGACTTGGCATAGTATTTTTTTGTCCTATTATGGAAGTCAATGATGACCCTTTCTCCCAAATATCTTCCTTTGTGGTCAGCAGAACAAAGAAATTAATACAGATTTGAAACCACTTGAGGGTGAGTAAATTATGACAGAAGATTCATTTTTGGGTGAACGATTCCTTTAATGCTACAGGAGAATTATGGGTCATTCTCAAAAATGTTGTTTTCCCGTATTATATTACATTATTTTATGGTATATTGCACAAGTAATGCAACTAAACTCACACAACTTTAAATAATCCAGTGTAAATTATATTTGTGAAAAATTTAATTTAATTTAAATTAACTGCTTAATTTGGTGGCCAATCACCATTTGCTGTAACTAAATTTCATAGTAGTAGTATACTGGACCACTGGCAAATTCAGCTTTTTTTTTTTTTTTAAAGAAAAATACTCAAATATGGCATTTTGTTATATAGAAAAATAAGAATAGAGTAAGAAGAATAAAGTATTATAGCTTTTGTTTAGCTTTCAAAAGGTCTATTCATTTATCCGTCTGCATAGATCAGCTCTTTTTATATGCGTGTATATTTATATGCATATTTATTTCGCAACTGATCCCAGTTCAATTTACACACGGCGGCTCTAGGCAAAACAATCCAATCAATAGCTTAGCACAGCATTCATGTTAACAATCGCCACCATGAGACCCACCATCGGCCGGCATGCATTATCGTCTGCATGGAGTAAAAAAAATGCAAATGCCGCTGCTCCTTCTTTGATTAGACTTTCTCTTTTTTTCTATCTCGCTCTGTCCCTCTCGATTAAATTGCTTCAGCCCTTTTTGGCTCCCTCCTTCCCTGCTGATCAGCTTACTGGTGTTTTGTGCTATTGGGTTAAATAGCATTTAAGTGAAGTCTGCTTTAGCTGCAGATATAGGACCCCGGTCACGTGTCTGTGCTCAGCTCACCTCGGTTCTCTCCTCCTCAGACAGATTAAAGAGGTTTGGAGGGAATGGAGGTTTTTTAGATTGGTGTCCTGTGTTGTCAACTAAAGCAGACCCTTGCAGCCTAGCCAAGCCACCATTGCCCTACCACTCTCCTTTCAACTCTTCCTTCTCCTCTCGCCAAGAGCGCAGGGGCTTAACCACACGGACGGGCAGGAGCGGGGTTGGCTTGCTGCCAGTCGTCAGACCCCATGTAGCCGGCGCAAGGGTCCACTGAGCGCCAGGTGGTCTGCGGGGAAGGAGGCCCTCTGGAGGGCAGATGGACAACACTGTTGACAGTGTCTCTGAGTCAGGAGAAAGCGGAGAGGAGATGTCTGGTTCCAGTCGTGTTGTCTGATCAAAATTGAATTGTCTTGCTCTTTACAAAGTGTGAGAAATCTGTCTGTCAGTTTCAGTAAATGTCAGCCAGCTGCCATTTTCAACAAGCTGTGTCTGAGCAGCTGTCAGCATTGCGAGAATACTTCACATGTACATAATGGTCAAAGGAGAACAATTAAGAAAAATTGGAGCATCTGTTCAGATCCTCCAGGATTATAGAAGCCTTAGAAGAGCCCTTCGCTGTATTATTGAACCTTTAAAATAATTGACTGTTTCTGTTGTTGTGGTTGTTAGTTATAGGTTAGAGTCTTCTCTTACTGTTTCTGCAAGATTTATACTATACAAGGTACAGGAGCATTAACATACCTGTCTGTTAGCATTACTGTTAAAGGAGTATGCAACCTGGATGCTACTGAGAAAATGCACTCTTGACTGTGGTTCTGACTTAAAATTGAAATATTTTTTGATGTTTAGTTTTATTTTTGGCCTCAATACATATAAAGAAAATCCCACTGGAAGGGCATTACTGTATACGGTTTTTATTTTATTTTTTTTAATGAAGGTCAAGTCATAGAGTTTAAAGTTGTTTTTAACCTGGAATATTCCTTTAATGTTCTTTTGAGCCGTCCAATCAATGCTATCCATCAGTTCTTGGCTTCAACTAGTACTGTAAGTGTTTATAACTCTTTATATTCTACTATTGTTAAAGCCAGTCCTCCAGATGTTGTAAGATGTTAACCAATAACCACTAATGACATTTCATCAATGTTTCTTCATTCTTTGTTTAAGAGCTTTTTATTGTATGACCAAGATAATATGTACTGTCCAATAGGTTATGAAGATAAGGCATGTCATGTCAGCTGTGTTGCCTGTAAATCTCTAATATATAATTTGTTGCTTGCACACGTCTGATTTAAAAGTGTATTGAATCTTTTAATGGCTGTCGTGATGGATTTTACTAGTTCAATACGCTGTCTCCAAGACCTTTTCACCTCCCAAAGCCTGAAGCATTATTTAATAGGGGTGTGAATATTTAATTCGACTTTGATTCAGTTATTATTCTTTACTTATTCATTCAGTACATCATCGCATTTGAACATTGAAAATCGAGATTTAATCATTTTTTTTATAATTACTGATGAAAACATGATAAAGATTGCTGATTTGGATTTAGCGGATATTTATAATGGAAAAAGAATTGTGCAATTAATGCATTATGCAGTTATTAAATTCTGTAATCATTGGAATGAAATTTGATTTATCTGTTCACCCCTGTTATTTAAACTGCAGTAAGATTTTTTTGAATATTTTAAGCAAAATATAAATGTCAGATCTTTAAATCATTGAAGACTACTGCACTGTTTTGCACTTTGTTTGAAAATGATTTCTTCCTCCCTCTATAATTTATTTCCACTCAGCATCAATAGTGGTATGACTGCAGTGTCCTGGGGTCCCAAATCCATCTGATTATTGCGCTGTGTAACAGAAGACTGCTGGCTCAGCTTTCCCAGTCACAGTCTGTGAATCCTATGAGACATAGTTAGATATGTGAGAGACAGTGGAATGGTAATGAGTTGAGGTCTAGCTTTATGACTCCCTCATCAGTGCATTGCATTATGGGACACGTGGTTTAATCCCGTTGGCACTGCATGGCTGACCGTATGGTGAATTGCATCCACCACCCAGCACCTCTCACCTCATGATTAGTGAAGCATGAAAGCAGGACTGCAATGCAAACAATGCCTGCTATCGTCCAGCTTGTCCTCTCTGCTACTAAATGGTTTTTGTTTTCTTCTTAAACTTGCCATCTTTTCTTCCCGTTTGTGTACGGAAGGTAAGGCGCTAAACAGGAATATCGAATGAGGTTTTTATTTTTTTCTGTTATTGAGGGTTTACAGGCCTTACACAAGTCATTTAATTGTGCTCTAAGGGATTCTGAAGTGTATTGGGGGCCATTTCCCTTACACTGACTCAAGACCTCTCCAACATGCCCTCTGGGAAATAACAGTTGCAGTTAAAGGAAAAATCAATTGCGTATATTAGGCATGATTTTCCCTCATTACGCCTGCAACCGCAAATGGAGAATACATTTATTCTCTTTATCTGCTCTCTGATTGGTGAAAAATGGAATAAAATGGGCAATTTATTCCAAGTTTTGTGCAATTGGTTAATTTTAAAGGGGTTATATCATGCATTTATCAGTGTTAAAAACGGTTTTGCTGCTTAATATTTTTGTTGAAACCAATTTGATTCAAGATATAACCCATTTAAAGTAAATTTCCCTATTTTTTATTTGCAATAAATTTATAATATACTATAACCTTCATCTCACAAAGCTTTATATGTCTTTGGATTAAAACTGATATATATAGATCTGTGAGAAATGTCTCCTGTGGTGAAAAATGATGCTAGTCAGCATTACTTCCCAAACCCTGTATGCTAATGAATGACGGAATGCAAGCCAGCAGTTTGTAATTGTTTTATATGGGATTTTTTTTTAAGTATGTGCAGATGTGAGCATTCTGTTGGTTTTGTCACTCAAGCTGTATGTAGTAATTTAGTCTTTCTCTGTTCCCTACAGCATGCAAAAGTTTACTCAACAAAAAGGCAGATGGAGTCAAGGTATGTTCCCTATTTACCAACTTTCTCCTGGAGATTGAGATGTTTTATATTTCCGGCAGCTTTTTGAGGTTCCCATGTCTACCAGAGCTTTCCATTAATGGGTTAAACACCACTAGAGCCTGACCGATAAAGGATTTTGAAGGCCAATACCAATACAAATATTTGTTTTAACATCCGATGTGCCGATATATCGGCATATATATAATTTCAGAAACGCGCAACAAAATATTAACAGATTTCCCTAACATTAGTTATTTGTAGTTATTTATGAGTTTTAATTACTAGCTAATTCCGCTTCTCTTGGCTTATTTAACAGCAGCAAAACTGGACCTGATAGTCACAAATTTTGTCATGCTTATTTGAGTTAAGAGAACTGATCAGCAGGTTGCAGGATGTGTGGCGCGTTATACACGAGTGTTGCCAGCAGGGACGGTGTAGAGTACCCTCTGGTGGACAAACTATACAACGCCAACACTCATGACATGGTTGAAGGGCGTTTCTTTTGTTTTTATTTTATTTTTGAAATGTTCATTTATCGGCCATTATAAATGCCGATACCGATAGTTTGGAAAATGCCTAATATTGGCTGATAAATCGGTCGGGCTCTAATTAAAAGCATATTGTTACATGTAGGCAGTACTCTGTGCTTGCGCTCTGAAATATTTAAAAAATGAGTAGTAGTACAAGCCATGTGTTCCCTGAGCAGATCTACTTATCAGACTATATTATAATAATTTAAACACAATATTCCATGAAATGTCCAAAAGTAATCATCGATTCCTCTCTGAATGATGGCTAACTTTGTAGAGTCATCTTCCTGGCGTATGCAGTTCTTCTGTTGTGTGATTTCAAACTACCATGACTGGCATTGGCTCCGATCATGTCCCTAGTAATGTCATCTCTCTGAAAAGGAAGTTGTACTGTATCTGTCCTCTCTATTTCAGCCCCAGACAAACAACACTAAAAACAGTGTAGTGAGTGCTGTAGTGAACGCCATGAAAGAAAGCAACACGACCTCTTCTACACCGATGGTACATCATCTACATTAAACTCTTTTTGTAACCCATCTACTCATCTGACCGTATCCCATAGTACATAATCAAGTGTTTGCAATAGTGTTTGGAGCATGTCAGAAGTTTTTGAAAGAATTTTGCATGTAATAAAATAGCTCAGACCTGTGCACTAGTTGGTTTTTCCCTTGCTCTTTATGTTTTGGGTTTTTTTTTTGGAGCGCTTGTGTCCTCTCGAAGCACGCCTGGTACATGTTGTGGTGTTTTATAAACATGTCATTAGGAGTGATTTGTTCTTGCCCTTAAACTGCTGGTTTATGTCCTTCCTCACTCTTATCCTTAGTTTGCCTTCCAAGGCATATTCACACCGATGTTGAAAGTGCAAACAAAATATAGTAATCAAACAAGAGTGTCTGTGACATTTAAGAGTTAACTGTACATACATGGTGATTAAAAATAACCAGTAAGACACGAATGTGGGCCAAGTCACCATACAGAATAGAATAAATATATGGATTTCAGCAAATAACATGGTGAGTTGTGTCGGAGTGCATAAACCAGTCACAGTAAAGATGCAGTATCCCACACAGGAAGCTGTCAGCCGTTTTGCAGCGTTGGAAACTAGCAGTGTCCCCTGGAGGTTCAAAAAAAAAAAGAGAGAGAAAGTGGATTGACACTTCACATGGGCCTTGTTTGCTTGACTGCCCAAATAGCTGAGCAAAGAGCATCCTGGGACCTTCAAAACAATCCATTAAGAGCACAAGTTAACCCTCGACCCCTCCTGAGGCCTTAAAATGCCTCTGCAGTGCTGATGGACAGCTAGCAACCACTGGGCTATCAGACACATAAAAGGCAACAGAAGCAGCAATTGGATTTATTTGTGTAATGTTTACTTTTTTGAGAATTCAGTTTGCGAGAATAACTGAAATTTGATCTGAGGAAAAACATATAATCCAGAAATTGCTTGACTTCAAAGTACATCTTTTACTTTTATGATTCTCCAATCCTGTGGTTTAAATAGAATTTCAGTTGAATTTGAGAAACTGCATCTTTTAATCATCGTGACGCATGCCGTTTATTATTTTTTATGTTTGTGTGTGGTCGGTTTTCTGTAGTGAGCTGTCTTCAAGTTCATCATGACCTTGTGTTCATTTTCATGTTTTTTTAAGTCAAGTAATTGACTATTAAGATCATTATTTCTTTATTTGATCTCAGAATCCTCAATTTGTGTCTTAGCCAAGACAAGCAGCGTTAAAAATGTTTGTATGTGTATTCCTGAAGGATGTTGCATTTTAACCAGATTGTTGTGGATGCGTTACTACTTTAATGATGATGTAAAATCTTGTTAAATTTTACAGGAGCCACAAACTACAGTTGTGCACAACCCCGTCGATGGACCCAAGGTACATTATTCGAGAACAAGGGATGGAGAATCGATTCACAAATTGCACTTGTTTTTATTTTATTAAAATGCAAAATATATCTGGGTGTTATTTTAGTAATATTAACATACTATTAAAGTTGTTATTCATATTTTGAATTAGTTTATATTTATGTATGTATATATATGTGTGTGTACATACACACACAGAACAAAAATCTTTCTTAAAATCAAAAACATTTTGAATCATGAGGGTCCTAATTCTGAAAGTATTTTATAGACCTTATCCTGATGTCGCTATCATTACTTTACTTTCATGTCTCATGTTTTGTTTGTCTTGTATGTTCTTTGTCTTTATCTCTTTCTGTCTCCAGGGCTCCACAGAGAGCTGTAACACCAATGAGGAAGAGGATATGAAAGGTAGGAAAGGTACACAGATCTTCTCTCCTCTTCTCTGCATGCCTCCAGCACTGTGGAGTTGCTGCTGCCAGTGCTCATTTCAGAAGAGTAATCTCTCTCCTGTCCGATCACAGCACCAAAAACACACTAAAAAGCCTTTGATTAAATGCTATATAGTGGGTACGGAAAGTTTTCAGACCCCCTTAAAAATGGACAGCACCTGAGTTAAATATATGAGTGTAATAGCAAAGGGTCTGAATACTTAGGATGTGTTTTTCTGTCAGTATGGGCTGCTGTGTGTACATTAATGTGGAAAAAAATGAACTTAAATGATTTTAGCAAATGGCTACAATATAACAAAGAGTGAAAAATTTAATGGGGTCTGAATACTTTCTGTACTCACTGTACATGTCACGTTAGTCAGTATCTGTTTGCAATATAAAAACGCTGCCGGGCGGACAGGAGGCGAATTACAGTTGAGGGCATTGAGACGGGGTTAGATGGATTGTGATTTACACGTTTACCATGCATGATTGTGTTTTCAGCTAAATTGCTAGCTTAGAGATAGTAAAGGTGCCCCAGAGAGATTTATAGTTTACAGTATTCAACAAAGTAAATGAGGGCAAACTGTCAAAAAATGAGCGTATTCGCAAACATTCCTGTTTGGATGGAATTAGATTTCTTTGAATTTATTAAAGATAGACAAACAGAGACATGATCATCAGACATGAAATAAATTTGTTATAAAATCTTACCTGATGTCCTCAGGGAAAACTAGTCCCATCTGAATAGCTTCTCAATGTCACTCACACAGTTTGTCATTGTCACACAAATGAGCCAAGTTCAAATTAACTATCATATATATATATGCACACATCTGTCTTAAAGCCGTCTGTGTATCAGTAGGTTTCCTTGTAGATTTTGTGCGTGTTTGTGTGTGTGTCCTGTGTTTTTCACTCCACTTATTTAGATATTTGTTGATTGTGCTGTGTCTTGTAAATTCATTAGCATGTTGTGAACTGGCGTGTTTTTCCTGAGGGACTCTCGCCGATACAGTTCTCTGTCACGAAAAAAGGGCCAGGCTCGAATTCATTTCCTCTCCTTATTCACTTCGGGCCTGGACAGACAATAGCGGCTTAAAGAGCCTTATCATTGGCTCTGTCACGTCTAAGGTTAGGTGATGAGGACAGGAAATTGGCGCGGAGCCTGGAGAAACAATCTCTGAGCGCGCTGTTGTCCAAGCACAACAAACACGACTCAGCTTCACCACACCCATAGATACAGACCTGCGTCACACCATCTCTCATAACTCCACTGGAAAATTCAGGATCATCACCTGTAGTTCTGCTCCCATAAACACAGTGCTTCTTTTATTAAGAACAACTCATCTAAACGCATCCCATCCAGCGTCTTCGTGCCCGTTAAGCTATTTAGTCATGATGAAGTGCCAGCATTGGTGTGGTGTTTGTTAGTGTGTTTGGGCTGGTGAAGGACATGAGAGATGTGTGTGTTTTTCCTCCTGGTGGCGTGTGGTTTTGGGGCTGTGCCAGCCGAGAGTGCGCAGGGAGCGAGCAGTGACAGTGCCGTGATGAGTCAGTGCAGTGCCGGGGAAGAGATGCCTGCTCTGGTGGCTTCGCCACAGGGCTCTCCTGCCAGTAAGTCAAGATCCTCTCGTACCACCTGGGCACCTCCCTCCTCAAACCTTCAAGTCGAGACCTTTTTGTCCCCTCACAACTCCAGCCTTTCTGCCCTTTAGCGTACTATCATAAGGACCACTTGCTTTCCGTGTAGAACAGTACTGTATGTCACAGTTGTCGATCCCCTTTTTCTTCACAAATGTATTCACCCCCCTGATGCATGCTGCACAACTATACTATTTCCAGGTCTGTTTTGTTGTAAAAATGGCCCTTTAGTAACTAAATTGAACTTTTACATTTTCTGCTCCCTGATTTGTCCTAAAATCTCTTTCCCAACTTGTGGCTGAAGTCTCGAACCTTCTCCTTTCAGAAGTCCTAATTAAGCAAATGTTCTTTTGTTTTATTGTCATTCTGTTGAATTATAATGCTTGGTATAATTTTAATTAATTGTATTATATTTCTTCAACTGGGTTTTAAAATGACCAAAACCATTTACATTTACTAATATTCAGATGTTTGGGGTCAGTGTATG
>JAUCMS010000019.1:11394822-11406273 GCA_032357445.1 Enteromius radiatus | reverse complement strand
ATTTATTTATTTATTTATATTTATGTATTTTTTTAAATTAATGAATTAATTTTTTGTTATTTTTTTAAAGATATTAATACTTAATCAGCAAGGAGCATTAAATTGACCAAATGTGATTGAAGATTTGTTACAAATAAACAAAATGCTGTTCTTCTGAACTTTATATCCATCCACAAATCATGAGGAAATATCACCACAAAAATATTAAAATTGTAATTTTTTGGTTGAGAATCCAGTTAGCTTATTAGAAAGACATTACATTTATGAAGCCTGGAGTAATCATCAGTGCCACTACACTAAAATATTAAAACATTGAAAATATGTTCAATAGAGACTTTGCAAAAAAACGTGAAAATGAACATGTGCTCTTGAAATAATGGTTTTGGTGATTTTAAAAACATAAATAAAATGTTGAACAAATGAGGACATATTGGTGGAAATAACACACAAATACAGCATATGTATAAGACAAATTAATGTCAGCAAATGGGATGTTCATAAAATTGCTGAAAAGCACACTTATTTTTAACTTACAGTTGAAACTGACACACATGAGGCTTTTGTTAATTGTCTGACCACAGTCATGAATAATGCATAAAATAAGATGGCAATGGTATTAGAAAAAAATGACTTGATTCTATGTCCAAACCAGAAACGCTGCAGCTGCAACACTTCAAATAGGACCTCATCCACACCTGCTCTCTCTTCATTTAACATCTGTCAGCATCTGTATTTCACAATTTCCTCCAACCTTCCCTCTGTTCCCTACTTCATACGTTCTGACAAATGCATTGTCTTTTAGCATTTTGACTTGTTTTGAACACCAAATTTCCCTATTAATCTTTTCCATTCTTTTCATTTAATCTCTTTATGTACATAGCAACACTGTTTATGAAGTACAACAACAGAACTATATCGTTTACCCTAAAAAAACTCTTGTAAACTCTGTTATTTACTCATTCTCATGTTGTTCCAAAGCCATAGGAATACTTAAAGAGAAATTTAGCTGTATGTTCACGCTGCTTATTTTCATAAAAAGTGACACTGCGGCTGCAAAAATAATTTAACAGCGGTTTAATGTACTATGCTTATAAACCACTTCTGTGATACATTTTGGAGGTCAACATCAATCATGTACTTTCATAGAGCTGCATAAACTTCTGTGGAAGGAAAAAGGTTGTATGAGTTTGGAACGTGAGGATGAGTATATGATGACATTTTTAATTTTGGGCTCTGATGTTGTTCTTTATACTCCAGTGTGTTCATGCGTTCCTCTGTCTTTCTGCATGCATCATCAACTGTGTTGCGTGTGCTGCGTTGTGTGTTGCAGCCGTCCCCGTGCATGACGTTAAACGCTTGGCATGGAACAGTTCAGAACATGCCTCATGTCCAGAGTTAGAGCGCACTCATTCTGGCCCCTGTGCCTCAGCCCATGGGGTCGGCGGTATCACGGCAAGTGTGTCCGCAGCTCAGTGTAAGTGTGTGGGGTAGACCAGGACACACACACAGAGGATGTCAACTGGAAATCAAATTCTTCGTACTAATAGAACGTCACAGTGGGCAGTTGATATTGTGTTAGTCAAGCTTGTGACTTGTCGGGTTAATTTTAATTGTAATGGAGAACATATTAGTCCGATTGCATATTCTCACACACATTTGCAAAGGCCTATTCACATTGAGCTCAACTTTCACCACATACTGTACATTCAAATTGAAATGAATGCATTTCTACTGACCCCAGGATGCAATGTGAGAAAAGTCACCCTTTCTATCAGTCACTTTTTTTTTTTCTCCATTGGGGAAAAAAGGTGTTTGTCATGTCAGAAATACTGTATTTATTTATTTAAGTTCTTTTAAACACCTTAAATTTATATTTAGCAGTAAAATATAGTCAGGTATTTAATAAAGGAAAGGCATACAAGACAAGGAGAAAGTTGGATAATAATGACTAATGTCCTGCTAAATAACTTAATTAATAATTTATTTGACTTTTATATTATTGTTTGATTACACCTTGCATTATTAGTGTCATAGAAATGCATAATGAATTCCTTAGAATAGAGTCCTATTTGTAAGCTAGTAATTGCTGTAGCATGCTGTGAATGCACTAAAATTCACTAACTAATAAGATTATATGTTTTCGGGGCATGTGCCAGAACTGGCATCATCAGCACTTTTTATTTTTATTCAGGTATATGTTCTGTTTCACAGACAGAAAACGTCACATCATGAATTGTTTGGCACTTTTAATCTTGGTGTCAGTAGGCCTTAATATTACATTCTCACAGGTATCTGCTGTGTAAATGTTATGCTTATTAACTACGCTTTTCTTTTTTATCATTTCATTTCCTCTTCCTCCATCATCCCCTCATCTTTCACTTGTCCTGTTCGAGTAGCCCGTAAGCAGGAGATTATAAAGATCACAGAGCAGTTGATCGAGGCTGTCAACAATGGAGACTTTGAAGCATACACGTAAGTACAGCCCACCTGCACTAGCTTCAGCTTGTTTGCAATCAAAACACTAGGATGATTTTAGGTCAAAGTGGATTTTATATTCAAATGAACAAACAGTCCTATAAAATATTGGTATGAGCAAACCAAAGTCCCAGACAGAGCTTTGAAAATATGTTTTCATCTTCTTGTCTACCACAGAAGAATCTGTGACCCTGGTCTGACCTCTTTTGAGCCTGAAGCTCTGGGGAACCTGGTTGAGGGCATGGACTTCCACAAGTTCTACTTTGAGCACTGTGAGTCATGTTTAACTCTGCATATAGTTGTTTCACCTTCCAGAAATATTCATATAAGTTACTTTGCTCATGTTCAGATTCAATCCATGTGTTTGACTCTTTCAGTGTTGAGTAAGAACAACAAGCCTGTGCACACCACTATCCTCAATCCTCATGTTCATCTCATTGGGGAGGATGCTGCCTGCATTGCGTATATCCGGCTGACGCAGTACATCGACAGCCAGGGCCGTCCACGTAGCTGCCAGTCGGAGGAGACGCGTGTGTGGCACCGCCGTGATAGCAAGTGGCTGAACGTCCATTTCCACTGCTCAGGGGCTCCAGCCGCCCCATTACAGTGAACCGTACAGGACAGGTAAAAACACTCCATCTGCACGCCTACATTTTTCTGTAATTTAATATCTTCTGTCAGAAAGATATTCAATCTCAGAGTTTAAAAAAGACATTTAGAAGGTAACCACACAATTGTGATGTTCTTTTCATTACTGGTCTTATTTTCATTTTGTCATGCCTGTAAGCAAGCGTCAGGCTGTCGATTAGCCTGTCAGGCTTTATTCTGCTGGGTGTACAACTAACGATCAAGATGATTCGGAGTACCCAGATGAGCCTGTGTTATTAGTTTTATCAGTTGTTGTTGCATAAACGTAGACTTCATGTTAAGAGTCTGACCAACTAGCAGTTAGCCAAGAGTAAACCATTTTATTTTTCAAATTTACCTTAGACCAACATACATTTTTGTGTAACTGAATTTTAAAAAACTGTGACCAGACTTAAAGAAAAATTTAGCTGACTAACTTTTAAGACTAGTCTTAACCTTTAATACAAACGGCCCATTTGGGAATAACAAACCTTGGAATGTGTCAACTGACCAATCAGAATGGAGTATTCCTTGAAACCGTGTAATAATGCTTGATAAAGCAGCATTTGTGAGCACAGTGCTGCTTTGTGTACAGCGTTACCGTGGAAACCACATTTGTACTGCTCCAAAAGCATTTGTGATGACTTTATTTCCGTTATTCCATACATTACATTATTTTTGCAATTTATTTATTCCAGCTTACCTGGATTCTCAAGATAATGGGAAAGTTTCTTCTTTGTGGCTGGACGGGCACGTGAAGGCCAGCTGGATGACAGCTCTTAAAGTTACAGACACACCAGTGAGGAACTCTGACAACATCCAGTTCAACTGTCAACACCACCTATCCTGTCCAATCTTTGACCAACGGGAGCTGGCCGCGGCTGTGGCCCCGCCCAAGGGACGGTGCATGTATCTGACGCCCACATGGGGGTGCTGTTTTGTCCTTTTCCCACGGAACCATCTTCTTTTGCCCGTTAAAGATGTTCAGAAGGTGTTGTAAGTACTGATCTATGAATTCATAAAAAAAATACTGTATATTGTAAAAATCACTAGCTGAACCAGAAGCTACAATCAAGTTTGAAAAGCATTTATGTAGGTAAACCGAGGGTGGGGGTGGGGTTCAACTTACAAAACGAAAACCACAAAATGGACTTGCGCCCAAAGAATGCTAAAGTTTACAGGTTTGTCATCATAGTCCTTCTTGTACACTTTGCAATTTTTTGGACACAAAATCAATTACGGGAAGGGGGTCGACTAATCCGAGAGCAAGGCAGTGAAAATGTTCAGAAGTTCTTCATATCAAAAAAAAAAAAAAGAACCAAAGTGTAGTTTTTAGTCTTTTTAAGGAGTGTTTCTGTTTGGTGTTGGCTTTTTATGTAACCCGGGTCTAAGAGAAGGTTTGTGCGGCCCAGGTTTTAGTAATCTCTTGTGTTAATGTGGAACTCTTCATTTTCTTTGGGTTTTATTTTTATTTTTTTTTTCTTGGACTGACATAACACAAGTATTTTGTGTTCGGTTAGAATTTTTAAGACTATTTTATTTTTTAAGTTAATCTAAATAAACATGTAAAGATATACAGAGATATTTAAAGGAGATAAAAACTCTCGCCATCCAGGTTTAGGGGAAGATGTCGTTCTTAACCACGCTCGATATGTTTGTGTGGGTGCGTGTGCGCGCGAACGAAACTTGTATAAATTGTATTCCTCATTTAGATTTAATATAAGGAAAGCCCAAGTGAACAGCACACAACTGAACACCGACCAGTAGATTCGCTCTTACTGTTTTGTTAGGACACGTTAGCGACGTAGACAAACCGCTGCAGGACGTACTGTGATAGTCAGACATCAACTTCCCTCCTGTTTCCGAACTCGGCGACTAAATCGGAGCTCAAAGGAGGACTAGTCATTTTTACAAACTACATCATGGTGAAATAGCTTCAGTAGTCTGGTATGTTGTGATTAAGTCTCCTTTCAATCTCGCCGTCCTTACACCCACACAGCTGCATTGTAAAAGTACTCGGTTGTTTTAGTAACGTCGGACGTGTCTAACTCTCCCTGTTCTCAGTGTTGTCGTAGTCGTGGTTCATGTCGGTGACGGGGGTCTGTAAATACATGTCGTTTAGTTCATCTGATCACGAGGAGCGCGTGGGGGGAAATCCAAACAGGTCCAGTTGCCATAGTTCTGTTGTTTAAAATCACGGTTTTAATGTTTGTACGATTACGAGTCACAGTGGTTTGTTAGATTCACCACCAACTATATTACGCAGGTTTTATGGCACTGACTATTTAAACTCAAGTTTTAATGTTCTTTAGAAGTGAGGGTTTGATTGATTAATCTCTTTAGTTCATCTGTAGTTGCACGAATGCTTTTCATCACTGCTATGGTTTTGTATTTAGGTAGATTTTAGTATAGTTTCGTTTGAGGCAATATATTACGTGTGAATAAAACACCCCGTCTCCTTGGAACACATCAGTCTTTTGTATGGGTCTGTAAATACATGTAGTGTTGGCACATGCTCATCGTGTGCTGGGCTTCGTGACATATCAGGACTATACCTCCGCAAGTGTGTGCGCATTTATCACCTTTACAACAATGGTAGTGATGCTGTCAGATTATATGTGACGATGCTGTTTTCACGTCTGTTTTGTGTCTCGTGCTTGTTCCTTGCGTTTTTTGTTTTTTTTTTAATCGCTGTTTTCTTTTTTCCTTTGTTTGTGCTATGGGGAACTGCTGCCTTGCCTGGCCAAACTAGATGACACTTTTTATTATTTTTTTTATTTTTACTTAAATACATCCTTTTACATGACATCTTCAGCTCCATGAAAATGAAAAGGATTGAGATGGCTATGAGGAGTCACTAGCTGGTAGATTTAGGTTTAGATTTAGCGACATAAATATTCAACCCCTGAAAGCTCGGTCTGAATCCTGGGCCAGACGGCGAGTATGAGTCTTCTGGCCCACCCGTCCAATGACAGGAGAAATCAAACACGGAGTTTAAATGAACCAGCGAATATGCATGTATACTTTTCTTGGTAAATATTTTTTTTCCACTGTCTGTGTTTACTTAATAAAAAAAGGGAAAAAAAAATTCTCATAGTATTTGCATCTCGACATGAAAATCACTCCATTGGGAATTATAAGTGACGTACCATATTAAAAATGAAAAAAAGTAGAAAATAGTAAAAAAAAAAAAAAAAAAAAAAAAATCTCTATATATATAAAACAAAAGCCTCTGCTTGGTATGCTCCCCTCATTCTAAGTAAATCTATTGCATTGTAATGGTATACTATTGGGCTTCGTATATACTCGGAGTTTAAACATGGATGCTGGATTTTTGCATGATCATACATTTAATAAAACCATGAAATGACAACTATTAAGTGTTTGTCTGAATGTTAGTAGGTCTTCATCATAGCTTTGTTATTATTGAAACTTGATCTGGAAAGTATTTAATAAAAAGAGCATTTCTGCAACTGATTCTGGGTTTCCTTTGTGCAAATGTAAAAAGTCAACATAAAATGAGAATTTACTGTATGTGCTTGATGCGTGTCACTGATTCTACTGTGAAAGATTAATTTGTGCACATTATTACAATGAAAAATGTAACCTGGTTTGTAATTTTGTTCATATTAGTTCAGATGCTGATTTAAAATGGTGTATGCATTAACATTATAGTGATCTTCAGCCTTATTTCCCCTCTTCTTGATTTTTTAAAAATTATTTTTATTATCAAGAATTTGAAAACTTATGCAAAATGGTACACAATTTGTTGAAGGTGTTGCCACTTGATGTGTTAAAAAAAATCCACGGATATTTACTGCATTGAAAACAAATAGACAATGAATATAGTGGAAATATTATACTGCACCCAAATTAAATTTTGTGAGATTAAAAAAACAACTTGTTTAGGTGTATAAAGCACATTTTTCTGGCCATGCCCTGCTGTAAATTTTGACCGCATGATGAAAACAAGCTTAATATTGATCTTTAAATGATTTTGATCTATCCAGAATTATTAATGGAGCAGATAAAATAATTATAATCATTTATTAATCAATTTGAATTTTGATTTAAACCTCTTCTTTATTTAAAAGCTAAAAACACTTTTAAATGATGTTACTTTATAATGATGATAATATTTCTTAGTATAACACTAAAATAACATAAACGCTATAGGTAAAACACTTAAAAATGTAAACTCGTATGTAGTCATGTTTACTTATTTATACTGCATATTATCTGTTTATATTAATTAAAAAGCTTATTACTATTAAACTAACTTGCTGTTAATAGCTTATTACTATAAAACAACTGGCTTGTGTAATAGATTAAGGAGATAATAATTATGTAGCATCATTTAATTTGGAGTAAGAGAAGCTGGGGGAGTGGCTTTATTGCATCAGACATGTGTCACTTTGCTGGAAGCTGATTGGTCAAATTTCTTTTTGAGATCTCTAACCCAGAACATAACCTGCGCCGGAGCAGGCTAGCAGTGTGGCCAATTTCATGGTACCTAAAACCCAGGATTGGTTCAAACTAAACTTAAACTTACCTGGCTAGCCAGCTAATCCGGCTTCATGGTGCAGGTTCCAGGGAAGTGAAGTGTGTGGAGAACTCTAAATGATAAATAAAACCGAGATAATCATGCAGATAGATGGCAGTGCAGCGCAAAGCACTCTAAGGTTAGCTGAAGAACTACTGAATGCACTATGTAATGCTGGTTAATGTAAGAATATAGTTTTGAAATGGCATTAGTATCTCACGAGGGACCATTCCTTGTTTAGTGTTGTGGTGTGTATGACCTGTGCTTAATGAACCAATAACCATGAAATGTACTATACATGTTCTTATCTAATGTACTGTGAATTAGAACTAGGCTTTCTGTTTGAAACGGCCATAAAAACTCATTCCCTTTGCTATTGTACATGCCTTCATGGTAAAAAAGCAATGGAATGTGGAAGAAGCTTATATAGCTTTGCTAGGTGTCCAACAGTAAGATATACTAGGAAACAGCCTCAAAGTAATAGTTTAAGCAAGCAGCATTTGCTGCATCAATAGCGCGTGTCTGCATTCAGATACATATGCACTTTATAGAAGTGCACACCATTTATTTTTCCTTCTCTCCCCTCCAGCACACAGTGTACTGTCTGTGGTGACTCCCAGTGGACCTGAGCAAGTCTTATTTAAGGGCTTTGTTTCCTGCATTCGAGTGGCTGGGCCCCAAAGCTCTCAAATGGAGGACGAGTCTCCTGTATCTGTGCGGTGATTAATCAGACTCTCTCTACTCTTCCTCTCAGCTGATAAAGTAGACTGCAGGAACACAGATAACATACTCACCCCTCCAGTTCACCTCACTTTACACTTGAAGAAAAGAAAAAGGAGATACCCGTCTCCATTCTGTGCCTTTATTCCCAATATGTGTGTACTTAAACTGAACACCAGACATGACTTGGGATCACATTACTGTTGATTCTTTTATGTATCCAACTGTTGCTACACATACACAATGCACATTCACTCAATACAGTATAATGTAGTTGTCATTGGCCATGTAATATGTTTTTTTCAGATGCAATTTTGTTTGGCACATGTAAAAACTGTTTTGGTTTGGTTCTGCAGTCATATCAGACTGTTCCAAATCCTAGCTCAAACTCATTTTCATTGAACACTGTTGATGATATCACTCTTCTGCTTTTGAAGTTGCCACTCATAAATGATACATTTCGTTTGGTGTTAAAATAGATAAAAAAAACCAGTAACAAATTGTTTTCTTGAAATGCTATGTTTTGGAACAGTGCTATTATCTGAACACGTTAGTGTTCAAAAGTCTGGGGTCAGTAAGTTTTTAGTTTTAGGAAATTAATACTTTTATTCAGCAAGAATGCATTAAATTAATCAAAAGTGACACTAAAGACAGTTTTGGCATTCAAGTTTTCTATTTCAAATACATGCTGTTCTTTTGGACTTTCTATTCATTAATTTAGAAAAATAAAAGAAATGTTTGAACAAATCAGGATATTTGATCAGTAAATATTTAAAAAAAATGAAAATATCTGTAATAATATTTCACAATATTACTTTTTTGTAAAAAAAAAAAAAAAAAAAAAAATGCAGCCTTGGTGAGCGCTTTTTTTTTTTTTCCTCAACAACAAAAATCTTACCAACCCCAAACTTGTGAATAATAACGTAGCAAGTCAACAATAGAAATTCGAAAAAAGAAACATTTGCCTGGGTCATTAAATGAAAAAGAAAATCTGCTAAAAGTAGCCACCTCAAATCTTCTTTATAGCTTCTTGGGCTGCAAAATGTTTGACGTCAAACAGAAATCATCTCAACAGCAACTGTTTTGAGAAAGGCAGCAAGATGGCATAAATTCATGAGACACATATTTAAATACTTCTCTGCTTAGCAGAGTTAAAGACTTTAAAACTTAAATAATCCTCTCATAGTCCCTTCCTTTCATGGGTATTTCCACAAAATGCTCCTAGAGGTTCTGTGCGATTCCCTCTCTTCCTAGAAGACTATATTTGCATTTCAAAACAGCCAGTTCCCAGCTGATATCCAACCATCCTAGAAGTCTTTTTAAAACTGTCCAATCAGGTCACTGCCATTTCCATAACCATGACTCCGTGAACGTCCACTGCAAGTTTCCATAACCAGGTTGAGGGCTTATCCTGTGACTCTGAGGGCTTGGTTCAGACTGACAGCGTGATCGGCCCGTCTATGCCATCAGAGCCTGTGCGGAGTATGGAGGGTGAGAGGGGTCAGTCCTCTTTTGGCTCCTGCCGCACACGGGCCCTGAGTTCTCCTGTGTGGAGCAGGGTTCTGCCGTGGTTCTCCTCATGCAAGTTTTTATCAGCTCCAGCTGGCATTGTGCAGTTCATCTCTGAGCCAGATGGGCAGAGGCTGACCCAGACGTTTCAACATCCTGAGTAACTCCACGTTCTGCTCGCGGTAATACTCCGACAGAAACCCCCTCGACTGGAGACAGCAAAAAATGACATTTATAGATATTTAACACAATATTCACATTCAAAATGATGAGTCCATTATGGCAAGTCAACACTAAAAAATAGAATTAATAATATAATAATCTTTTACTTGTCATTTTTTAAAAATCTAATTTTGAACTACGGACACAAGTCAAAATTAATTACAAAAAGTTGTAATTCTGAGAAGTAAAAAAGTAATCAATTTTACCTTTTTATATCAAAATTAGAACTGATTTTTTTTATAATTGACAGCTTTTTCTCAGGTTTGATGTCGTCATTTGTTTAATAATAATAATTAATAATAATTCAATATTTTCAGTAATAATTTTGACTATATTTCTCATATTTTGAACAAATCACATGATAAAATAGAAAAGAAAGAAAACACTGAAATTATTAGAAAAAGAAAAAATATAAGACAAAAACATTAATGATTTCTTGTAAAAACGTTCATAATTTTAACTTGTCATAATTATACTTATCTCATAATTTTGACTAATAATTGAATCAAGTCACATCCTAAGAGTCGAAGTATAGCGCAAGTCACATGAAAAAGTGCGTCAATTTAATTTAGAATTACAAGATAAAATATTTAAAAAATATTTTTCCTGTCAATTTTGACTTTTGTCATAATTCACCAAATATTAACCTTTTATTTAGGATTTGAATGTACTCATGCAGCAGATATGGGCTTCTATACATTCAAATAACAAATATACTGCATGAGTATTAATGATGAGCTATCTATACACTTGACTGGACAGAGAGGAAGACACAATCGTGAAAATAATGGGACCAAATGCTGCAACACAATTTAAGTTGCTATTGAAATAGAATTTGCTTTACTTGCACTTGATTTCAAACTGCCTCTCAAAATAGATCTTATACATTCCTTATAAGAGAGAGCAAAACAGAACTAAATAAACTTCACTGGCTATAACTGGAACACAATGTCTATTTTTGTTCAGTTACAGTCTATCCATCTTATCTTCATATCTGGAGCAGTGATGTAGAGAAGTGAGTTGTACCTCCAGGCTCATTTCTGCGTACTTCCTTCCTTTGCTCTTTCCCAGACAGCGAGTACGTCCTGCCTCCAGTTTCTGACACCAGAAACCTTTACTCTCGTCAAACCTTTAAATAGAGAGCAGGAACTTTTCCAGTAATAAGATTCTAAATGTATTATTTATATATATTACAATACAATCTTTTTATTTATTTTTAGAAAGTTACTAGAGCTGTCAAACGATTAATCGCGATTAATCGCATCCATTGCCATTATATGTTTATTTATTCTGTTTATATTAAAACACACACGTACAGTATATATTTTGAAAGTATTTACATGCAAATGCATTTA
>JAUCMS010000019.1:11384482-11394722 GCA_032357445.1 Enteromius radiatus | reverse complement strand
CACAGCGTGCTCTGGGCATGCTCAGTGGAATCTCTCCTTAAACGCCTGTGTGCTTTTGTTGTCTGTGTCGCTCATCCTAGCGCCTGCAGAATGCCCCTCTCTCCCCCTCCCTCTCTCTTTCTCTCTCTCCCCCCCTCCATCTCCTCTCTTCTCTCCTCTCACCACACATTAGCCAGTCAACACCGCGGCGAGATGCGCGTGAAGAGGAGAGCTCCGGTGAACACCTGGTACTCCGGGCGACTCCAGAGCAGGGGCGTCTGTTTTGACCCTTTCCCTCTTCCAGTGCCCTGAATCAAACACTGTTCCACATCTTACCGGACTTTCTCTCATCAGATCTGAGAGTAGGATCTCCCGTCTGGCTCAGAGACTCAACCAGAGGCAGAGCGATGCTGCGCTGATTAAGGATTTCAGACCCCTCTTCCTTCTCCCTGGCTCCCCGGGAAGCTCTCTGAGCTTGGACAGGTGAGTTAAGCTTCTCTTTTGCTCTCATCCATCTGCATTCACTCACTTGAAGTGTACTTTTCCGACAGTATGATGTGTTGCTAAAATTACCCATCACCCCCTGCTGTGTGCCACAGGTGCTACTCATTCATCCTGGCAGGTGTCTTTTCCTTTTTTTGAATGGCTTAATTGGGTTTAATGCATAACCTTAGAGCACCGCTCCGATTCGACCTCTCACTACGCTCACTCGATTACTCACTGGTGTCAGAGGCTTCACCCTGGCACTGCAGAGTGCATTATTATTAGTGCTCTGAGTGGGTGTTTGCACACTCAAACTGCGCACAAGGAAAAAAAAAAAAACAGGACACTGCCTTAATGTCATGTCTGACAGGATTATAGACCGCTGGGATGAGAAATACCACGTAGATCCCCTACCAGAGCTTTTAAGGAGAATGTCAGTTAAGGACAAATTTGATGTCATTGCAAGTTTTTATTTTATTTTTTTTTTGGAATAAAGGTGTTGGAAGGGCAAATGAGGGCTTTTAGTTCTCATATTTAATTTATGCTCTCTTCAGACAATGTGTATTCATGCCAGATGTTTTAACAAATGGAACAGATCTTGTCTTTTGCATTTGTAATAATTGTTTGGACACATCATGAATGGATTGATGGTTGATATAGAGGTGCTACTCGTCTTTGGTTACATTAACTGCAGACAACTTGCTAGGCAATCTTCAAAATATTCTTTTACAAATATATACATTTTATAGGATTCTCTCAAGAGCTAGTATGAATTCACTGTCTGGGTTTACTGTTATTCTTAGCTCAGAATTAATGGATTTCTTGGAGGATTTCATTACATTATAAGGACTTTGAGGGATTCCTGACAACCAGACTATGTTGACCTACAGTGAAAGTCACGGTCTGGCTGCCATTGTTAATGAAATTGTCTGTTACGGTATGTTGAGCGATAACAGTTTTGATGTTGACTAGTAATGCCATGAAATTAATCTGTCAAGTTTTTTTTTTTACTAAATTGTTTTTAAGGAATACAGTTCATGCCTATTAAATCTCTTATACCCATTATAGCTTTTTTTATTTATTTGATTTCATTGTTTCCTGTGAGTGCAAAGCTGAACTAACACATAATGACCCGATGTTGCATTTTTAATATTGCAATTTAAAAAAAAATTATAATTATTGTAAATGTCTTCACTTTTAATTTATTAATGCATTATTGCTCAATAAAAGTATTTGTTTCTTTTTACAAAAATATTTTTGTAGAAAATGTAATTAATTTTTTAGGACTTTAAAAAATAATATAAATCTTTTGTAACACTGTAAATGTTTTTTTTACTTTTAATACATTTTATGTATTATTGCTGAATAAAAATATTAATTTCTTTAAAAAAATAACATTTCAGTGTGTGATATCAAAAAGGTTTCTTTAGATGTAACATATTTGCATTTCAAATAAAATACCTGTGCTTCAGGGTTCAGTTATTTTGCAGGTAGCTTTTTGCTTGAGCTGAAGCATTAATGACTATCCAGTGGCCATCTGTCACCAAGACACTGCTGACTCAGATATTAGTCATAAATTACATACTGGAACACATGCTGCAAATTTATTTCGAGTGCAGACCCTGATGTATCAGGCATCACACCTAAATGTGTTTTGTCTGTTCTCTTTCCTTTCTTGACTCCACAGGAACTTCTCCATTAGCATGACCCAACAGATGCAGAACCTGCAGCTGACGCAGAGTAAGAAGGGGGCGGGACCAGCCTCCCCCAGCGCTGCCAAGCGCCTCTACCGAAACCTCTCAGAGAAGCTCAAAGGGAGCCACTCCTCCTTTGAAGATGCCTACTTTTTTGGCCGATCAGACCGTATCCGCAAAGTATCTGTGAGTAAAAAAATGCGTATCACAATTTCGTTTTACAATAAAAAGCTGACATTAGTCGACATTTACATTTATATCCTGTAGAATCAATTGAGGTTAACATTCACTTGACCTTACACATGACATGTATTAAGCTGAAATGACATTTCGGGTGCTCATGAGACTGCCGGCGCCTTTCCATGCTCTCAAAACTTCCTTAAATGCCACTGATAATGTAGAGCTAAATCTAGCAATCATCTTGTTGACACAAGTACGCGAATACATCCTTCACCCTCGCAGCCAGTGTGTGTTTTCATACATGGATTGAACTCACAATTGAAGAGGTGAAACTATAGATATACAATATATGAATTTGCATTTTAAATTTTAATAATCAGTGCATTCGTTGATTGGGGTCTTAGTCATTTCTGTGCCTACCTTCTGGTGCATGCCTGGTTAACATGCATCTGTGCTGGTAATTGTAAGGTTTTGTAGGTCAAACCCATGAGTAATCATCCATGGGCAATCTGTGCTCTTTTATGTTGTCTGTACTGATTGTTGGTGAACATTTTTGAATGTTTTTTTAAGTAATTGAGAGTATTTTCCAAGACTAAATTATGCAGTAACATGTATAAGGAAGCCATTAACAGCTTGACTTTTGCTGAGGACCATAAACATATTTGTGTAGTGCATTGTGAAAAATTATTATTGTTCAAGCATTCCAACCAGTTCAATACATTTACACTGGGTAAACAGACTGTATAAGTATAATGTTTACTTAACTAATGATAGACAGAGGAGAATGTGAGTCAATAATTAATCAATATAGGATTATAACGATTACAAAAATAAATATATACACTGCTATTCCAGATTTCAGTGTCATATGATGTCGTCTTGGTGCTTAAGAAAGATTTAAATTTTTTTATTATTAATTATCAGTGTTGAAGACTGCAGTGGAAACTGATATTATATTATATATTTTGGCATTCTTTTATAAATAGAATGAAGGAGTTAAGAATTAAAAGAAAAAAATATATAAATAAATTAAATGTAACAATGTAAAAGTCTTACCTGTCATTTCTAGTCAATTTAACGTGTCCTTGGTGAATAAACGGATTCATTTATTTAATAATGGAATATTACTGATATTTCATATGTGATTGTGGACCACAAAACCAATCATAAGAGTCAGTTTCTTTTAAATTGAGATTAATACATGAATAAATAAGCTTTCCATTAATGCAAAGTTTGTTCATATTTGGTTGAGATACAACTATTTGAAAATATGGAATCTGAGGGTGCCAAAAAAAAAAAAAATTCTAAATATTGAAAAAAATTTTTCAAAAAGTTTTTCAAATGAGGTCCTTAACAATTCATGTTACTAATCAAAGATGATGTTTTCATATATTTATGGTTGGATATTTACAAAATATCTTAATGGAACGTGATCTTTACTTAATATCTTAATGATTTTTAGCATAAACAAAAAATGCATAATTTTGATCCATACAATGTATTCTTGGCTTTTGCTACAATTATACTCTTGCGACTGCTTTTGTGGTCTGGAGTCACATATATCATACAAATATGTAAATATGAACAAGCATCCAGTGGAAAATTTTTGCTAGATTTGTTTTGCCTGATTCAGATTACTAAGGAAATCTGTTGAGCTTCTGAGACACAAATAGCTTTCACTGCTGTTGTACAGTTGAGCAGAGATTTTAACCAAAAGGATGCACTAGGGGGACTGTTCCTGTATTAAGTGTTCTGCAAGTTACTGTGCATAAAAGCGTCTGCTAAATGATACTTCGAGTATCCTGAGTGCCGCTGCTTACCTGCAACCGCTCCTTCTCCTTACAGAACATTCAGAGCAGTGAGGCTCTGTTCGAGGCTGTTGAACAGCAGGACCTGGATGCCGTGCAGATCCTGCTGTTCCAGTACACAGCTGATGAACTGGACCTCAACACCCCCAACAGTGAAGGCCTGACGCCTCTAGACATCTCCATCATGACCAACAACGTCCCCATAGCCAAACTGCTGCTCAAAGCAGGAGGGAAGGAGAGCCCTCACTGTGAGTATGCATATTTAACAAGCTTTAAACAGTCAATTCTCTCAGTGTGTCTAAAGGGTTTCTTGTGTCTAAATTGTTTTCTTATTAAAGAGCCACTAAACCATCCTTGAAATTTACAATGCAATTTGACTGAAGTGAATGAATGAATTAATTTGGTCCTTTATGTAATCTTTATGATTTGGCATGGTAGATTTCCCCAAAATGCCACAGTACTGTATATGTAAATTTTTAAAATGCTAGCATTTTCTTAGTAAAACTTTATATATATATATATATATATATATATATAATGAAATAGCTGTTGCATATTGCTACATAAAAAATATTACAAATGCCAGTACTGTATACTAGTACTATTATAGAATACTAGTACTATATACATGTAGTACATATAGGCATATAGGCGCACACACACATATAGATAGATATACGGTAGTCAACATTCAAAGTGGATTAAAACCGTTCAAACCGTTGTCCTAAAATCAAAAACTATCCTATTCTTGTTTTAGGACAACTTTGATGAACTTTCATGATCCACTTCAAGAGTTGACTACTGTAGATATAGATATAGCTATAGATATACATGCATGTGTGTGTGTTTGTATATACATAGACGCACAAGTATTTATTAGCATAGACTTTGTACAAAATACAACTATTTTTTAAAAATAAATAAAAATACACCAGCAAAAATAAAATCTACATTTATAAATACACGTGTGATAAAATATTTCATTTTTACAATTCGCCTCTCACAGTAATGCAATAACTAAAGTCTTTTACAGTAGCTATAATTGTGTGGCTGAACGGTTACAATTTAGAAATGTGTTTGTGATACTTCTTTATTATCTTAGATTACTTTTGTATATTTTGTTTATCTTTACATCTTCCCTAAGCAATAGAAGTGCATTCGATGTGGTTTTAACATCAAAAGGTTTTTCTTGCGTCACACGCTCCTGTTTAGCTTTGGTGACCAAAAGCAGATGCTCTGTAATTGGACAAGCTGTTTAGAATGAAGCTGACGATAAACAGACGGAGCCTGAAGTGAGTGTTTGGCACTTTGCTTTAGGGGCTCCTGTAATAATCGCCTCCAAGTAGGAATACTAGAATAAACTTTTCCATGACAGCTGCCATAAGCACTCATAATTCTACTTTAAACATCTAATGACATCTTTTGTGACCGCTAATGAGTTAATGAATGAATTATGTAATATTTTGGAAATAACATTGTGCAGTGTCACGGAAAATAGAACAAAAATTGTTGTCATTCAGGCATTTTGCATGTTACCAAACTATTTTTGTGACCACCTGAGTGAGGTTATCAGGTTTTAATGCATCAAGTACAGATCTGTTAAAAATATCTGCACTCATTGCCCTTGGATTAATCAATAGCATATTCAGTCCTTGAGTCTTTGGCAACAGTAGAACAGGTGTTTCTTACCTTGAAAGACATGGAAAAAAAAAAAGTCCTCCAGTCTCGAGCGCTCAGTGCAATCATGAAAAAGCCAAATGTTGTCTGAGACCAAACAGGGAGCACTGTACTGCAGCCGGAGCGGGGCCGGGGTGGGGTAGACAGCACACGGCATCCCTCAGAAAAATCTTAACAAGGTTTGTCGTTTAATGGTTTAACTTTTCCAATGATGCATGTAACGGGGGGCAATTATACTAAGTGATTTATTGTACCCAGGCTGCAGTTAAATTTCAAAACATTTCATCGTGGCACAATCCAATCCTTGTAAACAAACAGAAAATAAACATTGCCGTATTTTGCCCTCCTGGGCTTTCGGCATTATATTTATGTCAGGCCAGAAGTGCCAAGTAAATCAATCAGCCAGACGCCTGACAGTTTGGAGGTCTGACCGAAGGCTGAAGTTAAAGCATGTTTATGGGCAGGACTGGGGCCCATAATGCCTATATTTAGAGTCCCGACAATGCCAACTGTGTGTGACAGCGCAATATCTACCGGCTCGCCCATTAATTTATAGTTTGTTCAATTAACCGCACGTAGTAGCCAGATGTCAATCTTCAGAGCGCAGGAAATTGCACCTCAGGACTGCTAATATGGCTGCCTTTTCCACTGCGCCGTGGACCCCCGTGTAAGACCTAGACCCTCTTTTTTTGAGCTGACAACACGCACTTTATCATCTCCCCCGGAGAGCTCTCGTCTCCCGGGGTTCAGGCTGGACCAATGAAAGAGGGTTTCTTCAGCCATGTATTTATTTGTTTATTTTGCTGTCATGGTTTATGACTAAGGCTCTGAAAGAAAATGCAGTAGTATTCACGGCCTATAAGGAGGACTGGTCAGGCGGTATTCATTTTACCATGACAAATCTATATGGCCAAACACAGTCCTGTGTGTTCCAGACGACCGTCGACTGCATTCATCCACACCTCTCCCCTTCACCCCACACGGCTGACTTCATCTGCCACTGTGCTGACACAAGTAGTGTGAGCTCGGAGAATTAATGGTAGTGTAATGGGCTTCCTGTCGTTTCAATCAGAACTTTTATTTTTGGTTTATGTACGTTTGAGAGGCATTTGATAAGTCTGATATTGCAGGTCTTTTTCACATTGCAGAGTTGACGAATTTGCAAAAGCAAAACAAAAACTAGTATGCGTTCAAAATTGGTGAATAAATAATTTTACCTATACCTTACCCATACAAAAACATTGACGTTTTGATGTAGGAAGTTTAAAATAGTATTTTCTTGAAATCATTTTTTACAGTGTATATGTTAAATTGAATTGAATTGAATCCATGTAGTCAATATGTGCATGATTTATTTATGTTTTTTGAACTTCAGATGGTTTCTGGAAGTAAAAATCCTGGTCATTATCTCCATAGAGAAATAGATTTTCAGCAGTAGCACATAAACCCTTTAGGACAGAGCCATTCATTTCATATTGTACTCTAAGTCAATCTCAATGCTTCATGATATAAAGACTTAATTTCCTTTAGCATTTAATCTGGTTTCTGTTTTTAAAAAAATTTTGGTTTAGCTTCAAGGCCAATAAAACGCTTTATTGAAAAATATTTTACTGCCCACGGAGGAAATGATTAGAAAACTATTTCCAGTTCCAAGGCCACTGAAAAAATGGATGACCAGTGTTGTGCTCTAAAGTACAAAACCATAAATGTGTCATTAATGTTTGTTTCATAACAGAGAACCTGTATTTTCTACACTATGCAGGTTTGAAGTCATTGAAGACATTTGCACCTCACCTTTAGACTGAAATGCAAATAGCTACAAAAATCATACTTATTGAAAAGTCTCATTACCAGTCCTCTGTGTTGTGTTGCAGTTGTCAGTTTAGAGAGCAGAGATGCCCATCTATCAGCGCTGGTGCAGGAAGCCCAAAGAAGAGCCAGTGAGCTGTCCACCCAGGTGATGAGAGAGAGTCTCAGCCTGGAAACATCTGACAAGGAAAAACAGCTCAAAGCTTGGGAGTGGAGATGCAAACTATACAAGCGAATGCGCACAGGATTCGAGCATGCACGTAAGTCTGCTTCTGATGCCTAACCTTTCAGTGCAAAAAAAAAGTTATTCATATGCTATACTACAATACAATACAATACGCATTTACTATCAGTCCTGTCTAATCTATCAGCACCTCTGCGGAAAAGGTCATCTGTTCCCATATTGGCCCCACCTGTACATTTTATTGGAGTTGAAAGACTCTGCAAACAAGCCACTATGATCATTTTGCCCACAGATATTAATATCAGGTTGATGAATCTCGAGCTGCGTACACACACAATAGTGTCCCTCTCACCCTCCTGTCATATTGATTACTCGTTATATCAGACGAGTTTCGTTGGCTTCTCTTTGTAAACAACCTCAAGTGAAGGCAGCCGTGATAAATCAGCAACGCTTTGCCGCAGACACTTTCAAAAATAAGATTGCCGAGAAATACTCAAAGGTATCTGTGAAAAGGATTTCAGGAAGCACAAGGGCACCATTAGCTGGGCTGTGTGCTTTGGGTTAGAAGTACAAAATGAAGGTGCTAACAAGATGATGAAACTGCATAAAATGTGCATGTACATATAAATGGAAATAAAAAAAGACAAGCAAACTACAGCTAGTTTGCATTCTTAAATGCATGGACCACAAAACCAGTCAAAAGGGTCTTTTTTTTTACTTGATTGAGGTTAATACATTATCTGAAAGCCGAATAAATAAACTTTCCATTGATGTGTGGTTTGTTAGGATTGGACAATATTTGGCTGAAATCTGGTATCTGACGGTGCAAAAAAATCTAAATATCGGGAAAAATCACCTTTAAGTTGTTCAAATGAAGTTCTTAGCAGTGCATATTACTAATCAAAAATTATTTAATTTTGATTTATTTACTGTAGGATTTCAAAATATCTTCAAGGCACATGATCTTTCTGCACTAATGATTTTTGACGTAAAAGAAAAATCAATACATTTAACCGTGCTACTAATATATATTTTTTTCCACCAGTACTGGAAAAAATCAGAAAAGTACGAGTAGGTGTTTTTAAGTAAATATTAAACTAAAATAGAACAAATTACATACAGATGAAATGTTTTTAAATGTGTATTGTCAAAAACACTGTAATCAATAATGTAGCAATATATCATGCACAGCTCACAACAGTCACTTTCATCCAACTTAAATCAGATATGAAATATGCATTTAAAAATGGTTTAATGCAAAATGGATTTCCATTGAAATGAGTAGATTTCAACCTCAAAAAGTTGACTGAGCGCTGGTAAATGTGACCGCACCTTCAGAAAATACATTTTGCAATGTTTTCCATTGCTGTTGGATTCTCCTTAGGCAGACAGCGGCTTCATTTAAACTGACAGCAGGTCAACAGAGAAGCAATAAACAGATATTACATTCAACCTCTAAAGCACCGTAGGATGTCTGTTTAAAGGTTTAAGCAATTTCAGACTTCATATTCATTAATTGTGAAAATATATGGTCAGTCGAGCCACTTTTGAAGACAATCAAACACTACTCCCCGTCTTCCGTTAGTCTGCCTAACAAATATTGCCCCCAAAACATAACTGATGTTGCCAAGTTGGGGTGGTTCAGATGCTCAGACAGAGCTAAATGTTTTAAAGTTGGTATAATGTGAATACTTAAGGAAAACCTGCAGATGGATCACTTATAGTTGTCTTTGCATATTTAGCCTTTTATAGGAATTTTTATTATCATCAAAAGCACAATGTAGGTAAGCTATGTGCATGTAATGCTATGTGTTTTTTTCAGGACCACCGGAGGCTCCGTTGATGGTGCGTCTGAGTGTGACCGGCAGCACGTCTCTCACTGTTAGCTTTCAGGAACCTGCCAGCATGAATTCGGCCGTAGTGACTAAATACAAAGGTCAGTGCACACCTTGATCATTTGTCTGTATTACACATGCTTATACCAGATTGCCTTGAGAAAGAGTGTTTTTTTTAAATAGTTTTAAATTCATTTAATTATTTCATTAAAATTAAGTAATTTAATTAAATATAAAAAGTTCAGTAGCTTAATTAAATCGGTTACAGTAGCTGTTATTTTTAGATTCTGCTGTTTTTTTTTTTACACCAATAAGGGAGTTCATATTGTTCATCATTTAACATTCAATTCAATTCAAGTTTATTTATATAGAGCTTTTTACGATACAAATCATTGCAAAGCAGTTTTACAGGAAATTAAGTTTCTACAATATGTATATATTAGGGGTGGCACGGTTCATGAAAAAAAAAACGAACCGTTCGGTTCGCTTGTCTCGGTTCGGTGCATGCATGCGTCGCACGGTTCGACGGTTCATGACATGCGCAATGTAGCCTCGTGCCCCGTATGTGACGTCAGTGTGTTTCCCTTTCGC
>JAUCMS010000019.1:11355752-11384382 GCA_032357445.1 Enteromius radiatus | reverse complement strand
ATATACCCGTGCTAATGCTGAGAAACAGCCAATCAGAGCAGACCTCCTCATTACTATTCATGAACCTTCCAAATAAGAAGGTTCATTCTAGGGTCAAATTCTAGGGTTGTAAATGGACCTGTAAAACCGTTTCTGGGCATTTTCCTTACCTAAGCTACATACCTTCTACAGATCAGACAACAATTTAAAATATTCTCTCAATGCATTCTAGGGCACCTTTAAATTATATCAGCCTTTTCTTATACATTTCTTATACATTCTTATACAAACCTTAGTTGAAGAGTTTTGTTGAAGGTGCTCTCACAGCAGTTCATAGCTATTATAAAATTTGGGCAAATTGGTGGGTAATTTTATTTATATCTTATTTGTGCAACTTCATATGATTTGTTATGCCCCGCTGGTGATTAGCTTAGGTCCTGAAAAGTGAAGCCAAAACACTTTGAACACCATCTAGTAAGTAACTAGCTGCAATATAGATCAGAATTCCTGCCTTCTCCTCGTAATTGAATAAGATGCGAACCAAAGAAAAAAATACAAATAAAATTTCACTTCAAATAAATCTTTCCCCAAACATGCTTTCCATCATTGTAGGTCGTTCTTATTGTGCAGCAAGCGACTGGGAGTTTGGGTGGGACTTTTATAATGCCTATGATCACTACAACGCAGACTTCAAAATGACGTTATTGGCAGTTGACAGCAGCCATTCTCAGATGTTTTGGATTCACTTGTCAGTCGGGGAAAGAAATGAAGATATGAAGTCCATCTTTTTTTATTTTGCTTGTAGCATAGCTGCCAGTTTTTTTTTAAGTGGTAGCTTAAATCATGAGAAGCTTGCCGCTCGTTTCAAATTAGGTTTCCCAACACTGTTAAAAACAGTGTCTACTAATCGTAAAAAGCGACCATTTTCACCTCCTTGTGTTCTGAGAGCACTGGAAGCCGAATGTTTCATGGGTAAGCCATTAGCAATCAAAACACAGTCTGATCTCTGATTATGAGGCACTGCTACGGTTTACCTGCTACTGACAGAAACGTGTTCTTACATTCTGTGTGCTGACCTTATTATGACAATACGGGCAGACGGCCATGTGAGCTTTTGCAGCTGGTCAAACAAGCCAGAATGGGTAATCGATTGGATAAAAAGCAGGAAAGACTGATTTCTTCGCCAACATAAAACCACTGAACTGAATGAAAATGGATTTATCGGAGTGAACAGATTTTGAAAAGAAAAATACATTCCCTGCTGTGCTCAGTGAATCTTGTATCTGACAAGGTGGAGGTCTCTAGGACGCAGAACATACCGTTTTGTGGGAACGTAAACATCTTTATTACATAAAGTCCCCTCAACAAAAGATATGTGAAGCAGAAAAGGCCCTGGCTTTCATCTGACCCTGCAGGTCACAATGGTCGACTAGTTTATCTAAATTTTCCTAATAACACATGGCCATTCTGTTTAAATGCGAAACAGATGCAAAATTGTTATATCTAATAGGAATTCACTATTTTAGCCATTTTTTGATTGTGTATTTTAATTAATATAAGATTGTTAGCTTAGCAACATAACACTGCATTCACATGACAATCAAGGCATGCTACTCACAGCTGTTCACATCCTTAGAATTATGTATTTCTATGGCAACACTATTAACAACTGATCTATTCATTTGAGTAGTCAGTAGACAAAAACATGTATTAAAAGCCATTTTCTAGCTGAATTAAACAGCATTTAAGATTATTATTACTTCAACATTATTAACAAGTCAATTATACAAATTATTCAACAGATACATCATACTTTTTTGCTTAACCCTCTGAAGTCGGCAGCTATATAATGCATAATTACAATGTTTGCAATTTGTAATCTTATAATAAAATACGTGTCTTCCAGGTGCTTTAGGTAAAAATAGATACTCAATGAAACAAGTGCGATTAAGGACAAATGACTATTCAGGTAGTCATTTGCGCAACTTACAGGCTAAGCCATTTTAAAAATACACAGTTTTGCACATCCCTAACCTATATGAAAGCAATGTGAAGAAAAATAAGACTAAGAGCCACAGGAATGAGTACAGGCGGAATAATGAAAATCCAACAAACCTAAAAAATCTACGGATTTCCCAGCAAATAATGCCTGCTTTCAAGTGGACTCTTTCATGTCAGAGAGAATAGTTGGAACGGGTTGATGAAATGAAAGGACAAAAGCAAATACAAGAGAGAGAGAGAGCGGGAGAGAGTTGGAGGAAAAAGCACAGCACATTTTCCATTTTCCTCTGCAAGTAAAAAAGCACATGAATTATGGATGCGAGCAAGCCAACAGTGCGAGAATTTGATCCCTGACCAGACAGCTCTTGGCTCCCCGTGGAGCAGCCCGTCACCCTCCCCCCCACTGTCTTTTTCAGCGTCGCTACCATCCATTCCTAACTTCCTTCTCGGAGAGAGAGCGGCAACGCTCAGCTTGGAGACTACTTCCTGGGGACAGGACATGCTCGTCTAGGAGACGCTATGAAGACGCTACCTCTGCCTTCCTTCATGCATTCTATTGTTAGCATCTTGATCCTAGTTTAAACTGAGATGATATTTTCACCTGTTGGTTTAAATATGAATGTTCCCACATAGATGCTCATGATGGCTCCATCATGAGGGGTTCACAGCTCTGATAAGGAAACAAAAGGATTACCTGAGAGAAAAAGAAATAACCTCAGACGTTTACAGAACACAAAAATCCTGGCAATGACCACAAGTTAAGAAAGTCACGGACAGATTTATAATGAAATGTCATATCTTACAGAAAACAACAGGCTACTAAGACACAAATTGGACCTTCTGGGTGATTTTCTCTTTTGTTTGTCAATTTACCAAACAGATCAGGCTGTAACTCAAACTATCAGAGCAGTTATTCATATTTTAGGAGTTATACAGATAGACCTAAGATACAGACAGAGGCTCGGTTCCAAACCTAACTGAAATGGATCAGATGCTGCCTTTAAATACATTCAAGCTCATTCATTATTAAGACACAAATTCAAGTCAAAAACATAACATGGACACAATCTAATTTAATAAAAAATATAATATTTTGAACAGAAAAATAACAACATCTTAATTAAAAATGAAAGTTCTGATTCCAACAGCACTTATTTATACACAGCTGTATATCTCAACTAAACTAATTTTACACTGTTCACAGAGTTGCTTTCTGACAACTAAACTCTATAGATAGATTCCAAATATTATATTATCAATATTACAGGTCAATGTTTCCTCCACATTTTAAATCGACACACGTCCTTTCCAACACCACAACTCAGCAACTCGCCCATCATTCCAAAATTAATCTACTTTCTCACTTGCAAATAAGATTTTGCTTAATCATTCATGTGCTCGGAACCCATCATTATGTTTTTAACTCCACTTGAAGGGCACAATAGCAACTAAACATATTGCTAAGCTAACAACACAACAGCACAAATACATAGCAACATTGGGTAAAAGAAATCAAAAATTATATTTATGATCAGCACTTGTCTTGCTTCGTCAGCAGTGACGGATTTGTGCAACATTGTTGTAACATAGCCTAACGCAGTCACCATGCAAATGTAGTAAATTCAACTGCCTTTTAGGCCTTTAAGAACAGTGAAGCAGAACCCAACAAAACATCTTGCAGTTAATACATTCAAAATGAAATCAGTGACTCATAGAGGACAACTGAAGAAACGTTTTATAGATATTGGTTAGGACCGCAACCAGGCATTGCAGCATTCCACACCACAAACAGAATGCCACTAGGCCAGCCCCCTTATAAAACCAACTCTGAAACAAGAACGAAAAAGCCCTGCATAAACTCTAAACTATGGAACAGCCAAATGACAATGAAACACTAAAAACTATTAGCAGACAACGGGTGCATTGTGGGTGCTACACTACTGCACTGAATTAATTAATTAAACAAACCACATTTTGTTTAGTTCCATTAAATATAGCAATTATTCATGCTCAAAAAAAAAAAAAAAAAAAGGCACTGGCCAATTTTTAGGTTTACCAAAAAACAGAATTGATACACTGCGTTATCATCCACGTACCATGAACTTGGTTTGCTTTCATATACAGTGATATAGCAGGTTTTGTTTATTTACAAAGAACAGCATTGTTGACTTGCCTATTCAGACTTTAAAAAAAAAAATCGATACAATTCACTTGATCTCAAATAAGTAAGCCGATGACCAGCACTCAGTAGTATCTGTGCATGAAAGTGCATCACAAATAAGGTCATTAACAAATGTATTTACTGTGCATGTGTAACGGTGTTTAACGTGCATCCAGGGTATGACAGATTGAAGGAGGTGGTTGTCCTGAGCAGATACGGTGGGTCTATTTACACAGTAAGCAGCACGTAAACAGGTTTGGCTCCACTTTTATTGAGCACTGATTAAGCTCTTCATGAAGCAAATTACAGCCTGGAGAATGAAGCCTACGAGCAACAATGTTTAATTATATCTGACTCATCAAGGACATCAGTGAGGCACTCAATGACTAGTATTCTTCTTCAGCTCTCTGACCAGCACTCATTGGGTTCCTCAGTCGAATGAGAGGCATTAATAGGTTCATTTCAAAGGAGGCGGAAGCTCTTTTATTATTCTCTTCTCCTACTTCAATAGCTGCCGAATGTAATTACTGAGTCGAAGCTAAAAAAACGACTTTGGTAATTTCATTTCAAATGTGCCGTCACTCCACCAGCAACAGTAGTCACTCCATTCAAAACTTTCATACTGTCTTTTGTGCTTTTTCTCTCCACATTTACTCACGTTTCATTTTTATATGGAACCACAAACATCTTATCAGTAGTACAATAAATGACTTAATTTTCATTTGACTCATATAATTTATAGTGTAAAATCACAGAAGTGGATGTGCTTGGATGCACAGCCAGTGAAATTATCTAGCCGTGAGGCTTCACAGGGAAGAAAACAGATGCTTTCCTAATCATACAGTCCAGCTATTCCCTCAAAACACAAAACTTTAACAAGCATCTCAAAAGCAAACAGGCCCTTGTGCTTTGAAATGTGTCATCTAAGTATTCTTATGTGAGAATGACAGCAAATACTGTATCAACTTCATCTGCACACCTTCCTCTTTTCTCTATAAACCATATCTGATGTGCATAACACAACCAAAATAAACACATCAAGAAAAACTTCCCACACACCTTGGCAGAATTTCACAGATTGCACGCTGACAACAGCCCAAATGCCCACAGCAAAACAATTACAGGGTGTACAAGTCATGTTTTAGAAGAAAAAAAACATCAACAGGTTTGTTTGTGCTTTGAATTACATGGAAATAATTGCAACAAAAGGTCTGTTGTAATAAAGATTGACTGATAATTGGTTTGAACAATATATTGTAACCGATATTGAACCAATAGCAGTTCTTTTACATTGGGCATTATATGATCATTCTCTAAATAAGACCACCGACAATGGCATTTACAGGCAAACATAACGTATTTAATATTAATTTTTGATAAATAAACTGCCATTTTTAACAGCATTCATTCTCAAGTAAAAATCTGTAGTTTAATCATTAGCATTAGTGCAAAACAGCAATGAAAATTTGCTAACATTTAAATCAGTAAACAGTAATAATTTTTAATAATTATTTATTAAATTAATATATAAATATGTGTTTTTTTGATCTGCTCATCATTACTGTCTAAAAGAAAAAATCGGTTATGTTTATAATTTATCGGGCACTTCAATATAATAATAATAATATTTGTTATCGGTCAAATAAATCTGTCAATCGCTGCTACAAATAAATAAATAAATAAATAAATAAATAGCCTCATTCCACTACATAAATGTGCTACAGCCTCTTCGTTTCCATTATTAAGTTATAAAAGCTTACCACAAACTAAAAATAACCGACATTTAAAGGGGTATTTAAATATTTTGACAGGTCTCTCCCCTATCTATTGTACTGGCTAGAATTTGATGGTCTCAACGAAACTGTAGCGTAAACATTACAACTTTGCAAACAATAGCACGGATTTGTCTTCAATTTACAAACAGGTACATACCCAGTTGTTCTTCGAACATGTCACGCAACACTCTAGTCCTCGTGCATTGCTTCAGGCTGAAGGCGAGATGTTCCTGCATCTGTCGGACTGCCACATTGCAACTGAAGTCAACGCCAAACCAGTGTGTGTATGTGTGTTTCCAGAGAAAGCGAGCAGCTCTACACTTCGCGCATGCAATACAGTTCTCATCATGTATCCCCTTACCTTTGTAAAAGCCCACTTTGAGAACGGTCGCGAAAATCCGAATCAATTGAACGCCACAGAAAGAACTTTGATGTCTCGTGAGCGCATCCTGCGCCGCTCGCGCTGCTCCGCCATCTTCAGCCCGCGCCGAATGAGCGAGAGCAGCTGACGGGCGCGCGGGGAGGTTCTTCAAAACAGCCTAAAGTTCTGAGCTCCTCCATCCATGCACTACACCCCTGTCATGGTGTGCTCTCTATCAGCTGTTTTTACAGAATGACAAGGTAATTTTTGAATGAAGCATTCTATCTGATAAATACTGTGGTAACAGTCTACATAAAAACAAATGTTATTATTGTTAACATATTGATACATATTAATATAACTATTACATATGTATAGCTAATATTATATATTGTTTATTTATTAAATTTATGTAGACTACTAATAGAGATTTGTTTTCCTAATCAGATGCTGATTATAATGAACAATAGCCTACCACCTGCAAACCAATTATCAGGTACAAAATCACGTTTTTCAAAACTGTGATAAATGTGCAAATGTAAAAAAAAAAATAGGTTACTTCATTTTTTTATGTTTAGAAAAATGACCATATTAGGCTAAGCTAGCATCAGCTCATTATTACTATTTTTTTTGTTTTGTTTGTTTTACTAATTTTATTTACAAATTTTCATTAATAGGAGGGACATACTGTAGGCACAGTTTATTAAAAATACTATTATTAATAAATATATTTTTGCTTCAAGTTCTTTTGTGCAACACACATAAAAAGAGAGTGAAGAAAAAATATGGCTATGTAACCCTAACAGAATTTACCCTGGTAGTTTTCCGCTAATAGTCATGTATTTTTTGGTGAGTTAAATATGTATTACAATAGAAACCAAACAAAAGTAAAAAATAATGGACTGCTTGATGGCAAAGATTATTTTATATATTTTATCAATGTATGTATTTTGTGCCATTACAAAAAAACAATGTTTTTGCAGCACAAAACAGTTCATTATTATAATCCAGTTTCAATTATAATCCATTTAAAATTTAACAAATAATTTAAAAAAAATATTTCTAATAAATACAAATAATAAAACCACATGAAGCAATAGGTTGCCACAAGAAGAGGTCACTTTATTTTGGCACTTGTCACACATGAAAATATTCAAAGCTTTTTTTTTTTTTTTACAGAAAATCAAAGACTTGGTAATGACTGAGAACATCAACGAACAAACAGATGCTTGCATGACATGCAACAGACATCAACCCTGTCCGGTGTGTTCGGACTGGGAGATGAGCTCCTTATCATGGCCCTTGATGAAGAGTCCCAAAGCTCTGATGCAGTGATTGGCCACTTTAAACAGTCTTCTGAGAGGCCAGTGTAGTTTGCTTTTAGAATGGCTTTTGAAGATCTAAGCAGGCACCATCCAAAACACAGAAAGAAGTTAGTCTTTAGAGAGGAGGAGCACTCAGTACTGTCCAGTTTGCATTTAATACATCTCCAGAATGTACCTATAAGACCTACTAAGCAAAAAAAAAAGAGAGAAAGAAAAAAAAAAGTAGTGCCTTAAGATATAAACCAAACAGTTCTTTTTTTTCTTCAGAATCCACTATGAAAGTGTAGGCCTAATGGTTTTATAGCAATATAATGCTGTAGAAGTATGCAGGCCCATCGGAAGGCATGGCTCCACTTATATTAAGAATACATGAATAATATATGCCTGTTAACTAATTTAGCAGGCCATACCAGATTATTAGAAGAATTTGTAAGACAATATGCATTAATTATGAATCAGCCTGAATATAATTTTTTAATGTAAAGAACTGGCTTTTCTTTCAGATCTTGCAGTAAAAGGAGTCAGCGTTTTAGCGAGCAGTTCTTATTTGTAGCATCAATAGAGCAACATTTTAGCCAGTGAGACATAATAATGAGAATTTTTAAATGTCATAATACTTTTGCCCCAGTCATTTATATTTTACACTACTAGAAATAGTTCAAATGTGCAATCACTGAATTGACAAATTTGAATGTATTTGAAGCACTTGGCTTTTACATTCTCTGCTATGCATCATCATCATTTGTGATGTCACTTCCTATTTACATTTGCCTATTGCCTCTCTTAATGACCAATTTTAATGAGCCCTTGTTACTTACATTTTTCTCTGCAGGTGAAATACAAAAACTACCATTATTTGCTTGAACATCACTGAAATTCTGTTTTGAAATTCTAATGAAGAAACAATCAGAAGGGGTTTAAAATATGAAACAGACTGAAGAATCTTTCTAGATTTTTAGCACAGAACAGAACTGAGTAAAAAAAACACAATATCGCCACCCACTGGATGAAAACACACAGTTCACAGAACAATGTACAGGAACAGTTAAGAGATGCTACAAAATAAAATCTCATTAAGCTGACTGTCAACCAAAATATAGTCACTGTCCCATACTTGTTCTTTCAATGCATTAGAAATGAAAAACTCCTCGATTTTACCCTTTGCACTGAGAAAACCCATTATCAATTGTTATACTGCATTTACATAAAGACACACATTGTATTGTAAATCACCATGACAAATAAGAGAAAAGTCACATTAGATTATTCACTATTATGAATTTAAAATGCCATTTATGCCCTAAAACGTCTACTAAGACTGAGACAAAACAAAACAACATATTGAGTCGTTTATCTTTAAGAGCTGTATGCATCAGTACTGATAGAGAGCATACTTGGTTTCCAATGGGTTAAATATCATGATTTACTGTACATGATTAAAAATCAAAACTTCTAACCGCATTAGATGTATGACACATATAGAAGACACATGGCTTTAAAGATCACTTCGACTGTCGCTATCTAAAAAACCTACGCGATTCATTTTACTTGTCTAATCCACAACACTGAAAATGTTTCCTCGAAGATTAGAGGTGCAGTTCAAGCCTTCTGTTAAACAAGGAGAGTAGAAGAATCCATTCCGTTTTCCTCCACCCCACAGAATAAGAAATAAACCTGCTTTTGCAGAGATTATGCTAACGTTCTCTACCATGCAGAAGGCCTGGGCAGCTGCATCGAATGGCTTTTAAATACAATACATACATTGACATGCACTGCAGCCTCTGGACAGCACTACAAACATTTTAAATGCACAGTAGAATCACACTCTTTTAAAGGGCCAGTTCACCCAAAAATGAAAATCCTATCATTGATAGAATTTTAATTTGCAGGTAAACTGTCCATTTACCATCACACTGGTCCTTGTACAGTGTCCTACATGAATGAAACCTTCACAGACTCCGTCTGCGAGTATGGAAAGATCCTAATCTCTAAATGCTAAAGACATGAATTGTACAGATAGAATACAGAGGAATTAAGATCCAGGATGTTGAGATCTTATAGCAGATGTCAAACACTCTTAGGATCTTGTTTTTCCTGTCATAGAGTCCTGGTTCTCTGAAGCGTGATGGGGAGGGTGGTTTTCAGAGGAAGTGGTTGGTGCTTCAGTGCTGGAGAGGAGCGGTGCTGAGCGTGACCTGCTCGATCCAGGGCAGGTAACGGCTGACCCGTGAATACACACCTGGGTACGAGGGGTCACCGCAGCCGTGACCCCAGGAAATGACCCCTGTCAGTACCCAGCGCCCTGCCTCGCCTTGACACACTAGCGGACCCCCACTGTCGCCCTGGCAGCTGTCAGCATGCTTTCTGAGGTCAGACGTCATACTGCCAGCACACAGCATGTCGTGGCTAGTGAAACGCTCACCGTAACGCTTTTTACATTGCCACGAGGGCAAAAGAGGAACCCAGGCCTGGAGAAGAGTGCTTGGATGCTCAGTGTCTGAGAAATAGGAGAAAAACAAAAGGTGAAACACCAGTTGCAATCCGTTTAAAGGGACAGCTGCCCAAAAATGATATCCCAGTGTTGTTCCTAACCTATATGAATTTCCTATGTGGAACACAAAAGTAGTTTACGCTTACCAAGGCTCTACAGATTTGATCATACATTAAAAACAGTAATATTGTTACATATTACTATCATTAAAAAATCATTTTAATATTCAGATTCGGTGCTAAGATGCATTTCTATATTCAGGATTATTTTTATCCAGGTTTCTTTGATGAACAGAACTTCAAATGTACAGCTTAAATTTGTAGATCTTTTGTAACATTTGATTAATTTAAAGTGTCCTTGCTGGTAAGAAAGCTTTTAAAAAACACCTTACTTAGCCTAAACCTTCAAACAGAAATTTATTACAGTTTCCAGAAAAATACTATGCAGCAAAAACATTTTTTTAAATTTAAGACATTTTTCTTGAGCTCCAAATCAGCATATTGCTGAAGGATCATGTGACAATGTAAAAACATAAAAGATTCAGCTTTGCATCACAAAAATAAATACAATTAAATTAATACATTTAAATAGAACACAGATATTTAAAAATATTTTCTGTTATATCAAATAAATGCATCCTTGGTGAAAATATAAGAGACTTCTTTCAAAAGAATCTTATAGATTCTAAAGATTTAAATGTTATTTTCTATAAATGAATAGCATTACCTGTCATTCCCCAGCCAGTGATGACACACGATGCAGGTCTCTTGCCCCACTTACTGCCAGGTGCCGGCAGACAGGCAGCGTTAGTATGAGGGTTAAAGGACACACACTTCCCCTCAGAGCCCTTCAGTCGGATCAGAGCCACGTCATGCTCCCAGCTCTCTGTTCTGTACTTCCTGTGCACTTCTACGCGCTCTGGAGAGAGGACGCGTTCAAAATCATCCTGCTCCTTCGTGTGGTAATCCCCGAGCTTCACCACGTACCGTGAAGCATCACTTCCAAACCTGTAGAATCAAGACATTCATTCATATTAGAGATGATGCACTACCATTTCAATCATTCCACTGCTAATCTAATTTTAATGAAGTGTTACTTTAGTGTAGATTTACAGGAGCTGTCTCATGATAATCATTATAAAAGCAGCACGACAGCTGCTTCATTATAGAGCAATGATTTGTACACATAAATACATACACTAGCGTTCAAAATTGTGGGGTTGATATGATTTTTTTTATATTTTACACTCGCTAAGGCTTTTTTATTTTACTCAATTAAAAATACAGAACACAGACAAAGGTAATATTGTGAAATATTAAACTGATTTTTAATATATTTTAAAATGTAATTCACTCCTATGATGACAAAGCAAAATATTCAGCATCACTCCAGTCTCACTTGATCTTTCATAAATCATACTAATATATTTATTTGGCGCTAAAGAAACATTTCTTACTAGGACTTTTTATAAATATCAAACTTTTATAACATAAAAAATATGAAGGTCTTTCCTGGCAATTTTAATCCATTGAATTTGATGAATAAAAGTATCAATTTCTTTCAAATATATAGATAAATAAATAACTGACCCCAAACTTCTACATACAGTTTACGGTAATTAGTAGATAATTAATGCTTCATAAATTCAAAATAAATGTATTTGTGCTACTGTAGATGACATCCGTTTATTTTTGTGCTGTCTGTCATTTCAATTAAATCAAAAACAGTAATGACAATGGAGTCAGATTTGGCGGTTGAGCAGCCTGGGCGTAGCAGCTAATAGCACTGATGTCCAGCAGGTGTCTCTCTTACCGTTTGAAGCAGTGCGCTGCAGTGAGCAGCCAGCAGGAGTTTATGAGAGTGGCTCCACACAAAGGCTGATTCCCTTTAGATTGAGATCTAAGCCACAGGGACGCCTGCCAGGGCCAATCACCCCTGCGGGGTATACATATGCGCGCACACACACACACAAACATACACATAGAGACACAAACACAATAGATGAGGTGGAGAAATAGAAAATCAGATTTATCTGCAGGGAAAAGTACAGTGTCAACATTGGATTGAGCAATCAAAGAACTTATAAACTTACAGCATGTACATTTTTAAATACTTAATACTAAAGTCCCTTATAGTCTTTGTGAAAACTTAATTGTAGCTTAATATTCAGAAACAACTGGCAAGTAGGCTATTTCTAGATTGGTTTCCAAACAAAATCTAAAAACAGGGTCTTTGGCACGATCAAAAAAGCATTTAAACACTATTAAAGTATTAATTATTGATATTTTTAATTAGTTTCCATTTTTATTTTTATGTTTTTATTTTATTATGTTTTTATCTTTTTATTAATGATGTTTTATTAACATTTCTTTTATTTTTGGTACTTCAACTTATTACAGTTTGTTGCCAAGTCAACATTTTTCATTTTAATTTTTCATATATTTTAATATAATATTTGACCATATTTTAACTTTTTTTTCAATGACCAAAAACGATTTTTAATAGTTTTAGATTTGGTTAATAATAACAACACTGCTATGGCGTGATTTTGATGTGAGATCTATTTAATTGACCAATGTGCACAGTGATTTATTTTATTTATTTATTTATTGACGTTTTAAATGAAACATTTTGGGGGTATGTTTTACAAGACAATACTATCTTTTTTTTACTTTTTACTTAAAAAGCTAAATGTTTAATGCACTACTTTATGTTTATTTGTAATTTATTCTTATTTACTATCATATTTTTTCTTATGGAGGTATCTGGGAAATTGTTAAAAACGTTTTTAATTCTAATTTGTAGGCATTTTAATAAATTCAGTTGGTGACCCAAGCATACCTCTTAAATTAAGCATGGTCTCTACATTATATGCAATAAACTAAAGAGCATCTGAACAAATATCCACAACATGTGTTCAAGAACTGATTCAGCAGCAGTAAAATTTAGATGACTACTTACCTGAGAGATTTATATCCTCCAACAATCCTCTTGCTGCGTCTCTCAGCACCGGCTCTCATACCGCAGGTGTGTGTGCCCACCACTGCTATGTCAGCCTCTGGCTCTGGCAAATAATCACACGCTACACCTGCATCCTGTCCATGCTTACAAGCGTGGCTGTTTTGTCCTTTAGAAGGGCACTCTCCAAGGAACGACTCCTTTCCGGTGCACCTCACGTTAGTCAGATGAATGGTGCCTTTCCCTGCTCCGAAATAACCCATCGGTCGTGCTTTTGACACCCCACTGCCACAAAGAGACAAAAAACATTCAAAGAGCTTTCTTCTACTCAGCTATCTGCATACAGTACATCATGCCAGAGAAATAATAAATCATATTCCACAGTGCTGATTATGAGATGCTTTTGAGCTATTTTAAGTTAAAATGGCACAAATGGATCCGTACGTGAATCCGAGCTGTCTGCAGACGACGGCAGCATTGACATCATTCCAGCCATGATCACAAACACTGCCCCACTCTCCGTTAAGAAACACCTCCACTCTGCCCTCTTTTCTATTGTCTCCACCTGCCAGTCGTACCAGAGGCCCTGAAACCACAGGAAAACAAGCAAAACAGAGAACAGAGTTTTGAGTGCTGAACGTGCTCAGAAAAAATGTGAAGCTCAAAAAAAAAAAAAAAAAAACTTTAGTCATTTTTCAATATAATTTTTCAATATAATTGTATTACAACACAGGCAGTTACACAGAATGAACTGGAAGACATGAATTTTGGCGTTATTGCAGACAATTTATTTTGTTTCAGATAAAAGCAGCACATCCACCTCAGCCTTTGTATAATGTATTAGGAGTAAAAGAACGGCTCTGTTACTGGCAATGTAGCTTAAACCACAACATGACATGTAAGAACATGATTTTGAAATCATGTCAGTGAAAAAGCTCAAAATAACGTTTCTATTTTTAGAATGAATAGTAAGCGTTTCATAGCATCAAATGAATGTGAAATGAAAAGAGACCTTTTATTATTCTTAATACACATTCATGATCTTATTGTACACAATTTAGTACACATTCCAGAAATAAGCTTTCCTTTTCAATTAATGTCTTGAATATGTTAAGTTTTGTAATGTACTCTTTATAAATCCTTCCTCACTTCATTCTCTAATAGTTAACACCCCAACTGTTACAATTCAATCCTTACTCCTAATGGATGAAAGTCATGTACTGCATTATTTTCATTAAATATCATAATTCACTCAGATATGTTGCATAATGAAAGTATAATGGTTGTTTTTTTATATAAAAATGTTAGTCAAATAAAAAAAGTGGTTGTCAACAGCAAAGTGTAAAAGGCTTGATGTGGACAAACCACACTAACCACAGATCTGCCACTTGTTAAAAAAAAACTGCTTTTGTGACAGAAAGGAAATGAATTAGTCAACAGCTTAGAATAAAAATATAGGGTGTTATGTATTATTATACGAAAATGTCATGGAACAATATGTTCACAAACCAAAGCTAAGACAAAATGATTCATGAAAAAAAAATGCAGAAAAGAAAAACAGAAAAAAAATCAATAATAAAAATCAATAATAAAATAAAATACTAAAAAACTAAAATGAAACAAACAACAGTTACAGAAAAAAATTATTATTATTATTTTTTTTAATCATTATCATCATCATTGTTCATTATTCAATAATTATTAGTATTACATTTAATAATAATAACTCTAATAATTTATGTTGTTGTTGTTGTCACTCAGTCATTTAGTCAAGCCTCGTTTTTTGGCTTGAGGCTCTAAAGGAAATGGAAAACCATAAAGGAAATAGATAAAGATCTGATATGCACAAATCTGCCATTTGTTAAAAAAGCAGCAGATGGGTTTGTATAGCTTCTACTCTCCTAGGAAAGGCAATTAACTATTAATATTTATTGAATTAATATTTATTTATGTTTTTGAAAAACAAATAGGCTGCTTGTGTGTATGTGTCAGTATTAGGTATGTTTCTTTTTCTTTCTGTTCAGTGTGCTAGGAACAGACGCAATAACAGACCACACAACACAAGAAGGAAGAAGCATATTCACAACCGAGTCATAAAGGTAAGTACAACATCAGAAAATAACTACAAAGGCAAACTGTGAAAATCTGAAATGATCCAATGTACTTTATTTCCACAGTATTCCATCCCCAAAAAGATGAATGTTTCCTGCAAAACCATCTACACAGTGCTAAACAGCACAGAGAAGGTGGCCATTGGCAGCATCTGTCTGGTGATCACACCACTCAGCCTCCTGGTCAATGTGCTCGTTCTGGTTGTCATAGCCTGCTCTAGGAACCTGCAGCGACATCCATCGTACCTGTTCATGGGCAGCTTGGCACTGGCTGACACCATCGCATGCTGCTGTTTCACCATCAACTTCCTGGATTTCCACCTTTCTAAACCGAATGACTCGTTTATGAAAACAGAGTATCTGCTTAAGCTGGGTGGCGTGACCATGGCGTTTACAGGATCGGTTGGAAGTCTGCTCGTGATGGCAGCTGACCGCTATCATGCCATTTACAAGGCTTCCAGCTACAAGGTGCTGCTCACACGTAAAAGAGCCTTGGTGGGTATTGTGACATTATGGCTTGTGGCTGCCCTCATTTCCTTCCTTCCTCTAATGGGCTGGAGTTGTGAGACCTGTCTATCATGCTCCAATCTGTTTCCGTATGTGAATCGTTACTACCTGGCCTTCTTTGCCAGTCTAGTATTGGTGGTGATCGTCCTCATACTGGTCACCTATGCTCTAATAGTGTGGTGGGCCCACAAACACGAAGCCAAAATGTCGGCTGAACATCCAGAGCTAGCACGCATGCGTGTGGACATCCATTTGGCAAAGACTTTTGGCTGTGTTATGTTGATTCTGTTACTGTGTTGGCTGCCCGTCCTTTCCTTTATGATGACAGATGTAGTTACAACAGAGCTTTCAAAATCACAAAAACGGGCATTCGCCTTTTGCAGTACACTATGTCTGCTGAACTCAGGCATCAACCCATTGCTATACACCCTGCGCTGTCGTGAGCTACGAGTAGCGCTTAAATCATTAGTAGGTGGTTTAAGGAGATGCAAGGCTTGTAGTTCACCAGGTAGTAACTAATACTAATGTGTGGCAGTTAACAACATCTGCTTAATGAACAGAATGTTAGCTCCTCTTAATGTTGGGTTCTAAACAACAACAGCTTTGTTAATTAATATGTATTTTATTTTCCATTATCACTTACATTTTGATTAAATATTGTGTAGAATGTAATATAATCTCCATATATTCATTTTTTACTTTTAAATTTAAAAAGGGGAAACGTTAGGTAACAATGAAGAAGATTTTACCATTTACAGTTATTAAAAACTGACATTGTGAGACATACACAGGTGATTATTGTGAGATATAAAATCTCAATTATGACAAATAAAGATGTTTTTATGACAAATAAAGATTGTTTAAAGATTGTCTTTTTACAACCATTCACAAGTCTGAAGGTGGTAAGACTTTAAAATGTTTTTAAAAAGTCCAATTTATTTAATCAAAAATACAGTAAAAGCAGTAATATTATAAAATATTACAATTTAAAATAACAGCTTAAAATGTGCTTTGAAAGTATTTTTGCCCTTTTTTTATATAGTATTTTTATCAGTGTTGAAAAAAAGTTTTGCTGCTTAATATTTTTGTGGAAAACATGATAAAGTATTTTTTTTCAGGATTCTTGATTAATAAAAAATCCAAAAGAACAGCATTTATTTGACATCTTTTGTTTCTTTCTTTTTTATTCCTTGCTGATGAAGTACTGTATAGGTTTCTTTTAAAATAAATGAGCTAAACCCAAACCTTTGACCGTAGTATTCTAGTGTAAAAAGTTGCATTTCTAATGAGAAATACTCATAATTGTGATATATAAAGCCAATTAGAGTAAAGTGATAATTACACATTTAATTGTAAGGTGGAAACCTTAATTAATGCTAAAAATGCCCAATCCAATGCTACATCAAGGGCTATAATATTCTTTATCATACAAAAGACTTTTTTTATATCGAATAAAATCATGAATTCTTTTGCTTTTTCGTCGCTTCATCACTTAGATGAACATTATAACAATATAGAAACTATAACTACACACAGCCTCACACATCTTGATCAATCTTGCCATTTGAAATGCAAACATACTGTACCTAGAAACATACCTATTCAAAGATACTCAAAATGTCACAGACTGGGAGCAAAAAGAGTAGTGATATTATATGATAATGGAGTTTAGATTGGAATCGTGTTTGTTTGGGTGGGGGAAAAAATCATGTTTCTCTAATGTTACACCATCAAATGTCAAAGGTAGCATTGTGGACGCCAAGGGCAACGCAAAACAAAAACATTGAAATTCAAATGGAAGTTTTTATCAATAAAAGCAAGCGCTTGGGAAACTACAATGGCTGCGTTTATTCCTGGCCTCTGTCAACAAGTGACATTTAGATCCCCTCTGAATTTCTGAAAGGGTCAAAGTGGTGCGCACGCAGAGAAGTCTATCAGCAAAATGTATCTGTGCCTCACACAAAGCCTTGCTCACACACACACTGACGCATTTGTCGAAGATAACTTACCAGTACTTTCTGGAGCCAGTGGGACCTCATTGTTTTCTACCCTGTGGCAGCGTATTCCAACATCTTCGCTATGAGAGCAATCGTGTCGACCCCACACACCATGTTTACACTCCAGCAAAGAGCTCTCGCTCCCCTCACACTCCACATCATCCAGCAGAATCAGCCCTGCACCTTCTCCAAACGCGCCAGAGGGGGCGACCTCTGCACCGCCCCTATGTGAACACACAAACTCATGATAAATTCCCAATAACATAACGCCACTTGAAATTCCCTTGCAAAATGCTTAATGTATACATATAGATACATAGAGACACTTGTACACCCACATTAGGCACTAGCATTGTGTAGGACACTTCTATGTGAATTTAATTACTAAATAAATCCCTGCAGCCAGTTGCAAAACATACTTCCTTACCTAAGGGGTTTGTAATAACCAGGTACTAATATACTGAAAGTTTGCATGTATAAAAACATGGGCCACATACACACTTTAATGAGTGTGTGCTTTCAGGAATAACAACTGCATTTAAGTTCAGGAGTGAGTCCCGTAAATGATCACTTCATGGATGTATGCAACAGAAGTCACTCCTGCATTTGTAACTACAGCATTATTTTGTTGCTTTGCGAGAGTGAATAATTATTTATCTGCCATTTTTTGTCTAACTGACTCTCTTTTTGTCAGTCTTTAAAGTGCACCTATTATGGATTTTTTAAAAAGAGCTTTCATGTTGCGTGCAACACATCTTTAAGTGAGTGAAAGCAACTTGCAAAGTTTTAAATCTGAAAGAGCGCTGTGTATAAAGATAATGTCTCTGAAAAGAAAGAGATGATTCTGAACCATATTACTTACCCACTTCCTCATTGATAATAAAATAGAAAGCATGTTTGGTGCGCTGTCTGGGAACCCAGCGGGCCCAGAGCCCTAGGGTTTTTACCCCTAGGAGGTGAAGGTTGGGCAGAGCCTGGGGCCCGGCCTGGACCCTGCGTGCCCCCAAGAAGGAAGTGAAAAAAAGAAAAAGCTTTCGACTGAGCGGAATGTTCCTGGGTGTTTAGATGCGAGAGTAATCGATTAGCGGAGCCGTGGTGGTGTAAGGGGCAGTGGAGGGATGCAAGGAACGAAAGTGACGGGGAAGGGAGTTGTTTGGAGTATTTAAAGGAACGTTTTGAGGCTCTGATAGGGTAATTAGGAAATAGGGAGATCCATGGCAGCTGGAGTTAATCATTCGTCAGTGATCCTCCCGAAACTTGTTTGGAAACAGCATTTGTTGATCTGATTGAAAATGCAAATTCATTCTTTGCCACTAGGTGCCTCTTTTGGAGCATAAAAAGCTCACAAACACTGCTTTAAATGAAAAATGAATCGTTGGGCGAATTGTTTGGGAGTTGCTGAACAAATAAGGTAAAAATAAATGCATATTATAAGAAAAAAGAAGTGTTTTTTAACCTTGCATGCATGTCAACCTGTTGTTTGGGACTCCCAAAACCAAAATATGTAACCTTTATAGGGGCACTTTAAATAAACGAATGCTGATAGACGTGTTGCATTTTGTTCCTGTTCGAGAGGCTGCTTTAGAGAGCGCTTTTGCAGTGTTGCCATGTCTCCGTATTTACAAGCTTGTTTAGGTATGTTGTTTTGGTCTTAGGACATAAATCTGGGCACTCTATGGAGTTAATAAAGTGGTTGCTGTTATAAAATGTAAAGCATTTGGGTGAGTGTTTTTTGTGCTTGTTTTTATTTGTTTTTTTTTTATGAAGATCTGGCAACACTGACACTACTGCAGGGCTTGTGAGCGTAACCAGTCCCATATCAAAGCGTACTAAAGTTAAGACTTCTTTCACTGTTATTTTCTTGCTTCTCACATACAGACGAAGACACATTTCTGATGCATGTTCAAATACGTCATTAATAACTACACACTGCACAGAATTTCTGTAAATGCAGTCGTCACTATTTGTATTTTTTAGGTAATTAATGCAGTTGTCGAATGCAGGTGTCACTCCTATATTTTAGTGAATGGTGTGAATCAAGGCCCAACTATTAAAATTTTATTTAAGTATATCATGGCTTAATTTTCAATATATACACAACTACTGGCAGGATGAAAGAATAGCACCTGAATCCCAGCTGTCTGCAGACCACCTGTGCATGCTGCTCTGTCCAGCTGTCATCACACACTGTGCCCCAGTCCCCGGAGTGATATACTTCCAGACGACCTTCCCATGGGTTATCACCGTCTACCAGTCTTACCACACCATCTGAATGCATATACAAACACAAACCTTATTCACACATTTCCTCTCACAGTTTCTCTCTTGCCAATGGAAGTAATAACTGAAACAAAGTCTTATGTAATCCTGAAGGGGTTTATTTTGCTAAAAAACCCTGTTTGCTGCAAATGATTCCATTTACATGACTACGTACCAGATAAATAATAAGTGGAGATGAAATATTGATTTGAGTCAAAATTATTTTATAATGTTAGAACAATGAGACCAAGGAGCGATACATAATGTAGAAAACTGTTTGCTAGGGAAAATTATTTTTTTTGCTAGGTTTGTTAGGATAAACTGCACAGAATATCATTAAAAAGACCAATGAGAACCATGTATTCCAGAGAAGGCTGTAATGTTTGTATGTGTGTGTCTATAGACGAGACCTGTATAGGGATTGCATGACACCCCAGCATCTTCCATATGGTCACAGTTGTGTTGTTCCCATCCGCTGTGACGGCACTCATCCAGAGAGAGCTCATTGCCTGTGCACTGTACTGCATCCAGTTGGATCGGCCCACTGCCCTGCCCGAAATGAGCCCATGACCAGGCTTTAGGGATCCCCCTGGACACACACAAACACATATATACAGTCAAAGGAGATATAAGAGCCCTGCAAAGTGGACTTCTGTCATCTTAAGCAAGATTCAAACTCTAAAGGTACTGCAAACAACATTGGGAATAAGGGAACATCAATAATTCACAGGAAACGAAGAGAGAAATTTTCCCACCATTCATTGCACATCACTCTTGAACCACAGCAAGCTTAACTAAAACAAATGCGGCAAAATGAGTTGAGAATCCAGCATTTGTATTATGTTTAAATAGTCATTATGTCAAGTGAAGTAAATTATAACTCGGTTTTAGTTTTTGAGTCTGGCATGCAACATTTCCTAATCCTTTTGTACATCATATCTCTTTTGTCTTTACTGTAAAATTAATTATTTGATAACATATTGTGATAAGGTCCTGTTATTCAGTGCATTAACTAATATGAGCTAGCGATTTGTTTTTACACTTGTTAACAAATACGACTGTTCATTTTAGTTCATGCTAGATCAGGTCCATGAAATAATGTTAATAGATGCAATTTTTGATTTTAATAATGTATTAGTAAATGTAAAAATTAACCTTACCTTTGATTAAAAAATGCTTTAGGCGTAGCAATGTAAAAATAAAACGGAACCTTAATGTAAAGTGTTTTAAATCATAATTTAATATTAAATGTCTGTTTGATGTTTTGACAATAATTTAAATTCAATTTTAATATATTTGAAACGTAAATGTCATGTTACATCTGCTGTATACACAAAAATATATATTTTTTTACTTTATTTAAATCTATTCATTTTGTGTTAATACCCTAGTGAAAAATAAATACACTAAAATATATCTGAAATACATTTATTTCACCTACTACAAATATACTACAAATGCATGTGCATATTTATGTACTTACCTGTACTTTCAGTATACTAAACTGGTATACTTAAAGTCTGCTAAATTAATTTTGTACTTAATGCACATAAAATGTGTGGAACAAAACATATATACTATGCAAAGCATATTTGATTGTGTTAGCTGACTGATTCAAAGACCATATGATTCTCATTAAGGCTTAATATTAACAAATGTGCATACTAGTATTAAGTTTAATTATAATTTTTCCATCAGTAAGCAACATGTATATGCTATTTCAACAATACTTAGTATGAAATCAATGCATTTTAAACATATTACTTTTTCACTTGGGTACATATGTAAATTAATACAACAATCTGACGGAGTACTAAAATCATCTTGTTGCACCTACAGTATCACTGGTCAAGATGCCAACATCCCTGCTCTTTTTTTTAAGAAACGCAACTGGGATTTTTACAGACCCCAGACAGTTAGAACCTTAATTCAACATCTAATCAGAAAGACAGTGCCTTTTTGCTGAACACTGTTCCCATCACTGTTCTGGGACATTACGAGCAACACAGAGCTCAGGGTGAGCAGCATCTGGTGGCCTCACTAACACCTCTTCAGCAGCAACCTTAATCTTAAACTTCCCATGTGGTCTCCCATCCAGGTGCCGACCAGCCTTAACCCTGCTTGACTTCAGCGGGAATCCTGAGAAGCACTGAGTACAGTATCACACAGATAATACTTCTTACAGCACTTTCGGTTTGAAAGCTAACATGTTCTAACTATAACCGACAAACACATCATTCAGTTGCTTTAATGCTGCAGTAACTGAAGTCGTGCATATCATCTCTGCTGCAGCGACGCAAGGCTGCACTCATGTGCCATCTCACAGTCTTTATTCTCTACGACTGCTACAACAACATGATGGAGATGGTGTATAAGAGCAAAAAGTACAACAGCACGAAATAAATAATTCAATCTTCTTCTCATCGAGATAAGAGCACTCAGGGATGAAAATACCTCACAAGAAACAACATGTGCTACTGATTCTTTTAAAACCGTGCCAAGATATTTGCAAAAGGCCTTTTAGAAAAGGCGGGAGTTAAAAGTATGATGTATTACTCTGAAACCATCCACAGTATATTTATGTCCGGCTGTGTATGATGAGTATTTGATGTATTATTTCTTCTTTGGACTCACCCCAGGCCGAGTTGCCTGCAGACCACCTCAGCATCCATGTCATCCCACTGATCATCGCAAATGGTCCCCCAGCGCCCATCATGGAAGACCTCAACTCGTCCCTCAAAGTCCTCCTCCCCACCAACCAACCGCAGCGGCGGTCCATTACCTGAGCAGGCAAACCAGGAATCATGACCCAAAGCCACGAACACATCAATAAATGCAGTGACACCCAAAATGCTCTGCATGCAATACTCTCTCTCTGTGTGTGTGAAATAATCCATTGGTTCTTAACTAGTGGGTTGTGGGTCTTCTGTTATAGGACCGTAGATGGTAGTTCAAAAAATTCTGCTAAACACAACTACCCATATAATGATGTAGAGTTAGGGTAACAAAACATCTGAACTTTTAGGTAAATTAAGGAATAAATAAATAAAAGTAAAGAAAAATACAACCCAGGCTACATTAAATACTGGTTAATTTGGTAAATATGCTGCTATGTATATATATTTATATAGTATATATTTTTTATTTCTACTACAAATAAATACTGTTCTTTTAGATTTTTTATTTATCAAAAAATCTGAATCAAAGCAGAATCATTAACAATAATAACAGTAAATGTTTCTTGAGCAGGAAAGCAGCATATTAGAATGTTTTGTAGAACAATCAGAACAAACCTGAATTGTATTTACATGATTAGACCATATATACTGTACAGTGTGCTCCATTAATATTGGCACCCTTAGTAAATCTGAGCAAAGGTGGCTGTGAAAATAAATCTGCATTGTTTATTCTTTTGATCATTCAAATTTTTTTTTTTAATTCTTACATATCATTGAAGTAAAACAACTGAAAATGGGGAGAAAAACTCATGATGAAATAAATATATTTCTCCAATACATGTTGGCCATCTTGAATGATTGCTGCTAAAAAATGATTTTTTTGGTTTTATCTGATCATAGAAGCCAGTCCCATTTGTAGTTCCAGTCCTGTCTGACAACTGAACATGCTGAAGATTGTTTTTGGGATGAGCAAGAAGAAGTTTTCTTAAACCCTCCTGAACAACATGTGCTGATGTAGGGGCTGTTTGACTATTTTTTTAAAGGTTTTCTGACCCTGAGACGCAACTATTTTCTGCAATTCTCCAGCTGTGATCCTTGAAGAGTCTTTAATCACTTAAACTCTACTCTTCGCCGTGTATTAGCATGATAGAGACACACATCCTCTTCAAGGCAGTTTCCTAACATTGTGTGTTGATTTGAAATTCTTAATTATTTCCCTGATGTGGAAATGGTAATTTTCACTGCTCTTTTTCTTAAAGCCACTTCAATTTGTGAAGCTCAATTATCCTTTTTACAGCATATAAGCAATATATTTTTAGTTTTTGCTCATTGTGTTGATGATTAATGGATTTGGGGCTTTGTTTTCCCTCCTATATACATTTCTGTGAAACAGGGAGCCAGGGCTGGGTATTTTCATGTTCATAATCACTCTGGAGTGCTCAAAATTGTGAATATGAATGATATTTTACTCATAACAAATTCTAGGGGTGCCAATAATTGTGGCCAATAAGTATTGGAGAAAACATTTATTTCACAATGAGATTTTCTCCCCATTTCAATTGTTTTAATTCAATAAGTTAGAATTTTGTAAATTTGTTTAACGAAAGATCAAAAGGATAAACAATGCAGATTTATTTTCACAGCCACCTTTGCTCAGATTTACCAAGGGTAGCAATATTGTTGGAGGTCATTGTATCTCTAAAAGCAGCTAAGTTATATATGCATGCAATGGTCTTTCCGCTCTTATTTTATTGTGTGACTGTCTGGAGTCAGGTCTCTCAACTGACTATGAAACATGTTAGATCTTTATATAAACAAACACTAAAGGTTTTGGATAAGAAATCACACAGATGGCATCATTGTAATATTCTATAAAAATATAGTTTGCTGAGCAACTACTCAGAATTGTATATTACCAGAGAGAAAAACTAAATTAGCACAATCCACATTTTAAGTTCAAGGTACACTGCTCTGGAACAGCCTGCCAGTTGAATGTCAGTTGACACTGATGGTTGTACACAGTCTCAACTTTTTTCACTTTAGGTACCTCTTTCAAAAACATTTTAAAACCTTACCAGCCCCCAAACATTTTCAACAGATGTGTAAGTATGTTTGCATATTGTTGGGTTCTATGCAATTTTATAATTCTATACAACGAACAATTGGTAATGTGTTGGGCATATATCTGAAATATAAAATAATATATCTGTTTCAGGCTGGTAATATTTCATATATGATAATAATAATTCATATCAGGAACACATTTTCCAGTTCAAGGACTATTATACATCATCATGGTAACCCAGCACAGTGCACATCTGTCCGTGTCTTCAGACTGTGTCTTCAATAAAGCTCTCAGCGGGCAATCATGAGTTCAGACGCCATTGATTTGCTTTCCAACCTCTTCTCTCGTTTTTCCCCCCTTTGTTCCTTTATACAAAAGAAAGTATGGCTCCTTTGATTCCACCAAAGAAAGTATAAGCCCCCACTGAAATGTTTCATTAAAATTTCTAATCTCAGTAAGCACCAATTTAATAAGTCAATATGAATGGACAAAGAAGCAGCAAAAACGGCAATTCAGAGATAACATAACCATCCTCATGATGTTCCATCACACACCCTGCGGTTTTTTTGTCTTAGTATTCATGTAGATCAGACATACTCAAATGATGTAGCTCAAGGGCCACTTTTAGAAAATGCAGGGTGACCAGGGAATACATAATAATCATTATTTTTCATAATATGGCTTTAGAGTAAAATGTGCAGAAACTAACCATTGTTCATAATTATATCACAACATAAAGAAAATATCAGAAATATCATAATGTCACAGGTCATGAGCAAATCCAGACACTTTTTTAGATCTTCTACACTGTTTATGGGTCAAAATACAACTACAGTAGCCCAGTAGTTCACAACACTAAATAGGACTAATTTCATTGTGTTTTGCTAATTTTGTTGTGTTGTGGTTTGTTTGTTTGCATTGCATTATGCTAATTCTGTTGTGTTGTGACATGTTTCCAGTGTGTTGCGCTAATTGTGTTGTGGCTTGTTTCCAGTGTATTTTGATAATTTTGTTGTGTTGTGGTTTGTTTGTTTGCATTGCATTGTGCTAATTCTGTTGTGTTGTGACATGTTTCCAGTGTGTTGTGCTAATTTTGTTGTGTTGTGTCTTGTTTCCAGTGTGTTGCGCTAATTTTGTTGTGTTGTGCTAATTGTGTTGTGGCTTGTGTGTTGCGCTAATTTTGTTGTGTTGTGTCTTGTTTCCAGTGTGTTGCGCTAATTTTGTTGTGTTGTACTAATTGTGTTGTGGCTTGTGTGTTGCGCTAATTTTGTTGTGTTGTGGCTTGTTTCCTTTGTGTTGTGCTAATTTTGTTGTGTTGTGTCTTGTTTCCAGTGTGTTGCGCTAATTTTGTTGTGTTGTACTAATTGTGTTGTGCTTGTTTCCATTGTGTTGTGCAAATTTTGTTGTGTTGTGGCATGTTTCAAGTGTGTTGTGCAAATTTCATTGTGTTGAGGTTTGTTTGCATTGTGTTGTGCTAATTCTTTTGTGTTGTGGTTTGTTTCCTTTGTGTTGTGCTAATTGTTTGTGTTGTGCTTGTTTCCATTGTGTTGTACAAATTTTGTTGTGTTGTGGCATGTCTCAAGTGTGTTGTGCAAATTTCATTGTGTTGAGGTTTGTTTGCATTCTGTTGTGCTAATTTTGTTGTGTTGCGCTAATTTTGTTATGTTGTGCTAATTTTCTCGTGTTGTGACATGTTTCCAGTGTGTTGTGCTAATCTTGTTGTGTTGCAGCTTGTTTACATTGTGTTGTGAAGATTTTGTTGGGTTGTGTAAAACTGGGCCACTGTAAAAATCTGTGAAACTGATTTGAATAGTCCACTTGAGTAGTCATTTGAATAGAGCTGAATAGAGCCCACTCTTATCGGTAGCTGAAAGCATAATTGTTTATAGAATTTTATCAATCAATGATAAAAAATGTGATACTTTAATGCTTTACATGAAGATTATAAAAAAAGAGTAAATGAACAGCTAAAACTGCAACTAAATGTAATTCAATTAGCAGGTTTTACACCCGGTCTGCACAGCAAGCAAGCTACGAAGTGCAGCCCGACACATCATGAAAAAACAAGATGCTCACATTATAAGCACTTGTAGACAGCTTTGTTGATTATAATGGGAGCAATCTTAGTTGCGTATTGCGGCGTTCACTTAGGATGCAGACACAGAGGAGGAAACTGAAATCTCAGAACCAGACTTGAAATAACCCTGATGATCTTTGCATGCTATTTACAAGCACTTTTTCTGTTTCACTGCAGCTCTATGGTTTTTGCGAGGGCATCAAGATGCAGGGGTGTTTATTTCACTTGTCACTTAAAAGGTCATTAGCTTCACTCCACAGAAAGCACACTGACCTTCAGGTGGTGCGCACACCACTCCGGCCTCGTTTCCATGGTTACAGTCACTCGTAACAAACTTCCTGCTCCTGCACTCCAGCAGGGATTTCTCATCACCACGGCAGCCAAGGCGGGCGTAGTGAAAAAGCCCAGAGCCGGGGCCAAAATATGAGTGCTGGAGAGCCGTGCCAATCTCACTACAACAAACGGGAAGAAATATTAAGAAGTCATCTCCACTGTTCAGAGTCGTGAGGCTTTCTTCCACCCACTTTTAGATAGTTTAACAAAGGCAAAACCAAAAATAGATACAGTGAATTTTAATGAATCACTTCAATATGTGATTCATTAAATAAATCAGATCTGATACCCACAGATTGTCAAATAAAGCAAGGCCGAATTTTATTACATTACTAATTATTCAAATGATTTTCAAATAAAAAAAAGCATATCAGTTTCAGTTTTCAGTTTCAGTAGAAGCATCATTCACATTTTCTTTAATTAACTGTACTAAATTAACAGTTAAATTGTCAGCCCTAATTAGAAATAACCATACCTCAATCCAAGCTGTCGGCAAACCACACTGGCATCACGGTCTGTCCAGTGTGTGTCACAAACCGAGCCCCATTGGCCATTCAGGTATACCTCCAGTCGGCCACTCTTTGAGGATGAACCTCCTGCTAACCTTACTGCTCCTGAACAAGTGAGAGATAAATACATATTATTATTATTATTATTGTTATTACATATTAAGCTGATGTTCTTTTCAGTTATTCCTTTTATCTTAATGATATGTCATTTCTAGGGAGTTCAGAGTGGTTGCTTACAGCACTCTCTCAAGAGACCACATCTAAGAAAGCCTTCAAATAAACTCATTTACAATAGCATTCTCATCTCCTAACTTTCTTCTAAATTTTACTAAGTAAACTATAAAATCTTACTGAAAAGACAAGGCTAGATTATTATTTATTGGAAGGTAGGCAAAATTGTGAGATTTATTTTTTATAAAACTAACCAAAATAGCATTGTTCACTCAGTTTTTAAAAAATTAATGCTGTCAAATGATTAATCAGGATTAATCACATCCAAAATAAAAAGATTTTGTTTGCATAACATATGTATGTGTGCTGTGTATATTTATTATGTATATATAAATACACACACATACAGTATATATATTGAAAATATTTACATGTATTTACATGTCTATATTTATATTCATATAATTTATATTATAAATTAATTAATTTAATATAGGCCTATAAACATGACATATTTGTCCATGCATGTGTGTGTATTTATATATAGCTACATAATAAATATACACAGACAGCACACATACATATGTTATGCAAACAAAATCTTTTTATTGTGGATGTGATTAATCCTGATTAATCATTTGACAGCATTAATTTTGATATTTCGGAGAACTAAATTTGAACATGGAAATTAACAGTACATCTTCTTTACAGAGATATAACACATCAAAAAAATGATTCACCAACACTGTTCAGTTGATTTAAAATATATATTTTCATTTGACACAATTATGTTCAGTTCCCTATTTAAACAACTGCATTGTGTTAAACTGACTTGAAACAGTTTTGTTTTGTTTCAACTCAATATTTTCATT
>JAUCMS010000019.1:11331051-11355652 GCA_032357445.1 Enteromius radiatus | reverse complement strand
GAATAAATTACATTTTAAAATATATTCACACAGAAAACAGTTATTTTAAATTGAAATAATATTTCACAATATTACAGAAGAAACATCTTTAAAAACCATTAAATATCTTACTGACCCCAAATTTTTGAGCGGTAGTGTATATATATATATATATATATATCCATAATGTGTGTGTGTACATATGTACGTATTATGTAGGAAAGTCAATAAAAGTACATCCCAATGTTAAAATGAAGGTTTAAGTTTTATTTATTTGTTATTATTGTGATTTTTACTACAGGTATTTTACTTGTACTTTAATGTGTTTTAGGGTTGAAGGAAACATCCAGGCCAGGATATTATCTCACACACACACACAGTAGTATGTACTATGTATGCGTAATATAGCATGTGTAGCATATATATATATATATATATATATATATATATATATAAATTTAAATGTGTTTATATATATTTACTAATTAAATAAGACATTTTTTTCTTAGATTACAGTAATATGAATGCACTAATTGTCCTAAAATAGGCTTTGCTTAGTAATATATAATATATATTGGGTTTAAGGGTTAATTGTGAAGCACACATTCGTACAAACTGGTGTGAGATTTACTCTAGTAGTACAATGTAAAAGTAAACAGTGCTGTGCAAATGTTCTTTGACTTTGACAAATCTTGAAGCTTGTAGACTCAGCTCAGCTTGTTTCAATGCCACCTGACTTCCTTCAGCTCCTGACATTTCCCAGTTATTGCTTGAAAACGTCAGATTGGTTTTGAAGTGGTGACAAATGCATGCTGCGTGACACTGAGGTGATAAAAGCTCGTAGGTGGCATTTCCATATCGTGCTGTCGGCCCTCAATTCGACTTTGCCTCAAACTTTCACAACCCACCCTCGACAAACGTCTCCCGTCAGCCGCAAGGATGAGAGCGCGCTCCTGTGAAGACTATCAGCAGTAACAAGCTCCTTTCTCAAGGCTGCGGAAGCTCACGTGTTAGCAACTTCAAATTAACTTAATAAATTAATAAAGGAGCGGTTTAGATCACAGTGCGCCGTCGAGACTCAAGTCGAAGCCTGGTTCAGCTTCAATCCTGAGCTTTGGCAGGTTTTAAAGAGAGGTTAGGCTAGCAAGTACACGTTTTGAATTATTTATGACCTCAGCACAGGGAAGTGTTATTCAAATGGCCAGCCTGCAATAATTCGGGTGGTTCAGCTTGCGGTTTGCACTGCTGGAATATATTCCTCTGCTGGAGCCTCGGTATTTTGGATGCTCTCGATGCAACGTCTAGACATGGTTTTTCTGTAAATATCACCAATTAATGTTGATTGTCAATAAAGTTTTTTAATATAGCGAAACCCTTTTTTATTTGACCTAGTCACATAAAATAATCCGCAGTCCTACCTTTTGTCCGTTTGTTTAGGATTAATCGAATGGGTGCATGACACACACATTCAGCCTCACAAAAAGTTTGCAGCTAATAAGGTGAACCGCAGCCGTAGAGCCGATTAGCCCCTTTTGATCTTGAGGCGATGTTAACAGGCAGTGGGTGGGGTGGTTTTTGGAGGAGAACCTTCATCAAACTGCAAACGCCCCGTTTAATAAAAGTCGGAGCAAGACGTGTGCACAATGCGCTTGCCAGACCACATTAGACGGACAGAAACCAAGGGAGTGACTGCCTGTGCTGAGAGACTTCTAAAGCATCATGGTTTCTCTGTAACTTTAGAGCCGAGTCTAAGCCTCTGTAACTATACCGAAGTCCTGTGATGTTCAGTGCTTGATGCAGCGGCTAAATTAGCTGTCAAGCCATCAACTGTTGAGTTCACTTCAATTCCCAGTGCATGCTAAGCAAGCCAGTCCAGTTGCCGTGTTAAGTACTTCTCCTCAAGGTTTTGAACTGTCTTGACATTTCAAACAACCTAGACTGTAAGTAGTCGTGACCTTTTGACACATCACCACATTTTTTTAGTTTCTCTATTAATTGAGATCATGCTTTATTTATACGTTCTGCATGGATTATGAGTGGGGAAAAAAGAATAAGAATAATATTTTAAAACAAATGCGCCAACACATTTCTAAATTTCTGATTTGAAAAAACGTATCATTTTTAATAACTTATCTAAAAATGTCATGTTTAGTAAGTCATGTGATATCAACAATTAAGTCATGTGGTATGACCAATATACAGAACCATGCATGCATTCAATCAACCAATAGGTAGCATAAAAAATCACATAGGCAGACAAAGTCTCTGAAAATATCAGTTAATTTCACCTCTCAATTACAAAGTTTTGCATGTGTTTTAGGTATTGTAATAAGTTTGTATACCCCTCAGGAGATAATAATTCTCCTGCCAGGCTGTTATTAATGACTTCTCTAAAAATGTCATGTGGTGTAACCATGAAGTAACTATAAATTATATTTTGCAACCGTGAACTAACATGCTTTTGCTATATTTAACCAGGCAGGTTAATTAAGAACAAGTTGTTATGTTCAGTAACATGATTATTATCTCCTGAGGTGCATATAAACATATTACAATACCTAAAACACATGCAAAACTTAGGTAAAATTAATTGAGACTTTGTCTGCCTATATAATTTTTTATGCTACCTGATCGATTGAATGCATGGTTCTGTATATTGGTCATACCACTTGACTTAATTGCTGACACCATATGACTTTGATTTGGCGTACAGCTTATTATTTAAACAGGTGTATTTAATGCATTGAATTTGGATGAATTTAAATGAAATACATTAGTAGATCCCAGCATGCCATGGAGTGAAGGAGCTATGCACTTTGCTTCACTAGGCAGTGAGCTGCTTCCTTTGAGGGTGGCAAGAGGAATCTTTCTCTGTGGGCTGAATATAAGCCTCTTGTAGCAGCAGGGAACAACGTGCAATTGTTTGTTTCCACGCTCCAATGCATTCCTCTCATTCTTTCTGCAGAGCCCTGGACGGGAATCAGCTGGGTGCTGCTGAGGTCATTAAACTCGTTCTTGCTTTTCTGATCTGACCTTAAAGAATGCAAACTGTAAAATGTGCAGTTGGATCATGCGGACATGTCCCAGACTTCTCCACACATGATCTCATTGAGAAAGCATGAAGAGATGGCTTTTTCTTTCTTTTTTTACTGATGTATATGGCAGGCTGATTTTATAACTTTAAACATCTTGAAACTCTAAGAAATGCAATGATGTCATGGTGAATAAAATGATCACCAACCAATTATTTAGGATATGTTAGTTGCAAAAGATGAAACTTTACCTCGTCTGGGATACTGGGGCAATACTTTATACTTATATAGGGTGAATATTTTATATTTTTATCACGCTACCAAAGCAGCTCTTCTGCTTCATCTAGCGCAGCTCAGCCAGACCTTAGTTCTTTATATTTGTATCTACCTTATCTTCCATGGTTGCATGTACACAATCGAAACAAGTGACATCACTCTATCCAGACTTGACAATATCAAAAAGCTCGCTGTATGAGTCTGAACAGTTATAGTTCTGTATATCTCATAGAGTGAGCTTGTAGATCGTTTCATACTCAAACAGCAACATTAAAAGGTAAAAAGCGTAATAGAAGCCCTTTTAAAACTGGTCTCTGAAAGATTCTTGATGAAGGATTCTATGGAACCCAAAATGGAAACTAATGCATCGCCGTGGAAACCCCTTTTCAGAACCTTTCATTTTTGCTTAGAATGAACTGGTATTTAAAAGTTTCCCAGTGCAATTTAAGTTTTTTAAAGCACATTCACTCTCCCTTCAGCCAACAGGTAGTTTTGTCCCCAAATGGCACCGGTTGAGTCGGTTGTTGACAAGCTGGACCGCCAGAATAAACTGAAGCATTGCTAAAAGTGTTAGAGAGCCACAGTGTGTGTATTTTTCAGGAAGTCAGTCTACTACTAGATGAATGGCTTACTTGTACTGCAGTTTGCTCCAAACGTCAAACTGGCAAAGTATTTTAACATTGGTCTGTTCATGGATTTATGTACAAATCTTTCTCAAGCTTTACCTGGTACTGGATGAAACAGAACCATATTATAGTGCTACCAAGATGTCAGAGGAGGTCAAGTTGCTTCAAGTAGATTACTGTTTACAGCTGGTGATCTAATATATTTAGTCACTGTTTTCCTCAACTGTGGTTCATAGTTCAAAGGTTCAAAGGGGGATATTGCGATTTTGCTTCCATTATCCAATAACTTATGAACCTCTGTTGCCAAAGCTATCAAGACTTCATTAGAGGGCTGAGCTCTAGAAGAGACTAAATTATGGGGAGCGCTCTGTGGAGCATGGGGTAGTTTCATTATTTTTTTAATTTAATGGCTTCATTATGCCTTAGGCTTTGTTCTTTGTATTGTTTGGCTTCAGTTACATTACATACTCAGTCTACAAAGATGATGAATGAGATAACTCTTTGAATAAGACTTTGAATTAAGTGCACTCAATCAAGCCTTTAGACACTAAAGGAGATTTTCCAGACAGTGTTTAACACCTCAATAAATGAAACCTTTTATTTTCCAGAGCACTTCAGATTGTGTTGTGCACACTGAATAACAATAACACATGTACTCCAGTGCTGTTGGGGGCAGCAGAGAGGCTTGCGACAGTGTTTATGACAGCTGAAGAGCAGTGAAACACAAACCATATCTAGGGACTGGAAAATCACCCCGGGAAGTAAAGAGGCTTAACTTGCATTAAAGGAGTCTTATAATACCAGATGCACTTTTACAAGTTTTGAACTGAAATGCGTGTTGGTAGTTTGTGTACACAACCACCCTATAATGATAAAAATCCACCCAGTGTTTTTTTTGTAATCTCCTCAAATGTTTTCTCCTTTCTCAAATCTCATATGATGTCACATAGTCTGAGGCCACTCCCATGATTGTTGATTGACAGCAGCGTTTCACACAGACCTCAGACCCGTCCTGAGTAAGCCATTATCAGTTCGAGGTGCAGTATAATGTCTGTCTAGGACTATGAAAACGGCTAAATAAAAATTCTTTGAAAGTGCCTCGGAAAAGAGGGGCGGGGCCTGCAGAGCTCGTGAAGATTTAAAGGGGAAGTACACAGAACAGAGTGTTTTAAAAAGAGCTGTTTTTGACAGGGTAAAATGGATGTTTTTTTTACACTACCATTGAGAAACTTTTCATTAAGACCCTAAAGAATCATATCAGCTTGTGGAAACTTGCCGTTATATGACCCCTTTAAACCTACACTCAAAAAACGATTCACCAACACTGTTCAGTTGATTAAAAAAATATATATATATTTTCATTTAACACCATTATGTTTGGTTCCCTATTTAAACAACTGGATTGTGTTAAACTGACTTGAGACCGTTTTGTTTTGTTTCAACTCAATATTTTCATTTTGAAAGAACACAAATGATTTTAATTATGTAACTAGGAAGTGGATTTCCCCTTCCCATCATGCATTGCACAAGGCTGGATAAGGATAGTAAATCTTGAAATAAAATGTTATTTTATGCAGTTTTATTAAGATGATAAAACTGGGAGACCTTCTGCTATTTTAGTGCTTTTGAAGTGTAGAGCATGTGCTTAGGGACCTGCTAAAAAGTTGTTTTAATAATAATAATAGTAATAATAGTAATACTTTGGGCATGCAGTGGTTGTATCAAAACCATCTTATGTTATGCATAACAGGTTGGCTAATGCCTAAAGTTAAGTAAACATATCTTTTTTTTTTTTTTGAGTGTAGAAGGATGTCTTCCTATGAATTTATTTTTCAGCTAAATGTTTTACTTTGAGTTCAACAAGCATAAAATGTGTCATTTTCATTAAAACTATATTTGATCAAATTGAGTTGACCCAACTCAATTAAATTTCATCACATTTATTTTTTTTTTTATGAGTTGGGGCTACACATATTTATTGGATGGAAATCCTGCCTTCAATTTAATTGAGTTCATCCAGTGAATAATTTTTTTGAGTGCAGTTTATAAATGGTGCGATTAGTTTTTTCAGATCATTGGCATAAGCTCCTAAAATCAAAGGCAAATTATGATCAAAAACTTTGTTCTTATCAACCTATTCATGCCTCTAATCCCAGCCCTAAACCTAACAGTAATATGTGATTGGTCGATAACAGGAACAGGATGCTGATCCAGGAGCATGTCCTACTTAGCAAAGTCACCCTTTGTCTCAACTGCAACCAAAGATGCTTTTTACACAAGCTTCTTCTTTCTTTTAGAAGAAACCCTGAGATATATACAGACTATTCTTTACAAGAATGTCAACCATTGATTTCTAAATATAAAGCTGATGCAAAACAACATTTTTCCAAGAGACGGAAAGGAAAGTAGGACAACACTACACAAAGAGGTATTAAAACACATATTTATCATCTGAAGACCATTCCAACATCTAAGGCTGTCATGCCACCAGCTGATTTTCAGTCATAAGCGCTTGTGTTTCTCTCTGCGGGAAGCGTTAACAGCCCCAGAGATTCAACTCCCTGATGAGTTAATGGATCTGACCCAAACTTTTTTCTCAGCAGACGCAAAGCCACATATTGCAAACACTGATTGTGTTTTTCTAGAATTCTCAGACACTATATGAATAAAATAAAACAGTGAGTTTCACATTGATTTGCCAAAGCAATTTATGACAGGAAACTGTAGTGATTGTGATAGATCTCAGTCACAAAAGGGTGAGATTTTGAAAAATATTCAATTCAATAATAACTGTTTTGACTTGGCAATGAATATTATAAAACAATGAAAATTTACACAGCAGTACTCACCTTGGTGGCAGTCACAGTAGGCCCAGCCAATGGCTCCTGAGCTCTGTCTGAAAAAGCACCATGGATTGGACTCACGGTCAGGATTTCGACAAAAATTGTGCTCTCCAAGACCCCTGCCTGGATACTGCTGCACGTAATCTGGGAATTCGGTCCACTTTAGACAGGGTGAACCAGAGTCGGTCTGAGAAACTGTGCCATTGTAATAACCCAGTTCGGTGAAGCCCTCAGAGCAGGACAGAGGAACTGAGGAGAAACAAAATAGGGAAAAAGGATTTTATACTGGGCACAAATCCGATTTAGTTTTTAAATCCCACTTTGCATGTGATGATGAATGATTCATTTATTCAGAAAGAATAGTAAATTTCCAGTGTTTCTACATAATATGAGAGTCAGCATGTTGCCAAGAGAACTTCTCAACCAACAACCAAAAAGAAAAGGGAAAATGTAGTCTCTGCTTATGCCCATAATGACATCTTGCTGTAATGCTATAAGTGTATGCGAGACACATCAGGTTCAAAAGAGTACATGAGTGACAATTTGATGCATTTACAAAGAAATGTATTCAAAACCCACAAAGAAATATATTCAAAACCACTGATTACACTCTTCACTATTCACAATAATGTGGATGTGCATTTAAAGTGAAAGAATATTTTGTCCCTATTTTAGGTTGGAGTGAGCAAAATGAGCATCTCTGTAAATTTCAAACTTCTACTGAAAAGATGAATTACCCCAAGGCACTCATAAAAATTCATTAAAATAATGAACTTCATGATGAAATAAATTCCAAATTATATCTTACAGATCTATAAGGAAACATGACATTGTTTAAAATTTGTCCATATGCCTGCTCTTCTCTTAATCCACAATCGTTCTGATCCTCCATAACATTTTCGTATCATTTTTTATGTCAAATGTCAATAGATTTTCATCATAGATTTTGTCATTTCAAATTATTTTCATTCGTTATCGTCTCGTTTTCGTCTGTGAAAAAAATGTTGTTGACGAACATTAAGACGAAAATTATTGGTCAACGAAATGAACACTGCTTTTCTGCCAGCCTCTTGTATCTAACAGCGGCCCTTCTGTTTATCTCTCCTGAACACCCAACTTGGCCTCTACATCTCCTCCAAAGGCATGAGCACTGATTCCTCACAGCTCTGGGCAGGGGAGTTAAAAGAGAGAGAAAGTGGACATCTGGATCCCTCTTTCAGCCTTCTTTTCCAGCATAAAGGACGAGGGATTAGACAAGGCTGCGCTCTAAGCAGGTGCTGAGAAGCCAAGATGAGCAGCCAATAAAACGGCAGGGAGCCGAACTCTCACTGACCTGCCCTACTTCAGACTCACCAACAAGAACTACACCACCCGTACAGTATTTAAAGGCACAATTTTTGGAAATTTGCACCTCGTATTAAAGAAAACGTTGTGGTTTCTACCCAGATAATAGAAAATGAACTTTTCTGTTGAAGTAATGAACAAGCATTCTTCCAGAAACATTAAAGGAGACATATTATTCCCCTTTTTACAATATGTTATCTATTGCATAATATATGTCCCCAGAATGTGTCTGTGAAGTTTCAGCTCAAAATGCCCCACAGATCATTTATTATATCATTTTGATACTTGATATTTTGAGTGGAAGCAGATTTTCCTGCCTGTCTTTTTAAATGCAAATGAGCTGCTATTCCCCGCCCCTTTTTCCAGAACAGATCTGCACCATGACAGCTCGAACCTGCTAAAACATCATCTGTTTTGATTCTGATTGTCATGTTTATCCTGCTGAAATCATGTTTTAAACCATATTACTTTAAACTTCTGATATGTTACAGCTTTTTTGAGTGCACACATCTGAAGGACACGAACAGAAAGTGGCTGTGAGTACTAATAAACTAATTTCTCATTTACACACAAGTTTACATTAAAAACACACAAGTTAATGCTAGCATTATAAAAACAGGCGGTTAATTATGTCTATGGCGGTAAACAGCTGGGAAATAAATTGCATTGTATTAGATCTGTGTGGCAGCAGCAATATATGTTACTATATATAGTAAATAAATCAATAAATAAACTGCTCTTTTGTCTCCTCTGAAGCTCTAGGATGTTTTTCTCCAACTTTCTCTATGGCATTTGGTACACCGTAGTCTCTTACAAACCAAAATGATGGCACCTTGGGTAGAAAATTACAGATTAAGGGGCAGTATTATTATAATGAGATCCCTCTGTACTGGGTTAATTTTTCACATTTCCATGGTTGGTAGAAGCACCGGGGACCTGACTTTAGCACTAAAATGATATTTAACCTTTAATAGTTTCACGAATTCGCACTGGTTGTACCCCTAGCGAGGGCCCTTTGAAGATGCGAAAAGCAGGCGGAGAAGGGGAGGACGGGGGGGGGAAATGCGAAACTAGATGCTGAGTGTAGGGAGACGCCGGTATTTAGGCTGAAGCGGATGAATGGAATTAGGATGATAATTATGAATGGCGATCGTAATGCTGATGAGTGTTAACGGGAACCAGTTGTGCTAGGCACTCAGCATGCTCTTCCCGAAACTATGTTAAAACATCCCCAAGTTTTTTTTTTTGTTTTTTTTTTCAAAATGCTAGTAACTTTATTGTGTTTAAATGTTTTGGTACATTTGGAGAACATGCAGAAGTAAGGTTTAAATTAATGTTTGGAAAATTCCCTCAATGTATTCGCTAACGTTCACTTCAGAAAACATTCGGAAATTCCATTTCAAATTACTCTCTAAAAAATGCAGGGTTGTTTCAACCCAACGTTATGTCAAATATGGACTAACCTAGCTGCTAGGTAAAATTTTTACATAAGATTTTTAACCCAAAAGTTAGGTTAGTCCATATTTGATCCAAAGTTGGGTTGAATCAACACAAAATATTTTAAAAGCCCCATTTGCAAGACTATATGTTTTTGGCTATGCACTTTTTCCCAAATTCTGAGATCAAATTGTTATTTTCTATCACGATACCAAACAAAACCTCTTGTTTTAAAGCAAAAAGTACAATTCCAAATACAAAGTTCTTTTTGCATCAGTATGAAGTTGAGTTCACATGCATTTTGGACAACCTCTGAATGTGAAGTACACATCCGAATCTGAAGAGTATAAGGAACCACAGTTTAAGAAACTAAAATTATTCAAAGATAGACATCTGCTATGGCTAGCAATTATACTGTCTCTTACAACAAGTCCCAGCAGGTACGAATTGACAAGCTTCCAGTGACAAGTAATTTGTCTGTCCAAACTGAAAGAACAATTTCTGTGTGACGTGGTACAATCACAGCCAAATTGAATATATTTGATGTTTAATATAGATCAGGATTTTTGAAACAATCAGATTTCACTTTCGGCAGGGCTACTCAACAGCGCAAAATAAATAAAGAAATGAAATTAAATAAATTCATTTTTATACAGGTATTATTTTCACAATGCATATTGTTCAAAGAAGAGTTTATTACAACCCCCCATTGAGTGGCTAAATGCAACAGCAAAAAAGAAAAATCCCTAATACATAAGGAAGAAAGACGAAGAAGTGGTGGCACACAATTATGCCTGGATACAGTAGCTGGATGAAGAATCAGAGCTGATCTTCTTCCAGAATTCAAACTCGATTATGTTAACTCAATTTTGGGGTTGTAGCAGTGTGAAAATCAGGATCAAATTGCATTTCTCCCATAACGACATCATACACGCTGTGTATGGCTAGATAATGTGTCGGAAAGATTATTAGTGGAGCTGTTCTAAACTTTTAAACCGTTTGAACACAACTTTTCTTTGCTAAGGGGGGCTTGAGCATTTTAGCACAGTGCTGATGCATCTCTCGCCGGATGACTGAACACATGGTGGGGAAGACAGCAGAACTATGGGAAGCACTCATGAAGAGTTTAGATGGTGAGGTCCATATGGACTGTGAAATGCTGCAGACATTGCACAAAAAAGCCTCAGAGAGATGTCAGCACATTTTCCATGTTTGTCTGCAGTTTCTGAGGAACTCTGTTGTGAGTTGGAACCAAAGACAGTCAGGGAAGGATGGAGAGGCTGTGATCTTTTGCTTCTCATAATCCCTGCAATTCCTTAAGTCCCAGAATCCAGCATTACATGACTCAGCAGAATGTCATTCCCAGCCTGTTACCAGAAAGCCCTGTAGATATGAAGGGTCCTTCACCTTTCATTTGCCTTTAAAAACACATCACTGACAGTAAAAAGAACAGGCTGTTAATCACAGTCACGACTGGCACATCTGCAGTCTTCGTTGTCTGCATACTCATACGACTGCACTTTCTGAGCCAGGCTGTCTGCATTCAAGTGATATCAGAAAAAAATATATTACCAAGGAACAGTGTGCATGTGCGAGAGTGTGTAAGAGCAGCAGTAGATTAATGTCTCCATCTGCAAGCTCAGACAGACCCACTGCAATCAGGGCAGAGCTGAATTAGACATATTAAAACAGGATGACGGAGAGCGCTCTCAGAAAGAGTTGTGCCAACCTCAGGGAAATCGTTCTCTGCGTTTCTGCTTAATTGGATGCATAAAGATGTGTGGGCAGGAAACGCCATAATGCTGTCGATAAAGTGTCTGGAACAAACTGAAAAATATTTCACCCGTTGAGAGTGACACAGAATAAAAAGCATTTGATGGCTTTTTTGCATTCATTTTCAACTTAATTAGTATTTTGTCTCGTTTTACAGTAAAGTATCTTTAACGTCCTTTTAAACAAGATTAATTTTCTTGAGAAGCCAAAACGTATCAGATAATTAGGCTGTTTTTTTTAATTAAGGATATTTTTCTTAACCCATTAGCAATCTCGTTTTAAGCATAACTATAATAAAGAATTTATTCTTAAAAAAAAAAAAAAAAAAATGTTTTTGATCAAATTCTATTATATGCTCAACAAGGCTGCGATCATTTGATCAAGAATACAGTAATAATGTAAAATAATACTACAATTTACAATACCTGCTCAAGACATTTCTTATTATTATCAATGCTGAAAACAGCTATTTAATATTTTTGTGGAAACCACAATACAAATAAAATTCCTTGATCTTGTTTATCTTTATTCTTATCTAGTAAATAGAAATTAAACCATAAATCCATTAAACCATAATGTATGATCTTAAATCGTCTGTATCTATATTGCAGCTTTTGTTGGTTATGGTGCAGTTTCCCTTTCAGTCGAATCACTTCTACGTTGCATATGGGAACTCGCATGAGAGACCAATCACCTCTGAGCCTTATTGAAAAGGCCAATGAACATTGGTGTGCACTGATTGCATCCAGCTGCACCTGCTCACAGCGAGAGTATAAACAGGGCAGGAGGAATAGTGCACATTAGCTTTTTGCTTCGGAGCCTCGTCTGACCTGAGTCCTGAAGTCTTTGAAGAACAGTTCCTGCAGAGTTCAAGCTCTCGCCTTATGGGGAAAAAACTCTGGCTGTCGGCAGATCCTATGGGTTGGCTGTTTTTCTAAAAATGGCTTAGCCTTTGCAGTCAGCGAGCAAAAGACCGGCACTGAGTGCACAGTTGTGCCGCGAGGTCTCCCCTCGGCAAACTGGGATCGCAAAAGAGCAATTTCCCAGTATGTTTTTGGTGTGGTGCGATAGTTTCCTCATTTCATTGCACGGAAATGATCGCTGCCTCACGTGCCTGGGTGAGATCATGCTGGGGCAGCGTTCATGGATGATTAATGCACTCATTGCAAATGCATCACCATGACTACAGCGAGGTACCCACCCCTCTCTCTCACACGATACGGATCCCATCGCCATCTTCTCGTGGCCGATCGTTAAAAAAAAAAAAAAAAGGCAGTGGCGAGACTTTTGGGGAACCTAGTGTTACCGGAGCAGATTGCTTCCCCGCACAGCGGGCCAAGCATCTCCTCCGGTGCACCCCAGAAAAATTTGATGTCTATTGCAGCATCAGAGGGAGAGTCACCTGGTAAGGTGGATGACTCACCATCCTCCGCGCCGCTGAAGGGTTCGGATTGGAGGTGTCCATGCTGTCCCCATCTGATCCCTCGAGGCTGGATGATTGGTTTCCGGGGCCAGGGGCCAACTGGTCGTGAGGTTCCTCAGAGGTGCGAGACGGGTTAACCCCCCTAGACCGCACCTCGTTCCCTCTTGGGACCTCGCCGTCACCCTTCGTGGCCTGCGGCAGGGCCCATTCGAGCCACTTGTGTCAGTTGAGCTAAAATATCTGTCACTTAAGACATCGCTCCTGACTGTGCTGGCCTCCGTCAAGAGGGTAAGGGATCTGCAAGCATTCTCTGTCGACGAAGCGTGGCTGGAGTTCGGTCCGGCTGGTTCTCACGTTATCCTGAGACCCCGGGCCGGCTATGTGCCCAAGGATCCTACAACGCCTTTCCGCAATCAGGTAGTCTTAAGTTAGACATCAGGTGAGCGGGAGGCTGGCTGGTGTCGGCTTGCTGCGCCATCCCTACGGGATCCGTGCGTTATTCTCCCAGAATGTTCCCTACGGCGAACCTGGGATCTCCTGCCTCGCAGTCAGGACTAGAAGCGGAGTAAACCCTGGCTGTGCTCCTTCGCCCAGTAGGTTGTGACCTCAATGTCTCCACAGTCAGCCAGAAGGCCGTGTTTCCCTTCATATATCTCTGACTCCACAGATATATTGAATTATTCAAATTCCGCATGTAGAAACAAAAAGTGAAAACATTGGCTCTGCCCCCCCCAACTTCTGCTTCAGTAACAACTGGCATCCCTGTGGGGCCCCCTTATTTGGCCCCCAGGGCGTTGGGAAGGTTACGTGCAGATCCTTCTGCTGACACATTCATCGTGCCAGCACGAGGGTCGTAACACGGCCTTCGGGTCGTGGCCAGGTGCAGCTGGATGCAATCAGTGCACGCCAATGTTCATTGGCCTTTCTCATATGTAAGGTCTCCATTCCCTCCTTCAGGGAACATGGGTTACCTTCGTAACCTAGACGTTTTAATGTCATGATCATTGTCATTTTATGTTATTGACATCCAGTCTGCACAAAAGGTGCTATATTTAATACTGTTTTTAGAATATATGCTACATTTATCATGCTTTTTGTTCTTCTTAAAATTTTACAGCCCCTGGTCATGATAAACTCCATTATGCTTCTTTAAAAACAATTCAGAAAAAAAACAACATTACGGGTTTGGAACGGTAAGGATGAGTAAATAATGATAGCATTAACTATCCCTTTAGGACTGGTATATTTGGCTGACATTTACTGTAAGTCCTTTCATAAGAGAACAGAGGAGACGTCTTCTACGTGATGGAATAGTACATTTGGTGATAAAAAGAAGCAGAGAGATATTTAACAGGAACGACAGGAAAGGTCAGGTAATAAAAGAGTGTAAAACAGAGGAGTCAGAGCATCAGGACCAGCACCAGGAGCCGGGAATGCTTACTCAGCAAAGGCTCAGACATTTCGATCCTATTCCATTACGGTGCAAGAAAAAATGGCTTATTCCCAGGTGTTAATGACTCCTACAACATGGGAAAGGTTGGGGGAAGGGAAACAATGGGGGATCAGAGAGAGAGATACATGTACTGTAGGAGGCATGCTCCACCATGGATCTGATAATGCAACACATCCAGCTCATTCAGCAATAGCCATTCCTTGAAAGATCAACACTTGTGGGATCATCTTATACTGACATTTCTTTCGAAGCCAAAAACACACAGATCTAAAACAAGGTGGGGGATGAAACATCAAAGCTGTTTGAATAATCAAAGACTGGCACAGATGCACAGGAGGAAGACGGGCTGAGAGAGTCTTTTCTCTGATGTTTTGATGTTGTTTTCTAAAAAGAATTATTTAAAATGTGACCTTATGAGTCAACTATCAAAACTGAAGGACATAAGTGATTCAGTCAAAGCTTGGGCAACACAAAGGGAGCCATACAACATGTCTCCCATCCACAGAGAATTTCAATTTTGTTGCACAACGAAAAACTATTTTAAAAGCAAATATGAAACCTACAGGCAATCAAATCTAAACGATCAGATAAAAGTTTAGATATAATAGAACTTCTATACAATATGCAGTTAAGAGTGGGTGCAAAAATAAGTTAAAAAATCATTAAAAAATAAGAAGAAAAATAAATAATGCAGTGCTTTGTATTAGAGCTGTCTGGCTGGGATTCATTCACCTTCAGCCACTGACACCCTCTGTGCCGCTCCTAGCTAATGGAAGCACACTGGCAGAACGAATGGCACCAGAAATCAAGTCATTTACGCAAAGCATCCATATGGTGTACTTGGACACACACGCTCTCAGCTCTGCGCCATAGGAGAGCTCATTCTCCCTCCCCAAATAATCCATTTCCCCACCACAATGAATATTTGATACGGTTCACATAACATGCTTTGGCATGTTAAGCGACTGTGAGAGCAGATGCATGGTGGGGCACCAATGGGTGACAGGAATCCACATGAGTGCATTAGGGTATTCACATTAGCGCTGACAGTTTTTCTTGCAAAATAAAACAGAAATGAGGTCTCTTATGGCAACTGTTACATGTCCAAAGCTTCAGACATTCCGTGTTGCATAACAAAGGTTCTGCATGCAATCGATGCACATTGTGTCGTAGGATATAACTCATATCAAAATAACTTTTCTTTATTTGGTCCGAGCATCTCCAACTATAACTGTGGCATGTTTCCTTTCTATAGATCTGGGTACAATCTAACCACATAACTTTCAAGGGAACTAAAAAATCATAAGCTGACCTATTTCTTTTGATGTATGAGGGATGCTTCTGGCACAGTTTATGTTTTCATTGAGAAGCAAAAACCAAATCGCACAATCTAAGCCCTTTTTCGTCCCTGGCACCATGAAGCCGTCTGATTGGTTCGTCCAGGCCAGGCTATTTATCTGTCTTGATGCAGTGACATCAAAGCGCTGACAGTCATTAGCACTCTGGGATTGGTACTGGGGAATTTTCACGCTGTCGAAGTATATGAGAATGAGATGAGGGAGAAAATCTGACAGAGTTCAGAAAGACGGGACACCAACACAGAGCGAATGCCCTTATTAAGCAGCCACATTGGCAATATCCAGAGACCAGCGCACAGTGATGTGGCGTAAATGTCACATTTTGGACCTCTAGGGGAATTTATGAATTATTTATGTAAGACAAGCCATCGCAAATCCATCTTCATCGGCTCATTACGAATTGAGAGAATGAGATATATTGGAATGTAATTCTAAACAAGCATTTGTTTTTCATTTTTCATGCATCTCTGTAAATGTGTGAAAGATGAAAGTCTATGTTGTATTTATAGAGCATGAAATGAACATGTTGCTTTTGAAGCCATCTACAGTGTATGCTTGTGTACTCTTAAAAGATGTTAAAAGTGACCTTTAGTAGATATTCACTTTTACAATGTATAGTTGCTTCTGGGAAATTCAACCAAAAAATTTATGAATTTCAGACACTTTAGTTTTTTTGTCAAGAAATGTTCTCTAAAATCTCCTAATAACACCTGAACTGACTAAAAAGGGGCAACTCGTGTTCATAGCTTTGGCAGATGAGACAGTCTCTTCAAAAAAAAATAAAAAAAATATTTCAATAAAATTAATCAAATGTCAAAATGGCTCATCAAGCAATTTAACAGATCTGTTTGGGGTGGTCACAGTTTGCCAGATGATACATGGTGCTATTTATACATCATTGTTTACATGCAGGTGTAAAAAACTAATTTTATAAATTGCCAGGAAATTTTGCAATTAATTACAAAGAAATAGCCAACAGTGACTTGTTAGAGTGTTTGAATGTAGGGTATCTGATTTTGTGACTTCCTTTATTAGAGTTTCATGCTGGTAAAGCGCAGCAGTGTTTGCTGCACACTATATCCTCAAACACACTTGAATTTGATTCTCATTGAAAAAGACATTTTGAGCAAAATACAGTTATTTTTGTACTATGCCTGTACTACATTAACTTATGATGCTTTATGATCTACATTTATTCATGTATTAATTTAGCAGATGCATTTATGCAAAGCGAGTTATCTGTCACTGCAAACAATTTACTAATACGTGTTCAGAAAACTTATTTTAGTACAGTCGTTGACAGATGAGAAGCCAGTACTTTAATGTTGTCCAAGACTCAACAGGACTGATTAGAATTGTCCCTATGCATTTCTGACCACTTTTGAATGTGATTTGCGTGATCTCAAAATGTCTTCAGAAATGAATGTTAATACCAGGTGAAAATGGGATCTAAATCGGAGAGCGGACTCACCTGTATTCTGCACTGCATTCAGGTAGCTGTCATCACCATTCACCTGCAGGGAGGGAAAAAGGCAAACCAGTTGAAATGCAGAAAGCTGACAGAATTATGAAGTGATTTGTTCAGAACACTAAAGTGTCTGTTTTTCTGGAAAAGTGAAGTTTTATCTTCTTAGACGTGACACATTAGAACAGCTCTGTTTCTGCCTACACTTCTGCCTGGCCCGGAGGAAGCTGTGAGACTCACTTCTGACAGGGAAGCAAGATAATATCTGTTAATATTTTAACTGACATTTTATTTTTGCCTTTTTGAAGTGCAATTAGCAGATGAGTTACAATTTTAATCTTTAAAGCAACTGCTGTCTTACAATGAAAGACAGGACTGGGATGCAAAAAAGATATGGATAGGGGTTTAAGTTCAAGCATATTTACTGTATATGAAGTGGTGATTTGTTTTTCAATTACAGGAACCATGACAACCATATATATTTTTAAAAGGCGTAATAAATTGCTCGAATAAAATACACATTATTATCTTCAAAACGTTAATTTGATATCACACATTTTTCACTTATTTATATATTACAATTTCTCCCCTTTATATACCAAACAGCACAGTACATTAACAGTTCCACAAACACTTTCAGTGCAAACAATGCTAAAACAATATGCTTTCGTCGCAGAGGTTTTCAGCTCTGATTGTCACATTTTAATATTAAGCTGAAAAATCAAGTTAATACATTAATTAAATCTGCAACTGATTTTCAAACCATTCAGCTAAAATTTGGGCAGCTGTAAAGGTTGAGTACACCCTTGAAATCTGAGCATTGCTGATAGAACGGCATTGTGGCAGCAGTAAGGAACTAAAGCTGCTTCTGTGACTTGAAAAGCAATGAGCGATTTCAGTGAGGCAGGAAAACGGCTGTAAAGGGTTTTGCAGTCTGAGTTTTCCAGAACCAATTGGACTCTGTTCTTCCAACTGATTTTTCGCTGAGCATCAGAAACCATAAAGCTTGTAATCCTAAATTTGATCTAGCACTCATCACTGACCCATAAGAGTATTTAAAATGATCATTTATAGCGTTTACTAGTTCTCCGAAAAAGGAATAGTACACCTATAAATACAAATTCTGTTATCATTTACTCACCCTCATGTCTTTCAAAACTACTATGATTTTCTTTCTTCTTTGGAACACAAAGGAGTTTATTTTTTATTTTCAGCACAAGATTTTCACTTAAATTTCAGTCCATTTCTCACACTTGCCTTCAGAGAACTTATAGAAAACATACAGCATGAGTCATATGGAGAACTTTTTGAAATTAATAGCCCTTTCTTTGCATGGAGGAGAGCAGGTCATTCTGTTAAAACACAAAAAAAACAATAATAATACAGGTTTGGAATAAAACTCTCATCTATAATAATGCCTCATTCAGTGAAAAAGCCTATCCCCTGTTGTCTTCTTACATCAAATCCACCCACATATGTGTTTTTGCTGGTAAACGGTGATATGTGCATATTTCTGCAGATTCAGACAAGACTGCAGAAAGCACTATTATGGATAGGACTTCTGGATTATTGTTTTGTTTTAATCAGTTTGTACTCTCATTATGACGGCACCCATTCACTGCAAAAGATCCATTGGTGAGCAACTGATGTAATTGCAAACGTCTCCAAATCTGTTTCCAGGAAGAAACAAACATCTATATATCAATTGGCATGAGGGTGAGTACATTTAAGCAAATTCCACAAACACTTTTAGTGCAAACAACGCTAAAACAATATGCTTTCATTGCAGAGGTTTTCAGTTCTGATTGTCAATTTTTAATATTAAGCTAAAAAATCAAGTTAATACATGAATCAATCCTGCACTGCACAGTCATTTTTCAAACATGTCTGTAGATGAAAACATGCTATTGATTTACTTCATTAATTTATGACCAATGAACTGATCTGGGGATAGAGCATCACTAGCCTAATTGCATTATAGATAACAAGCTCCAGTTATGCGCTCTGATATTTGTGCTCATATCAACACACTCAGGTCAGTTACGGCCATAATTGCATCTGTCATTCTCACTCCACAGCTGCAACTGAAGCCAGACTGACGCTGTCCTTTCCCTAAAATACCACATCCAAAAGATTTAAATGGCGTATTTGACTTCAAATTGCCTGCCCATTTCAAATGACACCTATACAAGAAACAGCTTGTGGTTATGGAGTATAGCACAGATGAGTGAACATATGACCAGGTGTGTCTTACTGACAGCTGCAAATACAAGAAGGTACACAACAACCTTGATGTCTGTAGCCTATAGCACACATCCGGTGTGCTGCTGTTTTGTATCTCAGGAGTCTAATTGCGAATGCACATTTTAAAATGCATGCAGATATATAAAATCAATCCGGTGTATGACACCATCTCAGGAGCAAAGCCCTTCAATAGATTTGTTGGTGCTGTAAAATTTTCATAATCAACAGGAGCGTAAAGTCTCTAATGGAGCGCAGCAGGCATATTACTGATTAATTCCTTCCCATAGTGCTGTTGTTTCACCGCCCAAACAGATGTGAAGATACTCCAGCTCTGTAGTGGAAGTGAACTGAGATGAAGGTAGACAATTATCTAGCTGATGCCTTTCTCTCTAAATATGCTAAAAAAAAAAAAAAAGGGAAGCAAAGCTGTTTAGCGCCACAATAAAAATGAAAATCTTGTATACAACATTTATGCTGAATCTTTCACAAATGGATGTTTCTTTGTCTTCTGTGCTGAACTGAGTTTGGAGACTCCTGAGTGTAGCTATATGCTCTATTACCCAAGAAATCAGCCATTCTTTTCCAACAATCCTAATACTCAATTCTTCTCCACATCCCCTGAAATACCATTATGCGAATGGGTCAATAATTTTGTTCTAGCACGCTCATCAAACCCATTAGTCTTACAGCAGAATATGGGTCAATGTGTTGTATTTTGGAATCCTTGTGGTTAGCTCTGAGCTTTGTGCATTCATCTTGGAAACCGAAAACAAAAAGAAGGATATTAAAATAACTGAATTTAAATATCGAATAATTCTCCATATCTCTATGTTTAACGTGTATCATTTAAGCGGCATTTCCTCCATACAGCATGTCAGATCCTCTATTAGAGGGAGGTGGCTTTGCTTGAATCCATTAAACAGCATGTGAGTGTTTTAATGAACAATGACAGATATAAGATGCTGAACTAGATTTGGCCACTTTAAAATCATGCTGCATTAGTGGCTTAAAGCAACACAAAAAACAACACACGCAAAAATAACACATGGTCTTAGCAATTGTTATAAAGCCATTTAGGTGTATTTATTCCGGGCTATTATTGAACAGCCCTAAAGGCGCATCTTACCTCCAGCAAGACTGCAAACACACCGAGCAGGGCGAGCATCCTCCGCACTCTTGGATCCATCCCTATCTCCGGCTATGGGTCAGAGTCATTGTCCGGTATTAAAAGACACCTCCGGAGCAGGGTGTATTCGCGAATGACCGCTGTTCAAACGGACTGAATGGCAGAATCACGTGGATGCCGTTTAAGAGCGTTGGTTTCCAGGGTGAGTGATGTGATGCTCCGTGACCCGCCGTAGGTTGATATATGACGCCGAATCGGTGTTGTGGAGTAGTGTCACGGACGCACACACCCCTCGTAGCGACCCACGCGCAGCGCTACGTTTCCAAGCGCTCACGCACCCCGCGCGCGCCGCACTGATGAACCAGCAGCCAACAAACTGGGCGTCACTGCTATCCTTAGTGCAGTCCTAGCAATCATGATATTAATGATAAATTAAAACCGACATAATTTTGTGAAACGTGTCTAAATGAACAGTTACAATTATTATTATTATTTTTATCATTAAGTGGAATAATAGAGAAATAATATTTTTGCCCAACTAATTTTTTCACGAATATACAGAGCGAAATAACTAAATGGCTACACTGTATTTAAAAGCTAAACATAAAAGCTTTTCGAAGATTAGTAGCTACGTTTTACAAGAAAATACTAAATTCAGTGTTAATATTTCAGTGTGTTATTTATTTGCTGTACGTAACGATTTGTGAAATTTATTTCCTGAGTGGACTCCGTTGTTTTATTGTAATTTGCAAAGTGTGAAAGTGTAAAATGTTATAATCGAACACTTGAGTCATACATTAGTGTTCTGAACCAATAAGTAATTATTCTTTGATTGTTTTTCAGTGCGAGACAGCGATTTGAATATTAGAACCGAATCGTGAGTTGTGAAAGAATCATTCAGATCGAATTTGTGAGTCAAATCAACGGATTCATTGAAAAACTCCAGTTCAAAACAATTGTTTCATCTCTCAAATAGAAATGTTGAGGCTGGATGTTAGGATTTCAGAGAATAACAACTTTTCACAGACCTGTTTTAGTGATACAGGGGCCTAAACAGGTACAAGAAACATTTTATGTGTCAATAAACAAATAACACTTACAGCATCTTTAAATAACCCCTCTCTTCACAGTGACTTTTAGATCTTACAGGGGTTTTATTCATTGAGTTTATTTGTCCCACTCTTATCTTGCGTTCACATTGGGTGCTTTTTAAATCCTAAAGCCTGTCTAATCACTTTGTTGAACTTAAACTGAATAAAAACCTTTATTGGAGATTATTCTAAAAGCCTTGCTTGCCTTTTTTGTAATATTGTATGTTTAACCTCTAAATGTGCATAACAAAGTTATTTTTTCTCAACAAATGTTTGTTTTACACGCAACAGTAGAGGTGAATACGAGGTCTGAATCATCACAAAAGAAAAAGCCCTGAAGGGATTCTGAATAAAACCAGCAGAGGTAACATTATAAACTGCAGAAAGGATCTAGAGGGGAGAAAAATAAGAAAATTAATTCTTTGTGTGGGTGTTAGATGGGAAGAACAGAACATTTTCCTCCCAAATTATTATGATTAACATACTCAGCAGTTGAAAATCACACCTAAAAGGATTTTTTTGTAGTTTATGGATATTTCCAGAAAATGTACGATTTTAGAAAGTTACATCTGAGCAGTGTTCACATGGAAACTACAAGATTAACGAAATTCAACCATATATACATCCAACCACTCTACAGCCATCTACTCATTCCACAGCATTTATGGGATGGCAGGAGTTCAATTACTTTCAATAAAAACAAATAGAGCAGAGCATAATAGATTTAGTTGCTTCATGTTTGCTCATAATAATAAAGCTACAGCTGGGAAGCCCAGCATGAGTGACCTTCTGCTGGTGGCATGCAAAGTCACCCACAGAGTCTTCGCACCCACACAAGCATGCATACATTACCCTCTCAATCCTCTCTTTCTCCCACTACACTCATGACCTGATCATTGGCACTGACGTGTTTTACAGTCGTGTTATATCTCTGCGCCGCAGAGACACCTGCTCCGTGATGATCTGTGGTTATAATGGGGGAAACAAGAATTTTACTGGTGCACCGCTTTGATGGATGCGGTGTTGTCATGGCAACACAATGGTTAAACTGCCAGCAGTACCTCCAACTCTAACAGCACACTTAAGGATTTTAAGAGACAATTGTCTTTGTGCTCTCTATAAAATTGGGTCATGAAAGGGGGGGTGGGGGGTAAAGAAAGTAAAAATCTGAAAGTGGCATTGTCTAAAATTTACATTAAAAAGGATGATTTTAAAAGAGATGTATGTTTTATCTTGGCAACAAATACATCAGTGAGTCATAATGCTTTGCAAAGTCTTTCTTTCTTTTTTTTATACAGCCACGCAAAAATCCACACACACAGATTTAGGGGCTCTGTATGACTATCAGAACTGTCTTTACCCAGAGGCATCTCAGCCCATCCCCACCCAGTCGGTATGGAAACAGATAAGAAAGAAGAAAGGAATCAGACTCTCTTTTTTCTGGAGAATTAAAAAAAAAGCTATTTTCCAGACTTATTTGTCATTTTTTAGGCTTAACTTGACAATGACATGTCACCATTCACTTCCATGGTAAAGGTCAAGAGCAGCATTAATATTTTCTTTTAAGTTCCAAATAAATAAAAAATAAAAAATTAATTAATATTAGTTTGGAATAATAATGAATGGTAAACATTAACAGGTTCTATTTGTTATAATGAACTATGAATATACCTCGTAAAACATTTATTAATCTTAATTAACACATACATTTTATTTAATTAACTATTAAAAAAAGTTTAGCAACACAAATGTATCTGTTAATGCTATTTAAATAATTCTCATTTGGTCTTAAGGGAAAGATAATCTTGTTAAGCTTTCCAAAGAATGCTGGTCCTTTGCTGGTTTATGCTGGTCATGTGCTGGCAAAAGACCAGCTTAACCCAGTATCCCAGCATCAAAACATACCTAACCAGCATACGCAGGGCGTGCAGCAACACAATTGTGTTTGTTGACGAATGTTTTATGAACAAGGCCCAGTTCGACGCTGGATTTGCACATTATTTGATACTGAAAGATGGAGTGGTCTCAGTTTTAATAGATCCTGGTCATGATTCAGAACTGCAGACGGTAAGTGAAACAGCATCAAATATCTGTATTTAAGTTCTCGTCAGTCCTTTACTCCGCCCACACGGCATGCCTCCAGGAGCTCTGCTTTTTTCGGAGAGAATCATAAAGCTTTATCTTTCTTTTATAAATATGAAAAAACTAAATACTTTTTGGAGATATGAATGATGCAGTACTACACTACAAGCACTTAGGAGAAGTTGCAATTCTATTAAAAGTGTTAATGATGAAAAACTGTATCTGCTCACTGACAGTTAAAGTGTTATTGGTTGAATAAATCATGAGAGCATTTTATTTTTTGATCAACTATTCCTTTAAAGACTAGAAGTCATCACAGGCAGTAAAAGCAACAAATAACACCAAAGAGCTAACCTTGAAGGTGATGTATATATACATACATATTTCTATCAACTATCTGGCTTATTAAGACAGTTTTAAACTAATACGCCAGTCATATTGCATCATGTTTAAAGCTTTTTTAATACATGAACTCTGTTGCATTTATGGTCAAATTTAGCATTCAGCATGCACATACTGTATAAAGAAGACAGATCTTGTGTGTTCTACATTTATAAATTTCATTTCAAATTTCCAACATGATACAGACTTCCTTATTCGTTTAAATATTTAACGTTGAATACTTAAATACTCAGACTTCCTGGCTTGCTCTATCTGTATCCCTCCCCAGAGTTTGGCAGTGGGACAACAGCAGAACGTTTAGCGTTGGCTGCCGCAGGCACTCTGGATGCTGTTGTAAGATAGCGTTTGAAGTGGCGCATGCTGTCGAAGATGCGAGCAGCCTTATTGAGGCTTCTCTTAATGGAGTATCTCAACAACATTAATGTACCAAACATCAATCTTGTTTCACATTAAAGTTTAGAATGAGAATGAAACCGATACTGATTTGCTCCATTAAGGCTTTAAAATGACCAGTTTAATATGCTTGAAATATGTAGAAAAGACAAATTGACACCGACCGATAGATAGATAGATAGATAGATAGATAGATAGATAGATAGATAGATAGATAGATGATAGATAGATAGATAGATAGATAGATAGATAGA
>JAUCMS010000019.1:11300331-11330951 GCA_032357445.1 Enteromius radiatus | reverse complement strand
ATAGATAGATAGATAGATAGATAGATAGATAGATAGATAGATAGATAGATAGATAGATAGATAGATAGATAGATATATTACAAATGCCCACTCATCTGTATTCCTTTTTGCAGCTTATTCAAAATCTCTTTACCTTTACTCACAAGAGCAGCACAGAGAGCCTTTGTCTTCTGATCAGAGAAAAAAATAAACCCCTCCTTTAAAATAAGCCAAAACATTGGTTTCAAAACTGCATACTAAGTCTTTAATTTGATGCATGTGACACATGCAAGATTTATAGCTTGGGTATATAAAAAGATCATAAGTAATGAGCCTGGCAGACTTTTGATTTATATGTCAATCTGACCTGACACACTGATGCAGAGGTTGCTGAAGAAGGAGATATTTGTGCTTTTCCGGCACATATTCCATCCGTCTCTCCATTTGTGCCTCCTGTGCTGACACTTCACTTGTGTCCAATAGATAATGGGCATATATATGAATTCTGTGTGTCAAGAGACAACAACGAAAAATGGTGAGACACCACCTCTCTTACCAACTCTAAGCAATTACTCTCATTAATAGCTCCCTGGTCTCCACTATCTGTCTGCCACTTGCAAGATTATCAAGATAATGGGTTTGGCTTTAATAATAAGCACTTGAGACTAATTGTTCAACTAGCTGAAAACGCAAATAAACATTCCAGCTTTGGGATGGGCAGCATCTAATGAGATCATTAGAGATAGTGAACCAAAGCCATTTAAGAAGAAATACCGCCATCTAGTGCAGAAATGCAAAAATAACATCCCGTGTCCAGGATTTTAGGCTATAGTTTCTTTTACTACTAAATGGAAATAATACTATACTGGAAATAGGTTAGTAATTCGAACATGGAAATTGATTTAAATGGCAAGGAAACAAATACTTAATCCACAGTAAGTTTGATCTTATTTGATCGCTTAAATATAACATATACAAACCAAGTTCGTTCCTTTGCTTGTACTTATTTTTTATTTATTTACTTATAGTACTATGTAACAAACAGACAGTCACCTGGAAGATTTGTTCACGTCCTACCATTTTAAGCCCCGGATATTCCGCCTTTTCACTCTGACGTAACATTACTGACAGAGGCTTCACCGAATAAGCGCTGCGACGGAACATGATTGACATCGGTATTTACCAATGAGCGTTCGAGCTCCGGCAGCTATGGCGTCTGTGCCTCGTCTGCTGATTTGCAACCCGCCGAAATAGGATCGGTGAAGAAGGAGACCTTCGATCGGTTCGCCATGGACTGTTCTAGGATCAGTAAGGTTTAAATACGACCCTAACCATAGAGCGGTAAGTAAGAATACTGTCAGTAACTTGTGTCTGATTGTAGGTTAGTGTTCGTAACCAGAACGATCAGAATGAAACGGAGGTCTGGACGCTTTTGAGGAGATAATTACGGTGGAATATCACGTTTCAAACATAATGGTGGCTTTGGCCTGTCCTACTATTCATCAAAACAAGTAGATTATCTTTCCTCACAAAGTCAGCTCTGACTTTTGCACTCGGTTTTATGTGTATATACCTTCTCTATATGTGAAATAAACTAAACATTATATCACATACACATTCTTTGTCAAAGGCAGGTGCTGCAACTCAGTTTTTAACGTTGCTGGGTGGTTGTAAGGTAGTGTGTAAGAGACATGCACGAGCTCCAAACTTCAACCGTCCGCCTCTCTTCGCGGTGACGCTGTCAAAAACGTCACGTTGGCTCACGTTCCCACCTGTATGTTGAACAAATATGAAATAAGGTAGCAATAAGTTATTTGGGAATGTTAATTGTTCGGTCTCCTTTCCTACAGCAAGATTTTGCTTTTTATTTGGAGTAAATAATGGTAATGCTAAGCAAATGTTGCATAAATTAGAAAATTAAAGAAGTATCCTACAAAATACCACGGAGGATTTGTTTGGGAAATTATAAACTGGAAAAAGTCTACATATTTTATGATATTGTATACTCAAGGTTTTTTGTTTGTTTTTTGAAAACATAAACAGAAATATGGTGTGTATGATAGAAATTGGTCTTTTAAAGATTTTTTTTTATTATTTTCCGAAAAAGACAAAGAAAGATAAGAAAATAACATTAGGATAAAAATATATTAAAGAAATTGGGTATTTTATATTACTTGAATTTACTTTTATTTGAACTTTTTTTTTTTCTTCTGTCAGCTAATATAAAAAAGTGATAGCTCCGGTTCATGTGGCATTGTATAAAAAAATGCAATAAATTTAATGTAAATTTTATATATTTATAAAATAAATAGAATAATAATTGAATTTTTTTAATATATCATTTAAATTTTATTTATTTACAAAAAATGTATTTGATTGTAATATTTTATTTAATTTCATTGACTATTTACTTTCCTTAATTTTCCTAAAATGTTAGCATTTGTAAATTAGAAACTTGCTTGTATATCTAACAATATTTGTTTGTTTTAGATATAAAATTGCATTAAGAAGCTGGTCATCACTGTGCTTGTGATAGTTAAAAAGATGGATCCGTCTGCAGGCATGCACATGTCCGCTGTTCCCCAGAACAATGAAGTGGTTCACGTCTCTGTCGGTAACCCCATTATAACCATGTATCAGCCGCAGCCGCAACCTCCAAACATCGCACAAATCATCACGCAACACGTGGTACCTCAAGAAGTCTCCTGTCACATACAGCACACCATCCCATCGCACATCCAAATGCCAACTCACATCCAGACTCAGTCACACATCCAGCCTGCTCCACATCTGCAGACTCCACTGCAAGTCCCTGTGGAAGCACAGGCTCATATTCTGACCCAAGACCACGTATCAACACAAGGTCCATCAGAAGGCGAGAGTGCCGCTCCGTCTCAGGATGGTGCAGTGAACTCACTGCAGGTCCCTTTTGCAGAGGTAGCCTCCCTGCTGGACCCTAACATGAAGAGCTCAAAGGCTCGCAAGTATCAGATCCATTACAACGAGGTCAAGAGGAGATTGGAACCACCTGAGAAGATGTCTCTCCGATCTCTGGCTGCCTATACAAGAGTAAGTCGAGGTCCGGCTAGTAAGAAAACGCTCTTGGAGTCCCTAAATGTCTTTGGTCTGTCACCAAGCACCAATACAGCAGTGTCCAGTTCCTTTTCCAAACTAACCGAAGGTAAGTGGACAGTATACTTGGGGAAAAAGTGAAAAATAAAAAAGGTGTTTTTATAGTTTCAAATGAAAGTCATCAGTGTTGTTTTAGACACCACTGATTTTAATTTTATGGGAAAATCAGTTGATATATACTTTAAAATATCTTGTTTTGTAGACAAAATCAGCCGACAGGTTTGAAAAAATGTGAGAGAATGATGATAAGAGTTGTAATTTTGGGGTGAACTGTCCCTTTAATCACAACCAGAAATGAATTTAGACAAAGTTGAAGCAAATTATTTATATTTTCAGGTGACACAGCTGCCCTTTGCAAAGACATGAAGGATTTTGCTCTGCAATATGTCGATTATGAGAATATGGCGAAACAGTTGCTACCTGAAACCAACCAAGTGCAGCACTGGTCGAAAATCATTGAAACAAGGTAAATTATCAGTAGGCCTGTACAAAGAATAGTAAATGGTTCTGCTACGATTCAAAAAGTAATTTTAACTGTTATCTTTTTGTTATCCAGGAATTATCTAGAGGAGATGAGGAAGATTTTTAATGACCCTCTGAATACACGTTTGTTCTCCAATGTTACGCATGGCCTTGGTAACGGCATGATGGATGTGGCTCTCGATATAATAGATACCGTCATCGACCGGCAAATCAGAATCCTCTCAGGCAACACCGATCCCAAACCCGAACCGCCGGTGAGAAGGATAAGGAAACGCAACCGCAAGCCCAAAGCTGCCACTGAAGATGGCAAACCTAAAGAAAAGGGCAAAAGGGGACGGAAGAAAGGGAAACAGATGCGGCTGGATTCTGTTGTTCCTGAGGTTCAACAGTCCTCAGAGATGGAGAGCAGTGTGTTAACACTAGTCTCTGTAGGATACGAAACCATTTCCAGTGGACTTAACACCACCAATGCAGGTCTTGCGTAACATCACGTGCCTGAGAGGTGCAGAGAGACACTGTGAATTCCGAGTGCAAAAAGGTTTTTCATAGAAAATTTTAGTTTTATAAATGTTAGTTACTTTTCTCCTTCTCTGAAGACTGAATATATTTAGTTTTTTCACAATCTGGTCGATCAAGAAAATTAATATGGGTCTGAGAGGATGTTGGCAGAGATGTTTTGATTTAAACCAATCCTGCATTGCCCTCAACCTTTTGTTGAACAACTGTACGCAGACAGTGTATGCTATTAAAGTAGCATGCGAGCAATTTTATTTTCAAGCACTGTTGTATTCTCATAAAATGATCACAATATCAGTTTCTGTTAGCGTTATTTTAGTAGTGTTCTTTCATTCTGTTGTACTTAATCTTACAAACCCCAAGCAATTTAGTTTAAGAATGAACATATCTTCTCTTGGACAATGTTTGGTTTTTCGGACTATTTATTTCCTTTTTCTGTTTGTGTCTGATATGTAGTGTATGTGAACGACTGTAGCCTGTACTCGGTAAGTTTTGCAGATTGCTCATTATATGCTTGTATTAAAAGCATTACCTTTTTTAAGCAATTTGTATGTTTATTACAATTTTATTGCTTGCAGAACACAAAAGGATCCATTTTATTACAAGACTGAAATTTATTGGATAATGGATTTAATGCAATTCAAATAGCCTATAATTAGGGTTAAAGATTTAAATATTAAAATTTCATCAGCATTCCATATCTCACATTATTTGCATTACGAGCTAAAAATATCTGAATGTTTTTTTTGTTTTGTTTTGTTTTATGTGGGCATCTTGCAATTTTCATTAAATAACAAAATATGGAAAAAGAGACAATGCGATCCAGTAAGTAACATGTAACAATATGTTTATAAAACAGCTTTTCAGCCACATAACATCATATTAGCATTTTGTTTGCAATATTTGCGCAATTATTTAATAACATGTAGTTACTGTTATAATTAATCTGCTTTATGCGTCCTCTCAAATATAAATAATAGCTAATAGGTTTGTTTTCAATTATGCTCACTTCAACTGCTTTATAATCTTTTGTCACAAAAAAAAATCACAAAAGATTTCCCCACAAAGCAGCTTTTCTGAATCCCGGGCGAGCATTCAGAGAAAATCCTCACCATGCAGTCAGATTTGTTGCTGAGCCAAAGATATTGTTTGTCTGTTTGTTGTTGCTCTCTCTCTCCTGCCCTCTAGGAGATGTTTGATGTGGGCTTTCTGCAGTTCACATTGTCACCTACAGGTGTCCTGTCCACTGTGAGGCTTTCATCAGACTAAGGATTTGGAGTGCATTAGTATAGGTCTGAATCAGAGCAGGCGGTGGAGAGACAGGGATTGAGAGGAAGAAAATAAATGTGTGATGAGTGAGGGAGGGAGGAGTTTGTTTCGCAAACATACATGTATATACAACCCGGATAAGGGTGGAAGGAAACAGGTGGAGGACACAAAAAAGGACAATATTGCAGAAATATACACTGATACAAAGCAAGACATGGAGTTGTGTGAGATTTTAGATCAGAAGCATAGTCTAGACGGTCATGGTAATCCAGGACACAAGCAGTGCTGAGAACTAAAGAGGTCATCACAACCTCACACAGACATAGGGACAAGATGGGGGCTAGTCGTCCACTACCTAATGCGCCCAAGGGTAAGTATCAACACCCACAATGGAGAGACTGACTGAAGGATATACATTTTGATGTACATTTTCTATTCTCAGATTCACTAAGTGCTGCAATAGAGGCCATCAGTGTGAGCACAGAACATGTCGAGGAGGAACTAAAGCCATATTTGGACACAGTACTCACTGTTGCCATAGAAAGAAGTGAGTAATGGATGTTTTTGTTATATAATGTAAGATTTCAATTATTTGTTTGGGACTGGAGAAGTCACGAGTGGACATGTAGACGTGCTTTACTAGTTGAGTGCTTATGTAACAAACACCAGGGCCTCTGGGCATTATACAGGATGTTATATTTTGAGACATTACTTAATTTATTAACTGTTGTCAGCTGGTATGAGCTTGTTTCAGCTAGTTAGATGCAGAATGTGCCGGTGCTTTAAGTGAGTTCTGAAAGCTGCTTAGTGCGTATTGCTATTACACTTGCTAGACCTGTCCGAGGCTACTATCATTATTAGTTATTATGTGTCTCTCTGGAACACTTCATTTCGCCTAGTTAGTCGCAAGACTCTTGGGCTGAACATATTTGCATAATGAACTCCAAACGGTAAAATTTGCAGTCATCCTAAGCAATTGGATTCTTTCATAGGTTTTGACTCATTCCAAAAACTTTCATCTCAAATAATCAGATAATATAAACTTCAAACAATGTTTGATGTGTGAAAAGCAGGAAAATGTACACACTGTGAAATGATACAGAAATGATACAGACCCTGTGAGAATTATTTTGCAATTATGAACAAGTAAATTTGCGTTATCCCCTACATATCACAAATCATCCGAGCATGGGTGAGAAACCTTGTTAATACATCAAGAAGGATAGCTGAGAGAAGGATACGCAACTCCTGTGGATTTGAAAACAGAGAAGCTCTAATCCGCATTTGTCTCGTTGAGAGCCATTGAATGACAGGAACGATTAGCCAGACTGCTCTTCTGTATACAAGCAACTAGGTTGCTAGCTGTGAGTTATCTCTGTAGTTTGTGGAAACATCATTTGTTAATCTGTGCTTATGTTAACTGGAATGGTCTAGCTAGCATGATGTACACAATTTATCCAATTTGTTGTACTTTTAGAGTGATGGGATATATATATATCCATAACTGTTTAAAGTTTGGGGTCAGTACAATTTAAATGAATAATTTTATTTTCCAATGACACATTCAACTGATCAACGACAGACATGAAACATTTGACCAAAAAACACAATTCTTTTGAAGTTTGTATTCACCAATTAATCCTAGAAAAATGTCAGTTTCCACAAAAATATTTAGCAGTACAACTGTTTTCAACATAATAAGAAATGACCTTTTCTTTCAGGATATTCCCTTCTCTCAGTTCATTCAGCTTTGCCACTACATACATAATTCACAATTTCAAAAATAGTAAGAAAAGTAGTTATAATTGTAATTATATTCCAAAATGTATTTTGTATCAAATAAATGCAGACTTGGAGAATAAGACACTTCTTTTCAAAAACAAGTTTTGTGTAATGTGTTTTTCCTGTTCTAGATAAAGGCATATCAGAGCAGGTGGTAGAAAGTGGGATTCTACCTGTTCTGGCTCAGATTTTAAGAAGAAAAAGCACACTCACTACTCACACTGCCAGACTGGTAGCTGAACTGGCCAGAGATGGTAAGAACAAATGTATACAAATAATAGCCTTGTGGTTAAGAATTTTGGTTGAGCTATAACTCAAAATGATCCATAAATTAGACCTACACCTTTACCTCGGGTTGCTTGTGTGATTGTTTTTCTAATAGGTTGCACTGGACAAACTGCAAATAATAAAAGCTTGACAGAGTACTGACTGATTGCTGATACTATAATTCCATTTTTATTTAGCTCCAGTGAGAGAGCAATGCTTTGAGACAGGCATTGTATCTGCCCTCGTGACCTTACTGCTAAGCCAAGACCAGGACCTTCTCCTTCACGTTAGCCAGGCCATTGCCAGGATTTGCTATGACAGCAGTGAGTGAACCTGAACTTTTGCCTTGTGCTTCTAACCACAGATCTTAACTGTGATACTGATGTGAGAGGCATTAGTCATACTTTAGTATGTCGTTGAGTAAGACTTTGTAGCACCCTATTAGCCCCCAGTTGATTTGAATTGAAAATAATTAACATTTTTACATTTGAAATCTTTAAAATCATTTTGTCATTGGCAACAATAGTGTATTTGGATGCCTTCTCTGTTGTGATTTTGCTAGAACAGGCAGTGTTCACGAGAAGTGGAGTGTGCAAAAGCTGTGGGTAAACATTGTCAGATAATATTTAATTGTAAAATATTTGATGGTAGGATTTTAAGTGAAATTACCTAATCCTTATAATCATAGAATTTTAAACTAAAGGGTTTTTTAGTTTGTTTTTATTTTTCAAAAAAAGGAATGATGACATAATTAACATTTTTGGGTCCAGAATCCCTCTGATAAATCACAAGTTACGTAGAGTCTAGCAATATGCATATTGATGCTGACCTTTGACTTTGGGATTTAAGAGATTATTTTCTTGCCAGACTTGCAACAGGAGCGATTGCTGAGGCTTGGAGCTGTCCCACGACTGGTGTCGGTTCTTCTCCAGTACAGTGAGAACGAGGCACTGCTGAGCTCTTGTCTTCTGGCCCTTTGTAACCTAGCTGACATGGGCGAAGAAGATGGCACCATGCTCTCCTGGGAGGAAGGGGCGTATTTTGGCGAAGGGGAGCGTGTTTTCCGTGGCACCTCACGGTACTCTTTCAGCTTCTCTTCGGCTGTGACGGTGGTCAGGTTGAAACAGTGGACTAACGGCCAGTACTCCGTGGCAGTAGAAGTGCTTCAAAGATGCTCCACAATGCTGTGGGGTGCAAAAAACGGCCACCAGACTGGACACCGCTTACTGAACTTTACCCACCTAGGCAGCTGCCCCAAATTGTACAAAGTTATCAAATGTTCAGTGAAGAACATACCAAGAAACAGGAATCTGAGATCAGCAGTGCTTCATACCCTTTTGTGAAGCTTCATCGTAGTGCTTTTGAACGTCTGAGGTGGCCTAAACCGGTGATCTGGTGTAAACCACGTCCCGACATTTAAGGAGCTCATTTCAGTCATTCATAATAAAGAATGAATCTGAAAGCACAAGCATAGAATATAACTGCTTTCAGTTTCCTATTGCTCCGACGCCGAGGGTACCAATCGAGAGCCAAAATCAAAAGCCAGGTCACAAGACATGTTGTGTCCAGGCAGTTTAAGTCCTACAGTTGCACATAGAACATGAGAACAGGTGGACGCCGAGCTGCAATCTGCTAGCCTTTCTGAACTCTGTGATTAGTCCATAAGAGGCCTTACAGTAGTGGATTATCCAGACCCAGTGTTCAGGGTCAGAGCAGCTACACGCACCCAGGCCACAATATTCAACCGTGTTGCAAAATGCACCAAGGGAAATAGATTAACAGATGAGAATCGTGACTTATGTTTACAGTTTTTGGGTCCAAAGTGAAGTCCATGTGAAAGCAGGCTTAACTAATCAGTGTTATACATAATTGGGTTTTGAATTCAATCTGGATCGATAACTGCAAAAAGTTATATTCTTCAGAAATTCTTCATGATCTTCAGAAATCATTCCAATATGCTAATTCGCTGCTATTATTTAATAAATAGAAAGTTTTGGTTATATAATATATACATTATATAACATTAATATATATTTTTACTGTCACTTTGGATCAATTTAATGCTTATTATTATTTTAAAATGTACGGAATCTCAAACTTTTGAATGGTAGTGTATGTCCAATTTGTGAGCGAATCACTCTTTTCAATAAATCAGTCGAACCAGTTCACAAATTGGTCTGAACGATTCAGTATCAATCTCTGTGACCCTACATAGGAAAAGAGAACTGCAAATGAGATGCAAATTATTATCCATTAATTAAATGGGAATGGGTTAAAAGTGTGAGAACCCTATGGTACAACTAGACTGTATTTTTACCTCCTGCATCAAGTCACACAGTTGTTATGATGGGCTTTGAGGGACAAACTGTTATTTAAAATGATGTAACTGAATGCAAAGTTCATTCATCAGTTTATGCTATCAATAAACCATTTCTTTTGGCATTGTTTAATTCCATTTGATTTTGTGATATCAGTCTTGTACTGAAAAAAAAAACATGTCCACCGTAAAGATAAGGAAAAGGCTACCATTGTTTTCAAAGAGAGTAGGGAGGTGGTACCGAGTTTGTAGCATGTTGTTCATTGAGGACCCTGTACCCTGTCAGCTGATCCCAGCGGGTGCCATTGCCTGACCAGCTCCTGTGGTTTGCTGACCATGTCATTCCAGTGTTCCAGCTCTCTACCCCTCGCGTACATGAACGGCCCAATGACCACAATGCCCAACAGCACTGCCAGTAAAGACAAAATACAGTGAATGAGTACAGATACATAGGTATATTATAATAGTGCCTTTAAGAGCACTGGTGAATGGGGATGAACCGGTATATTAGCATTTTTTAAAGAATTTCTAATTACATAAGTGACCCTGGACCATAAAACAAGTCATAAGCAGCACAGGTATTTTTTTAGCAATAGCCAACAACACAATGTATGGGTCAACATTATAGATTTTTCTTTTCTGCCAAAAATTATTAAGATACTAAATAGAGATCATGTTCCATGAAGATATTTAGTAAATTTCCTAACTTAAACTTTGATTTAAGAACTTAGAACTTTGATTTTGATCTGTAATATGCATTTTCTCAAAATCTTGATTCCAGATTTTTTGTCCTATACTAACAAACCCATATATATTAAAAAGAAAAAGATGAAAAAAAGATGATGTATAAATCTTAATTTTAAAAAAAACTGACCCTTATGACTAGTTTTGTGTTCCTATTCACACATTATAATATCAGTATGAATATTTGAGTGAAACACCATGATGACCATGATCAGCATATCAGTTTAATTAGTGAGCTAGAAATAGTCCAGAATACTTCTCTAAATATTTCAGAAATGTTGTACATTGTTATTAATAGTGTTTAGAATTACTTATTAATAATTCTAACACTATCATAGTTTTATTAATATTTTGACAACCTTATTATATTTTAGTTTAATTTCGTTGTATGTTTTTTTATTCACTCCCTTTTTTTTTCAAAATATTACAATTTAAGTTCAATATATTTTTATTTATTATTATTTTTAAGTTATAGAGCAGTGGGTTTTTTTTTTTGGTTAGTAATTGTAGTGCACATTAAAATTTCATTTCTTATTTTCAATTAGTTTTCTCATGTTTCAGTATGTTTTTCCATCTAATTATATATTATTTTAATTAACAAATGTGTTTTAATAGTATTTGTTAACGACAATAACCTTGTTTCATTTTGGTTCTCTCTAATATTTTTAATTGAACATAATACTTTGTCTTCTCATATAATTTCTTATAAATGACTGATTGGCAGTTACCGGGCTCCTCTGGGCTGGGCTGCTGGAGCTGTAGGGTCAGACAGGCCGTGTCCAGCTGCATGGGGAGGAGTCTGAAGGTAAGCCTCTCATTAAAGGATGGATTATTTCCCTTCGCTACAGTGGTCCACTTGTTCCTCACCACCTGAGTATGTATCTTCAGAGAGACCTGGGCGCACACACCTGTATCATCCATTTTACAAACAAGTTAACGGTGCACAAAAACTGCTTTAGACTGTAATGTATTTTTAATGTCTTTGTTTCTCACCTGCATCACTGCAACACTGTAACCCTCGCGCTCGTAAAACAACCACAGTGAGGCGGTGCAGGGACTGATTGTAGTTCAGAGACACCTGGATGTCACCGTTTTTTGAAAGGGGCTACAACAGCAGTACAAAGAACACATTAGTAAAGCACTTTTCCCAACATTTGATTAAGGAGATGGTTAGCCCTAAAGTTAAATTGTAGTTTTTTTCCCCTCATGTCATTTCAAACGATGATTTTCGCTCTTCTGCCAAAATTTTTATTTTGTATTCCACAGAAGGAATTCACACAGGTTTGGAAAGACATGAAAGTGAGTAAATGATGACAGAATTGTAATGTCTGTGCCATACTTGATCACTTTCACTGTCCAGATCCCTCCACTGCACTTTGCCTGCCATCTCCTTCAGTTCAGAATATCTGAGAAGGATCAGGACTTGACCTACAAGACGGTGCTTCTTCTGATGGTCCACAGTGTACATGCTCATGTTCAGAGAGCACCGGTCAACACAGCTATTAGATACCTGTTAGAAGGCATAGGAATCAACTGACAGGCCTTATTTTGACTGTACTATTCAAACATTTGGGGTCAAGATTAAATTTTTTGGGAAATAAATTATTCCAACTGACAATCAACTGATAGTAATGACATCTTTAATGTTACAAAACAATTATATTTTTAAATAGTGCTGTCAAATGATAAATCGCATCCTAAATACGTTTTTGTTAACATGATATATGCATGTGTACTGTATGTATTTATTGTGTATGCATACAGTATATATTAAAAAAATATATTTACAAGTATATACATTTATATATTTATATTTTATATTAAATATATGTATTTTTTTAATAGGTTACATACGTTTATGATTTTATTTCTACCTGACTATAATAATCCTATTGAGCACCAAATTAGAGAAAATTCTGAAGAATCACAGCCATCACAGGAATAAATTACATTTTAAGATACAATATATTTAAATAGACAATTTTAAATTGTAATAATGTTTTACTAGTATTACTGCTTTACTTTATTTAGACAGATAAATGCAGTCTTGTTGAGAATATGAGACATTAAGTAAAATTTCAACTTGTACTGAACCCAGAATATGCTCAGAGGAATGACTCTTGCAATGGCCAGTAGATGGAGACATCAACTATGAAATGTCATCTCTAATTTCAAAAAAGTTTCTCCGTTATTTAAAGTCAAAATGCTTTTCAAAATGACTTCCAAAAAAACATGAGACATTAATTAAATGCATTTGTACTTCCATGTAATGAGGAAGACTGATGATGTATCCACATACAGAGAGACGAAGATTTCCAAAGTTCATCAGAAGAGACTCTTTACCTGAAACACAAAGGTGTCGTTGAACTGCGGATGACGACCTTTCCGCCGTGCTTTGGCTTGACGGTGCCGTCGGTCGTCAGAAGGTAACAGCTGCAGTTTTACCAGTGTGACATTACCCTGGCACTGAGCTGGCAGGTTAGCAGCACGAAGCAGAGACACCACCAGCTGCTCTCTCTCCTGCTGATACCGCAGAGCGAACCACAGACGAACAGCTGAGCCTTTGGGAAGGGCCCATTCACTGGGCTCCTCAGGGAGCTGGTACAGGTCTGGTCTTACGCTGCCCAGAGGGAACCAACCTCAAGAACCACGTCAAGCAGAATGAGAAACAGACAGTCAAAACATTGACTTTATACTTTCTTTGTATCGTTGTTTCTGATGCGTAATGCCTGTATTGCAGTCCTGACGTACTCCCTACTGTCAGAGAGCCCCGCTGGCTGTGCAGATCTGGATAAAGTTCCCATTCCTCAGCATGCTCTCTTTCTTCTTTCCCCATTTTTGGTTGGGGTGCTCTCTTGAACCGAGGAGGCACAAAGAAAGGAACATCACCTGAGCTGTACAAATGTAAAGATAAGAATGGGGAGATGCACTCCAATCTACATTTAATAGAAAATGTAATAAGAGAGATCAGTGCCAGATGTCACAGTTTAATCAATTAAAATGTGTATTTTTTAATGTCTTTTTATTATATTTATTTTATATTTTTTATTTACTTAATATGCTTATTTAATGATCTCACACGTTATGTTACTAAATGTGAAATTTTTTACCTATTTGTTATATTTATTTTATTTTGTAGTTGTATATTATTTATTTACTCTGGCTTATTTACAGATTTATTATTTAATTTTTATTTTATGTTATTAAATTTTTTTTATTTTTGAAAAATTTATATATATATATATATATATATATATATATATATATTACAATTAAATGTATATGTCTGCATATAATAAGTATTTATATGTTATATAATGTGTATTTTATACCTGCATATAATTTTATTAATAAAAATAAACACAATAAGTAAATAAGTTTGAATAAATAACTTTTTTACTTTTTCATTGTATTATTTATATAATTTATATGCAGATTAAAACGTAATTAGTTAAAAACGTAACTAACAAACAAACAAACTAATAAATAAATCCTATTATAATAGCTTTTAATAAAGTAACATTAAGAATTATTAATAATATACATTTAATTAGGAAATACAAATAAATAATGTAAAATTTTCATTTTAGTAAAGTAAAAAGTGTGACATCTAGCACCAATCTCTCTTAAAACATGAAGGATTGTTTAAAAAAATATGTTATATGGCTAGAGAAAATGTCTTCATGCATTAGTTCTTTGTGACAACTAGTCCCAGGCTCCCTTTACTGCAAAAAAAAAAAGCCCTGGAGCTTGGATAGGATGTATTTATTAAATTTAGTTCACCTTACATTGCAATGAAACCGTATACAGCTTGTTCTTGCCATTTATAAACAAGCAACAACTGTTATTTACCCATAGCTGCTGCTCTGTGATGTCTGAAGCACCGGAGTGGTGCATCGTGGGATTGTGGGGGTGGTAGGTATCAGTCCCCTGTAGAGCGTTTGAGTTCGTCTCTTCCTCCACAGTAGATACACTGATAGGCCAAACAGCAACAGGAACAGAAATGCTGCAGACAGTCCACAAGCCAGTGCTACAAGTGGATCTAATGGCACAGACACAAAACAAACTCACCCTCCCCTCTCACTCAGTGTTTCATACAACAGAGAACATGGCATTAACTAAACCTGCTGTGTGTGGCACCATTGGACAGTCTCTTTCTCTCATGCCTTTTAAATAGACGTGTCAAGTGTCTTGTGTCAACACACTTTAGTGGAGACCTGCATGAAAGAGGTGGAGCACATTGTGTTTTTGCTGCTCAAGAAACACAGTATTTCTAGAGCAACGACCTGTTTTCTTCTTAACTGTAAAGGATTTACTGCAGCTGCCTGGACTAATACAGTATGGGAAAACCAGACCTCCTAACAGGTATTGTAGTCATTTAATACAGATCAAAGTTTAGAAACTAAAAGTGAAATTTACATAAATCTTAAATATTATAGTGCTGTGTTTAGACTAGGATTTAAAAAAGGATTTGTATCAAATGTAAGCAAGCAAGTTTAATATTCTAATATTATTATTTTGTTAAAGACATTTTCAACATTATATTATATTATTACAAATCTGAAAACAATTCTATAATGTTCGGCTTGTTTGCTTCTGATTTTATTACAAATGTAATTTTAACATTACATTCTGTTATATTATATTCTGTTATTGAAAAACTGAAAATAATTCTATAATGTTTAGCTTGTTTGCTTACTTTTACATTTAATTGGTATGATCTATGTTTAAATGAGATAAAAATAAAATTCTGTCTATTTACCATTTACTTATTCTCAAGTGCTTCCAAATCTGTATGACTTCCTTTTTTCTTTAAAACATTCAAATCTGATATTTTGACTATTATCCATACAGAGGTCAATGGGCTCTGGTGTTGTTTTGGACCTCATTGACTTTAATTTTAGGATAGATCCATTCTTTTAAATGGCTACTTTTGTCCTACATTTTTGGGTAAGCTGTCCCTTTAAATAAGTTTTTAACATTCACAGTTGTTTCTTAGATGGCAACTAGTGGTATCCACAAGTTAAAAGGATTAATCTGTATATATACATTTAAGCAGCATACTCTCATAATTGCTCATTTTAAGGGCACTTTGCCTCACTGGTCAATAATTGTTCAATTGCACATGAAGATTATTAGCGCACAGGGGTCAACCATCTGCTCAGCAGTGCATATCACATTAGCAAGCACAGAAATACATGTCGCTATGACAGCACTAGACCCTCATGCCTGGTAAAGAAAGCTTCTGCACAACTAACATACACAGTACGTAAAAACTTACATAAAGTCATATAATATGATCAAATATTTGCAGCCTGGTAAAACAAACTGTCTCTGTTTGTCTTAAAGGTCCACTCTCGCATCTCTGTGTAAAATAAGTCTCAAGTATAGTTTATACAAGTTTCTAACAATCCTCTACTCACCAGCCATGGATGGTCACAGTCTGTCTAACTCCGAACTGAATAAAGTCTCTTTTTCTCTCCACTAGATTCGGTGTGAATCACCAGTCGCCGGTTTCTCATTTTGCCCAGAGGCCATCTCATGGGCGCTCTTCCTGATGTCCCATTGAGAGTAAGCTGTGTCTTCTGACAGCCTGGTCACCCTACAGCGAGGCACTACAGTCCCCCTGAGGCTTCCCAGGATAGTTAATCAACACCGAACACTGGCTCAAGCAGGTGAGCGATATGAGCTCTGCCGGTTGCAGTATTTATTTCCAGACAACCACAAAACCTTGATGCAGTCCAGTGAGCATACAAACTGTGACTATTTACAGGCTATTAGCAAGCTAAAAGGACTTCCAAATGCTAAAAGCTATTCTGAAATGTTTAAGTGAACAATGGATGTGACTTCTGTAATATCATTTGATCTCAGTGAATCAGCCAACACAGGGCTCACAGAATGTGGTTTAATAACTACAGATTCAATGTTATGGTGTCTAGTTTGCGTTCACTAAGTGTTAATGAATAACTCTTGGAGAACAGGGGAAGTTTATCAAGGCTGCAATCAGGCAACACATCTGCTGTTCCCACAATACCTCTAAATGTGGTTAACTTGCATGGAGTTTAGACATTTGATTGCAATAAAAACTCACTCTAAACCCATCTCAGATGATGTAGGTAGTATCAGAATTCTAATTAAATCAAGTAAATTCCACTGAATGTTTCACTGAAAGTGAACCATTTAAAGGTATAGTTCACCCCAAAATTTTGTCATAACTGTAGTCTCACATAGCCAGACATCACGGCATCATTGTTTACAGGCAAAACGTTAAAGAACAAAACTGTCTAATTCAACAAATCCGACTTTGTAACTCCTGTTTCCGCTTTTGTGTGACATTAAAGGAAAAGTTTAGCCAATGAACTGTGGGAGAGACATCTGAGGCTGAGACTATCATTTATCCTTCACAAAGACCCTCCCCCTTACAATTACTATGTCTGACAAGCCACACAACATGCTCTCACGCAGTAAAAAAAACTTATTGGGGAGAACAATGGACCACGTGGAGAACAATGACAACGTTCAGAGCAGGTTATTTTTGTTTAGAAACAAAGTCTCAGCTTTTTAAAATTTGGTCCCTATGGGCTTACATCACACCATCGTTCTTCAAAATATTTTCCTCTGCAGAAAAAAAGAAAGTCATGCAGGTTTGAACTTTGAATTTTCACTTCAAGTTGACTTCAAGCAGTCTTGCCTAATATAACATTAAATTAAGGCTGGGCATAAGGGTTTATAATACTAATGGAAAAACACCTGACACAACTGATTAAATGTATCATACATAGACAGCATGTCTGTTATTATGCCAACAAAACGTCATTATGGCAACAGGTCCAAAATGTCTCCGTACATAGGGGAAAAACATCCTGGTTTGTTCAAGGGCAATTAAAACATAAACAATGTAATTTCAGCATGTTCATACAAAAACCAACAACAGGAGTCCGCCTTTGCGTAACCTCTGAAGCAGAGTTATTATGGAAGAGGTGACCTGTGAGTTTGCAGTGCCAAGTATATGGACAGGTGGATCAGAAAGATGAGTCACAGACATATCATAATTGTTTCTTGGCACCACAAGCTCTTCTTTCAAAGAGACTGTTTTCATTGTTCCCATGACAACTTAAAAAAAAGACATGATGAAAATTCATTGGGCTCCTATTGAGCATGGCTGTTTCTATAGCAACAGGAAGAGAGAGACTGGATGAGTAAGCGACAGGAGCTGCGAGTGTGTGAGAATGAACATGTTTGTGTAAGAAAGTATTTATTGTACTGTATGGATTTGGAAGGATGTCTGATTTCCTTTTGTGACATCTCAATAGTATCTACCTGTTCTTCCTCTAAATCCCACTTCTCACCCCATACACACACTTTCACACAATTGTGCCCACCTCCATTGGGCATATACAGCTCTCCTTGCCTCCCACCATTTCTGTCTGTGTCTTTGCACCTCCTCCCCCCTCCACGGTGGATTTCCTCTCAGAGAGGGAGCGTGTGGTGTGTAATCAGATGACAACGACTGATAATCCAGCTATACACCCACTCTGTCCTGTTCACTTAGAGAGGAGCGAGAGAGCAGGAGTGGAGGAGAGGAAAGAAGTGAAGGAGGCGGGATCCGTCTGGGCAGAAGGGAAGGAGACGAGAGGAGGAAGTGGGAGGTATGTACGTGTGCATGTGTGTGTGTGTGTGTGGAGGGAGGGAGGTTGTTGACTTACCTGTGGCCATGAGGGAAACCGCAGCTGTGTCTTCATGAAGCAAGTGCAGCTCAGCATAAAAGGAAATGTTAAAACGAGGCTTTAAAAAAGGGAAGTGAAGATGACAAGGAAGGAAAGACAATGGGTGACACAAGGTCTTGACTGGATCATGTATGTTTGCTAATAAAACCAAAAGGTGAGATCTTTCTTATTTGATTTTCTTGTAAGGGAAGAGAGCTTGACTGGAGTGTTTATATTTATGTGTATGTGTGTGTGTGTGTTACAGTCTGGCGCCAGTACAGGTGTATGGTTGTTTGAAAGGATGGAGGTTAGACTGTGGGTTGAGGTGGATGAGAAGGGTTAACAGTGAACACCTTGCATATTATTTTTAGATGCAGTGGGAAGATAAGTATCATGTTTACCCAATATAACTGTGGAGAGATAACGTCTGTCATTCTGATAGAGTTGTGGTCATTTGTACAGGTTATTTTTAAGATTTGTTCTGGTTTATTAGTGTTATTATTATTTTGTAACACTCACCAAGTGATATACATCTTACTGTTAAAAAGTGTTGGTAACTGTATAAAAACTTGTTGAAAACCTGTTGCACAGAAGTAATATTATAATATGATTTTTGTAGATTTTCTGCAGTTTGTGTGATGCATGATGAACACCGGCTTTGGCACAGCTTTCTGCTCCCATAGAACTAAACACTTTTTCTGTATCTGTAACACATTTAGGTAGAAGAAAACATTTGAAGAACTTTGCGAGTTGCAATCCTCCAGAAATCTGCTGAGCTTTCTTCAGAGTTCTGCAAATGCAGATTCTATGTGGGCATGCTTAGAAGTTAGATTTATATGGTATGATTCAGCAAGTAGTCACAGGGACATAAACAGATGGTGATAGCCGAACGATTAAGAATCCGAGCAGATAACACAAAGGTTGCAAGTTTATTTCTGAGTTTACTCCTGAAAGTTCTGAAATTAATTTGAGTCACTTAACCTCTGATTGCTTCACACAAAATATTACTTCACTTAGAGCATTGCAAGATGCTTTAAAATGGAACCTCAATGGCAAGTAACCACTACATTCTAACGTTAAGTACAGTATTGAAGTGGGTCTTGAATAACTGTACAGAGTGAGCGTGTGAGTGTGTTGACAGTTGGGAGTGACAGACCCAAAAGTGTCTCCCAAAAAATCTGCTGGAGTGGCTGAAGTGTGATGTAAACATGAACAGGCCATAGACACATTCACTCAATGCTCTCATGAGTTACTGGAAATGAGAAACACACTCTTACAGTAATGATGACCTTAAAGTATTACAGTAAATTTACAGTAAACCTACTGTCCTTATGGGACCATGTGGAGTGGAATCAGCCACCTGGGCTGGAGCACCATGTGGATTAATGTCCTTTTGAGGGGAGCTGGCATTCCCATGTTGTAGCTAATGATCTTAAGACTTATCCGTCTTTAATCTGGTCAATTACTCAAGGGAGAGATACCTAGGCATCCCCCTGTTCTATTCAAAGTCTTAGTAGACAACTAAATAGAGGAAAAACTGCTATGCTTCTTTCATCTAAAGAAACTTATAATTGTTTACAATATGTTGCGTAAATAATAAATGTTTAAACATAAATCATGTACTTAGTTTATAATTGTATGTCTTTTTTTTACCAGTAGACTATTCACAATGGAGGAAGGACAAAGACCTACATCTGAGATCTACCTCCCAAGCATCAATCTCGGATCTGCTGATTTCGAAGCAGTGGAGAACCATGAGTTGCCAATTATTTCTTTATCCAAAAGCTCGACAGAAATGATGAGCGGACCTCCTCAACGAACGGAGCTGGCGTGGTACCGTCAGAACTTGCGTAAGAGCGTCAGCAGTGCAGCGTGTACTCAAAGGCCTATCAGTCTGGGTGGACCATCGACAGGAGTCTCTGTGAACATTTGTGACCATGAACAGGGGAGCATATGCAGCAGCAACAGCACCCCTGAGACTGTAATCTGGCATGGAGGACCTGCAAGATCCTGGAGCGTCATGGATGACTCGCCAAGAAGGACTCCGACGCAAGACCCACTCCTGGGGCAAAATCAGGTCCATAGTGGTGTGAAGTGTGTGCCACACTCACCATCCACAAATAGGGATTTAAGAATGAAGGGTCTGATGTGTAGAGAGGGATGTTGTCCATGTTGCGGACCTGCAGAGAACCTGACAGGGTGCAGCTGTTGCAGAGTGCCTTGTAGAATGAGTTCTTCGGGTCTGAGCAACAACTTCACACCACAGGGAGTGAATACAGAAGACCTTGCTCAGAGCAACTGTGAAAGCCATCACTTAACTGCATGCCACAGATCTACCTGCTCTGGTCACATGATGAACACTGCCTGTTTGAGAAATACTTGTGGTGTTGTTCCATGCGCTGGGCATTTGATATCACGGCCATCTTGTGCAGGAAGCCCTTGTGCAGGACAAAGATCCCTGCTTCATTCAGGCTTGCTCGGTTTTCCACCACTTGTGTCCTCAGTCAGTGAGACCAGACTTGACAGCCGCAGTGCAGGCCATTGCTGTGGATCCGAGTTTAGGGGGCAGAACTCTTCTTGCCTTCGACTTGACAAAACAGGCCAGACTTTTAATTTTAACAGGACAGTCAAAGATGCCACTACCATGACATCTGACCACGAGCTCAGAGATGTTGGTGTGCAAACCGCATCCGATTCCCTTGCTTCCCCTCTTTCTCATGTGTTTCCTGAAATTAGTTTAAGAGCGGATCCTATTTCAGACACACCTTCGGAGCACATGTGTCATAGGACCCCTGTGAAGGAGGTGGAGTGGGATGCTGAGGGTATGACATGGGAGGTGTATGGTGCAGCTGTGGATCCTGAAGAGCTTGGCCTAGCAATTCAAAGGCATCTGGAACTTCAGATCAAAGAGACTGCAGCTGCTGCTGCTGCAGCTGCTCAAACACAAGACTCCACGGACAATGTCAGCAGCCTGGCACTGCAACCCAGGCAAAGGAAGAAGAGCGAAGGCATTATAAGAACACTGCGCAGCTCAGCGTGCTGCTCTAACCCAAATACTGTGGGAGACTGAAGTGATCAGCAAAGGGCCGGGGAGCTTGTCTTTTCAGCATGTGGATATCCAAGATTATGTATAGGGAAAGTTACATGGACTGAGAATGGCCCCTGGCATATATATTTATTTAGCTAAAGCAAATTGTCCTTAAATCTATAAATATTCTTGCTTAGTTGAAGCTATTACAGCTCCACTGTTGATTAGAGCAGTGATGTTCAGAGATACATTGCAAGCTAGCGTTGCATAGAGCTATCATTTAAAGTTTACATATAATGGGGTGTTTCTACCTTACTTCACACATGGCCTTGTCCCTGTCTTGACCTCCAACGTATCTTTTAGATGCCTCTTTTGGCTCAAAATACCAAAATAAACATTTTGGTGAGCACTGAGTATTTTCATTTTTTTCAAGAAATTCTATTCATAGGTTAAAAATGTCTGGATGTACTTGTTGGATTTTGTCAAGCAAACAAAGACACCCTAAAGGGCTCCCTGGAGCATGATCTGAAGGCTACTTCTTGTTAGTTTACATTGCAAAAAAATACTTTTCTTTTCTTTTCAAGTCAAAATTAAGTGAGTTTTTCCTTAGAACAAGCAGAATAATCTGTAAGCAAAAAAAATCTTATTTCACACAGAAAACAAGATTATTGTGCTTACCCCATTGGGGTAATTTCTTAAAACAAGACAATTATTTTCATGTCTAGAAAATCCTTCTTGATTTAAGAATTTCTAGATTTTTGGACAAGACAAAAAATGTAAGAAAGAATGTTTATTAGATTTCTGGTCTCAAAGATGAATGGTGTTAAAACCTTTGAAGTCATTGATAATCAAGCAGTACTGCATGGCAGAAATGTCAGCTTAAATTGTTGAAAGGTTTTTTTTTCTTCTTCAATTTTTTTATTGATTCTGTGCCTATAGAAGTATAATTTACTAACAACTATCAACTCACAACAATCTATGTTGTTACTGACTTTACTGATCTCGATGCAAATGGTGATTGGTCCAGTGGCGGTTTTGCTCGGTGGATTAGTGCAGGCTCAAGGCCAAAATCAATCCACAGAGCTAAAAATATGAATGCTCATGAGGTTTGTGGGTGTGTAAAGCTAGGTTCTTATCAGGCCTACTGATGATTAGCAAATATAGACTCAAGGTCAATGTTCCTGCACTTATATAGTACATTATCAGCTAAAACTAAGCCCCAGTACTAGTTCTGTGCTCAGGGACGATCTCAGTCAATTCAAAAAGAAAAACATGTACATTTCGATTTTTTTTGCCAAAATCCGACATGAAAAAATGAAGAATAGTTGGCGTTCTATTTAGAAAGTGTAAGGACATCAATAATTATGGTCATTTTCACATCATTTTATATATCCATAAATCGTTTTTGTTATATAATATTGTTAATGTTTATAGTTTGTTCATTGTGATGTTAAAATATTGACGTTAAAATGGTTCATATCACATTCAGTGTAATAATTTGACTGTTTTTATGTACTGTATATCATGCTCACACGCTGTATCATAACTATATCTTCCACAGAATCAGTCATGATTTTGTGAAAGTTAGGGATTGTATTTATTTAGAGCAATCTCTGTCAATAATGTTTAGATTATATTCATTTGAATAGCATGACACCTATTGTTGGTATGTAAATGTGTATCCAGAATCTCTGACCAAATCGACAGTATTTACTGCACAAACTGCTTTTGTTTTTCTTTGCCAAAGCAATCTGATTTTTTTTTTATTTAGACCAGAGCATTGTGATTTTACATAATATAGATATTACTGGATCAACACCTTACAGTATAATGAAAACAAGCTTTATATAGGCTTTCTACAGCAAAAACTACACTAACGTGTTTTAATATTGAAAATACTGAATGTCTTGAAAAATGTACGAGCAACAATAAATCGTTTGGTAAACAATGTCCTGTGTCTGTTATTTTAGAACCGTACAGTTAGACTTGTTTATTTCTTATTGACTCACTGGCAATGGCAAAGACAAAAGATAAATAAATAAACAAAGACTGGGGGATGAGAACATGTCCTGCTAAACTTGGTGAACTGCGTTCCAGTAGATTGCCCTGGACATTTCCATGGCTCTTTCATTGTAACTTTGACCAATTGGATGAGCAGGCACATTCCCTGTTATTGACTGCCCCTGAGCAGGTGCTACCTTCTGTTTTGTTTTTCCTTGTTGTTCCATGTTTCGGAGTTTGGAGTAAAAAGGTGAGCAGGGACACATCGTAAACAATCGTAATAAAAATCCATTCAGTCTGAATAGAGTCACATGCATATAGTAGTTAACATCTCAGCATCTCCTGTCTTACAGACCCCTGTTGCAGCGTTGTATTCTGGTTCTTATGCCCTCTACTGGTAACATGAGAAACATTTTCTATAATCACTATACTGTGTAAACCTTCAGTTTCTTTCCTATCTTGGACTCGAGTAAGAATAATTGTAAAACCTATTTTGGAAATAAAATAGTCTGTAGTGGTTTAATGTTGAGTTGAAAAATGTATTCTCAAGCTATGAGCAATTACCAATGTGCCCTTGATCAAGGCTCTCAACGCCACGTTGCTCCAAGGGGATTGCTGCTGTAATAAGTATACTTTGAGTCACTTTGGATAAATGATAAATGGGCAGGTTCTGCTAATATTTAATTAAATGAATATTTTAACGACACAGATCGGTCATGATCTTGTTAATTATTTATCGGGATTTTCCAAGGTATAACTTCGGCCCTGCAAGGTTTCAGAAAGAAGCAGAAGGTCACGTGAAGGTCCTCATCCAAACAGCATGGCGTGACTGTAAGGAGGCTACTGGCAATCTATTCTGGGTGAGTTGTTTTGCACAGTGGCAAGGGACGGGCTGTGGCTGAAAGTGCTGATGGGACTCCCATGATCCCATGAGGCCACCTTGTTCCGAAAACCCTCGACTACCCCACCAGAACAATCCAGGATTGGGAGGGGTATTGTCAAAGTGCTTTGTCCCAATGACAGGGGCGTGGAGTGCACAAAGGTGGACTCTGCACCAGGCATAGTATAAATAGGTCATCTCCAATGCGTAACACAGTTTACTGTAGATCATGGCAGTAAGAAGCCCATTTTTTCCACTATTGCTAATGCTGCTGGGTCTGGCATTGGACAGAGCCTCCACCCATGCATTCAACCCCAGTCGCCTTCAACAGCACAAAGTCCTCCACCTCGGTGAGAAACTAAATGAAAGCTGACCACTGACATCTTTCAAGTGTTGAAAAACTGAATTTACAGTTATTCCTATGTCTTTCTCTAAGATCCAAATATGGATTTCCTTTCCTTCTTTCCTCTCCTGGTACAACACCTTTCATTTGCTAATCCTTTCATAAATCCTGTGTAGCTTGTGTTTGCTTGTCTACATGGTACTGACATTGACGTAAGTGTTGTTCTGTTCTTAGACTGGCCGAAGGACTGTGGCCTGGCTCATTTCAAACCAAGCACAGTGGAGCGTATCGTGTCGGGCAATGAAGCGAGACCCCATTCCTGGCCGTGGCAAGTCTCACTGCAGGTAAAATTCTGCTTGATATGACACAGAACATCTCAAGGTGCAACAAAAGAGGAAGCCCATTAAGCTGGAATTTATTTTTCCAGGTTCGTCCTAGAGGCAGTAAACATTATGTTCATGTGTGTGGAGGGACTCTGATCCATAAGAGCTGGGTTCTTACTGCCGCTCACTGCTTCCAGAAGTAAGGCAAATCACAAGTTTATCACCAGTAGAGGCAGAAGTTGCTTGAATTTATGCAGGGTGTCTGTTAAGTTCTGCTCTTCCTTGCCCAGGGGAAAAGCTGAGGATGCTAGTAGCTGGCGTATCGTTTTGGGTAAGCATCAGCTGAAAAGAGCAGAGACTGCTGAGCGTATTTTCCCAGTGAAGAGGATCTACAGGCATGAGCACTTTCGTTATCCAGCCCACAGTGAGCTGGACTATGACATCGCATTGGTTAAAGCTGGCACGGACATCCAAACCACTAACTTTATCCGCTATGCCTGCCTGCCGCGCAAGCAGATCAACCTCAAGCCAGGGCACTACTGTTGGGTGACTGGCTGGGGTGACACACGAGGTAAAAACTGCATTATAACAACTCGTTATTTCAATAGTCCACTTTAGACATTCTACTAACAGTAAGTAACATTTATAACTACATGCCAACTAGCAGTCGTTGGAGTGTTGCTTAATATCATCTTCTAACACTTTATATTATGTCAACTTACGCTACTAACCCTAAATCTACCCTAACAGTCCACTATAAGAATTATTAGACACATTAGACATGTAGTTGACATGCAATTACAACATTACTTGTAGTTAGTAGAACATGTAAAGTGAACTATCAAAAAATGAAATGTAACCAAGTGTAAAGAGTGTAAAGTAACGCCAATCCCCAGTGCAATTACTATTGGTTTATTTGACCTTCCCGAGGCATCATTGAGTTTACTAAGGGAGGTGATCCACTTATCCCAGTTCTTCCTCTGTAAATCTTAGGTGGCAAAGAAAATGTGTCACTTGCTGAGGCTTTGAACCAAGCTCGGCTCCCAGTCATTGACTATAAGACCTGTCGGCAGAAGAAGTTCTGGGGTGACCGCGTGAGAGACTCCATGATTTGCGCTGGCTTCCGAGATACAGAGGGCACCCCAGCCGCATGCCAGGTGAGAAGAAAAATTATTTCAATATTACTTCAACTTAATTAACACCTTTGTGGCTCTTCTTCTTGTAGGGTGACTCTGGTGGCCCTCTGCTGTGCCAGGTGGGACGTGACCGCTGGGAAGTCCACGGCATCGTGAGCTTTGGCCCTATCGGATGCACAGTGGAGAACAAGCCCAGCGTCTTCACTCGCACCGCAGCCTACATCCCATGGATAGAGGCCACACGCATCAGGGACTTTTTCTTGCACTAAGTTCCGACCTCAAAGAATTCCTTGTCCACATTTGTAGGCACAGGAAAAGTTGTTATAGCAAAAGATTTAGCGCCGTGTCCCAGTTCGGCCCATGCACCTGCTCATCCATTTGTGGTCCTTGCGCTGGAAGCTGGCGTACAGCATCACAACCACCAGCCACCAAGTTAGGGTATTTTGCACCAGTTTGTGGAACATTTCTCCGCTACGCATGTGAGATGGGCTTCGCTGTAGAACATGAACTGCAAAGTTTTAACTGCTTTCAGCTAAACCACACTGATCTTCACCTTGTGTTCGACAAGCTAAGAAACATCTGTAAAACAAGTCCTGGCTATTCAACATTACACTCATCAGTTCAGTTGGCCTTGTTTTTTTTCTGTAAAGGACTGGCACACAAATTTGCCCTTGTATGGGCAGTCCAACGTTCAGTTCTTAAGGTGCTTTGATGGTCAGCGTCAAGTAGTGATAGGAAATTTCACCTGTTGTGGGAGACATTCTCCCTTAAGAACACTCTAACTGCAGTGATTTTCACTCAACAGTGCAGGTAATTTCCAAATACAGTGCAGGTAATTTTAAGCTGCTACAAGGAATTATCCACATAATTTCCATAAATCCCTTCATTCTATTTTGAGAGGGACTTTTAATTATTTTATAATTTAATCTATGCATCTATTATATTATTAGGTAATTAGTATAATACTGCTCAAAAATAACAGAATGAGTAACCAATGGTTATTCTGGTTGAGAAATATCACTGAAAGGATTTTTAAAATGCTTTCACTCTGAAAAACATGACCATGTCTGCATATCGTAACTTACAAGCACATGGACATTTATTCTGGAATATTATAATTATCATTTATTTGAAATCATTGCCTGCTGAAATCAAGGTTCACCTGATTACAAATAAACCTTACTATATATTTAAAAAAACTTTTTAATGTCTTGGAACCTGAACATATGTGTGTGTGTGTGTATGTATGTGTATATATATATTTTTTTTTACTACATAAATACAGAATGGTGTGCCATTAATGCACAGCAAATACAAATTTTGTAGTGCACAACTCCTATTTTACACAACTATTTTAATATAACTAAAATGCTAATTAAGAGTCTCAAACAGTGGAAACTATTTTATTTTTTACGGTTTCAGAGAGGAAGCAGCCAGTTCAGTTCACACTGACAAAGTTAATCAATGCACAATGAGAAGAGACAAAACTTCATGATTAAAGCATAAAGAGTTCCTGCAACTTGCACCAAAAAAAGGACATGTATCAGCAAATTCACATCTACTAAGTAATTTGGAGGCAGCCTGGCTCTTCTGTTTAGATATTACACTTGTAACTGTATCTGAAGAAGTCTGTGCATGTGTGGTGGTCCATGGGTTTCATAAAGAAGAAATGTATGCAGCTCCAAAAGCCGGTCATAAAATTAAGAATGGGATCAGAGTCAAAAATAAGTCCATTGTTTGAGCTCCAAGTCATCCTCAGTAATGTGAAGGCGATGATGTCCCCTTCAGGTGATCCCAGTTGTTGTAAAGGGCATACAGGCTTGACATGGCTAAACCAACAAGACCTCCTCTGGCGGCTCCTTTGAGTCCAGCTGTACAAAACAAACGTACATTTATATCAATGAATACAATAAACGTTAAACAATATGTTCATTAGATTAAATCAGTGATGGCCATGATATTGTCTCTTTTCCTCACCTGTGGATTTAAAAAGCATCCCTGTTAATGTTCCTGCTGTCACTGTGTTGAGGTCATCCTCTGCACCCCTGGCCTTCTCAATGGCCACACCGAACACACTGTACAAAAGAGCTGTTGAGAAAGAGAAACATTTTATTATGCATGGCAATTAATTCTATAATTAATTACACACAAGCTGTTTAAATTTTATGCATTTCTTACCCACAGATCCTAGCGTGTTGGCCCATGATGCACCTTGTCGTGTGACCATGTTCAAAATTCTAAACATAACAAAGATCGGTGTTAAATGGGATTACAGGTTATTAACAATGAATAAACAGTTTGAATATTAAATAAATATAACTTAAGCAACAAAACATTCAGTAATTAAATTCAAAATTGAAAACAGTAGTCGCTTCTTTAGGCCAACAAGTCATACTTATTGATACTCTAGCATCATGTTTCATGTAAATAAACAAAACAGAGCAAGCTCCCCTTAAATATAAATAAAAATAAAAAAACTTTCAGATTCACGCTGTACAATCAAATCTGTCTATCATGTGCACGCACATTAAACCCCACATCTTCTTGCTGATTGGCTGACCGTAGTTTGTTATTGTTTTGGTGCATGCCCCATGCCCCTATTCTGTGTTTTGGTATTGCAGCCTCTGTGTTGTCTTTCGAGACCGGGTTTTTTCCCAATGTGTTCAGAGGGCAGACAGCAAGACGATCGAGGGGTTATGCATACAGTTTGAGATAAAAAATGAAATTGAGCTAAAATCCTGCAACATCGCATAGAGCACCTTGAAGTTTTATCTGTGATGCTCACATAGTCAAAAGGTATCACTGCAGAAGTGCTAACTAATGAAACATCAAATTTTACTAATTTCGTAATAGGCTAAAAATGCATTGCAGCTAATTAGTTATAGGTTGCATCACATCAATATTCTATAAGTGACTGACATTCAAAAGATCCTGCACAAATAACTTAATTTCTAATTAAAGTTAAAGGAACAGACACTTACTGGACATTTCTGGGTTTGGACCATGGCATGTCTCTAGTTTCTGTCAGGCCCATACGGAGACCATTAAGTGTCCCAAAAGCAGCGCCTTCAAAGAAATATACAGTTAAAGTGGGTGATGATGAAAGACAAATGTACGGTGGCCAAGAGAGCTCAACACGCTGCAACTAAAAAAACACATGCAAACAGAAAACAATGGCTGCTACCTGCAACTTGAAAAAAATGGGGGAAAACGTTCTCATTGTGGTCCATGCTATTTGCAGCGCATCCATGCGTTTGCAGCGCCTATGTTATCAAACTGATGAAGAAATAACTGATCAAAGCTTGAAGGCCTCACCTGTTATACAGCATCCCCCGATAGTGAAGAAGGCCAGCTCAAAGCGACCACGGGTTTTATTTGCCCCAGTGGGCAAGATAAACTCATCAGTGTCCTAAGAAAGACAAACACCATGATTATAATGTCTTTAATGTAAGCTTTTTTGTATTACAGTAATCTTGTACAAACAAGAGAGCACAATATGTGACCCTGGACCACATAAGTAGCATAAGTTTGAAATAGTTTATGCTTATGTATTAAAAAAAAAAAAAAAAAAAACGAAAACAAAAACATTTTGTGGTCCAGTGTCACATGTAATCACAAAAGTACATTAAGTTCATATTGTGACAGCTAACACTTTATTTCAGCCCATTAAGCCTAACATATGTTTGACTTTTCACCACAGAAAAACTTTAAATAGGTCAGAAATATAACAGCTGTGGTATTACAGAAACTCACCTGCACAAGGTAACGTGGGTCAACATTGAGGTAAGGCGAGAGAGGGCTCATACCAGTCACTGAAAAAAACAGATAACACTTACTACACATTATCAGAAATGAACAGATACCCGCGGTAACTAATATGAGTATGATGTGAATCAGTTATAGTAAAAAAATGGGACAAAATGGGTCATTACATGGGACTCCTGCGAGCTCAGTATTTGAATACTCCGGAGTTCCTCCACCGAAAAGGCTCCCCAGTCCCCCTTTTATTCCTCCTGATCCCGATGTGTTATTATCCATGTCTTGAGAGATAGTACAGAGAAAAAGGTCTCGATGATTCTTCCCTACCGACACGCGTCAAACTGATGGACTTTAGCGAAACCAAACGATCTTCTTTATCGACCCCTTTGTGTTGTATTTTATGCTGTTAAAAATCCCACATAGATGTCACTGTGCCGAGTTGTCAAGTGTTGATGTTTGATAATTAGACAGTGTTCAGTCTCTGACCGAGAGATTCTGTATCGCTGACCTCCACATGCTGCCCTGCCGTAAAGTGAAAGGACATTGCTGACGTAATACTGCCGTAAAATTACTCGCGTGATTGCTGAAGATTTCATCAAATCAGTAATATATGCATATATTATATTAAAATAAACAAATATTACTTTTGTTAAAATAAAGTAGGTGATATTGATATGAAAAATATGCGATGTTTTTCTGAGACTATTGGTGACAGCATAGATATGGTGACAGACTTCAATGCAACGGACCTGACAGTTGATTAAACGACATTTTGCGACCGTCAGTGTTTTGTTGCGAAAGGAGGTTTTTTTCAAAACAAGGAAGATCTGGGTCAATATCACCATAGATTGCCTTTGACAGATGAAAATTTCTTAAAGACATTGTTCAAGTTTTTCGTTAAACCACATGTTTATTCTTTTAAGAAGACTTTAAACTTCAACAATTGCTGGTTGGT